>OZ024784.1:18281638-18492204 GCA_964017065.1 Haliclona indistincta
ACCCACGTGTTACGCGATGGCGCTGGCTGCGGCTGTATGTTCCCAATCAGAAGCAAAGGAAGTGGTCTGCCTTGGCTGTAGAGTACTGACAAAGAGAAGCTCAGCCACTCGAGAGACTCACCATAAATCGCCAGATGTCATAGCTACTACATTATATCATCACTACATTCTTCGTAACCGCTCTGCAATCTAATTGGTTCTGCAAATATAGTTGCAGAGGTACAGGTACCGTACAGTATTCTGATGTCCCCTGACTATTCCGTGAACGCAAATAGTCATGCCACGTCTGACTACTGTTAGCCTCGGATACGTTAACAAGACAAGCATGAAACAAATTCTCTGTGAAATAAAGCAGCTGAATGCGTACTAGCTATAGAGAGCTATATAGCTAGCAGGGGCGGTCTATTTACAGGAAAACCAACAACAGTGATGCTCCTATAATACAATCTGACCATTTCTACCTATTGGTAGACTCACCAGTTCTACTCAGAGATCATGTAGGTGTTCAGGACCTTGAATTCACAAACAAGCTATGACATTCAGCCGGTTCTAGCTGAGATTTCTTCTCGTTTCAACGCCTTTTCATTGTCACAAAGAAGTTTAAAAGGCTTGTCCACTTGGCTCGTAGTAGAATAGAATGCCAGACAGCAGAGATGACTCGTCTTCAGTGGATTTAATCGCCTTTAGGTTCCTATAAACAGCAGCCATCTTTACTATAAAGTAGGCGTAGGCCCGTTCGCATTAGATCCTCCCCTCTAAGGTTTTATTATTATTGAACTATTGAAACCCTAGCCCTCTCACGAGACGGCAAAACTAGAAACGTTTTTTATCTAAATAGATGGGCAGGGTTTCCGAACCGGGTGTCGTTTGTCATTATGCCTCGGTGGGCGGAGCCACGAGGCATACTGTAATCGCGTTGTCTGTCATTAACCGGGAAGCACTCTGTTCACCCCGTTTCGATCCGTTGCCATAGCAATCACGTGATAACTAGTCTATGGACGACAACTAACTAAACCCTAAACCCTGAACCCTAAAAAACCTTTTCCTAACTGTGCAAAGTCGGAAGGGTGTCCTAACCCGGGCCTTCGGCCCTTGGTAAGCCTAAGGATCGTCGGGAGGGTCGTCCTAACCCGGGCCTTCGGCCCTTGGGAAGCCTAAGGATCGTCAGGAGGGTCGTTCTAAACAGGGCCTCTGGCCCTCACTAAGGATCGTCGAGAGTATTACTAGTAGCTAAAAAAACTTGAAGTTTTTCAGGAAAAAAAAACAAAAAAAAATGCTTACTTCGGGAATCGAACCGTGGACGTCTGCATTACAAACCACAGCACTAAACCTCTAAGCCACCGGAACCTGCTGTCTGGCCATTGCTACAAACAAGCCTTTATAGTGATTATGTACGCGCGCACGTACATAGAGTATGTATATAAGCCGCCAAAGGCGGCTCGCGCACGTGACGTAAGTAGGTGTGGTCAGATCGAAACGGGGTGAACAGAGTGAATCCCGTCATTAACCCTCGGCGCATTAGCCTCGTACCCAGGCCCAACCCCTTTTTTGAAGGGGAATTGGGCCTGGAAAGGTAGTCTCGTTCCCAGACCACACCTCTTCCGCTTTGCTTCTGAGAGGGTCTGGCAGCTTGCTCAACTTTTCTCGGTCTTGATGACGTTTCATTCTCAGAAAATGGGAATGACCAATCAGATCGCCTTATTTTCAAAATTCACATGACAAACGCGCCGTTGAGCACATGATCAACATGGCGATAGTGCAGTGTGTTCAGATTCATCGATGACAGAGAGCATCTAGGGTAATCTTCGTTGACTAATAAGTACTACGAGGCAGCCAGCTACTTCTTAGCTGGCTCAAACGAGTGATTTCGCTACCAACAGGTGTGGAAAAATAATTTGCAATTTATTGTTGTTGCCATTACATTTGTGAGCGTTGCCATCTTCGAGCGCCACCAAGGAACACAGCATAGTACCTGTCGTGTCTTCCTGACCCGATCTATAACTATTGTCGAGTGCTGTATAGTTTATGTGACCACAGACATTAGTATACAGACAATTTGTCCGCATATTGCATCCGTGTACCTATTGAACGTGTGACAATGACGTCACCAAGACCGAGAAAAGTTGAGCAAGCTGCCAGACCCTCTCAGAAGCAAAGCGGAAGAGGTGTGGTCTGGGAACGAGACTACTGGAAAGGTTGCCATAGTTTTCATGTTTTGCCGTATTTCAATATTACACTCTTTTTATTCATAGTAGACTTCTTCTCTTGGTAGTTCATCGCAAACACGACAAACGTCTAGTCTAGATCTCATCGCCGCCATAGAACGAACTGTAGAACTTAACTTAACTGCATGTAGCATGCAATTCTGCGTCGCATTCTCGTAACGAACAAGTGTCACACGTGAGTTTCACGTGACTAAATACTGCAATCTGATTGGCAGCGCCTCTTTTTGTGCGCACAATGTAAACATGAAAACTGTAGCAACCTTACCAGGCCATCATATCTCGTTAGAGAGGTGTGGCCTGGGTACGAGGCTATCGGCGCATGCGCGAGGGTTACGGTACTTGGTTTGTCATTCATTAACCCTCGGCGCATGCGCGAGGGTTACGGTACTTGCTTTGTCGTTAACCCTCGGCGCATGCGCGAGGGTTACGGTACTTGCTTTGTCGGTCGGTCTGTCTGTCTCTTCTGCTACAGAGATCAGCGATCGCTTCTACGCGTCAACTAAGGTATGAACAGGCTAAGCACGACCATGGCTTGCAATGTGACTCGTGGATTTTGCTAAAGTGCTTTCGTTCTCGAGTTATGTATGGCTGGCTCACCTTGACGGCCATCTTGGACCTCTTTGACGACAAACGTGCCCATAGTTGACTACCTAGGTACTTGTAGATTCCATCTAAACTTCATGACAGCTCTGGGGGTGCGTAGACATCTCAAGAAAAAGCCTATCAAAGCCAAGAGCAATGGCTACCTACCAAGAGTAAATAATAGAAGAGAGAGTATCCAACTCCAATATACCCGTCAGGGACACTCTCGGGAAAGTAACGTGACCAGCACGCGAGCAAATTGACGTAATCTGACGTACATGTGGCAGTGGAAATCTTGCCTTCGTAGCTTGTTGTCGCGCCCCGCCTACACCTTGAAGCTATACATTTGTAAACAGCTCGATAAACAGCAAGCGACTCCGCTCCACAGGCAAAGCGAGCAGCCACTCGTTCACCAGGCTACCTTAAACACTGCTGGGGAAAAACGGCGGCTTAAATTTCGAGTGATTTCGTGTGGGACGCACCGTGACCAAATAAGATAGCCATCTTCTGGAGGACTTCAAACTGTGATACTGGCATCCACCTGCAGGCTCTATATCACGCATCCGACTTGAAAATGCTAGCCTTGACTTTCAAGTGCTGTTGCAATCGTGATCGCGGATTCGCGGGCGCGCATACTAAGTCATGACGTTACACGATGAATAATTAATACCGATAAACGTCATCTGCTCGCGTGCTGGTCACGTTACTTTCCCGAGAGTGTCCTTGACGGGTATATTGGAGTGGGTACTGGTAAAACCAGGAACGGGAAACGAGGAAACGGGAAACAAGAAACGGGAAATAAGAAATGGGAAACCGGAAATGAGAAATCAGAAACCAAAATAGCTGTCTCTAAAAGTACAGCTGAGAGCTGCATGACGAGACTGCTTGCATCAGTGGTGCACGGTCACTATGAGTACCGTCTGTTCACGTACTGAGTTAGTACTAACTGCAGTCTAGCGCAGTTTCATGATCTGAGACTGTAAACACGCTGGTCTAGCCAGCGTGGACGACGGTGAGTACTGTGCAGTCTAGTGTGCAGTGCCTGGCTACGGTTGGCTCGTAATTTTACACAACAGAGTTTTATAAATCTTACACAAAATGGAAGTAGTGATAATAGTACAAAGGCAATGAAGAATTGAGATAGCTCAGTTAAATCTGATGAATAAAAGGATGATAGCTAGGGTCAAATCACTCATAAGGCTACAATGATTGATGTGTTCTGTATTATACGTGAACGTACCGTCCACCACTCAGGGCACAGATCATATCGTAGACTGCACATTCACCGTCATTCACGCTGGCTATACCAGCGTGTTTATAGCCTCACAGATCATGACAGTGCGCTAGACTGCAGTCAGTACTAACTACGTGAACAGTACTAGTGACTGTGCACCACATGATGATGCATACAGTCTTGTCAGCTTGCTCAGCTGTACTTCTAGAGACAGCTACAATGTATTTTGGTTACTGATTTCTGGTTTCTCATTTCCGGTTTCCCATTTCTTATTTCCCATTTCCTCGTTTCCCGTTCCTGGTTTTACCAGTACCTTATTGGAGTTGGATACTCTCTCTTCTATTATTTACTCTTGCTACCTACTCAGTGTTCACGGTCACGCCCACTTGACACACCTTGTGTCGGTTGTGGTCAGCACTTTGCTGTCTTCTGGTTAGCAGTGCAGTTTCAATAGCAAACAGGTTGGCTTTAGTTGCAAAGCTCCTTCTGCAAACCGTAACTAAGGAGCTAACTCTACAATGTTTGCAGCGGTGCTCAAACGCCGAGGGTTCGTGAAATTCGTTCATTCTGTCTGTCTGTCTGTCTGTTACACCATTTTTTCAGCGCACGCTGAAAGGTAAGCTCTGAAACTTGCAATGCAGGTAGAACTCGATATTATCTCGGTTGTGAACTAGCGAAAGTTCGATGCAAAGCTTTGTTCTAGAGTTATGGCGCGGTTTGCTTACTTTGTTTACCGTTGCTGGCAATCTGGACTTCTCCAAAGGCAAAGCTGTCCACAGTTGACTGTCTAGAAGCTGATAGGTTAGAATGTACTACAGAATAGCAGCGCAGGTCCAGAGAAATCGTGTAGGCAAACTAGCTATCTCGCTCATGGTATGCGTGTGCTGTGTAGACACGCCCAGTTGAATTGTGGGTTTTTTATGGCAAATATAAAGCTCAATAGCCAGTGGCTAATAGAGAGCAGCAAAAATAAATAAATATAATAAAATAGTAATAAAATACGACTATTATAAATTATGGTAGAGTTAAGGTAGGGTATTGTTAATATGTCTAGAGACTTGAAAAGAAAAACTGGACAGAGAGAGAGAAGATTTGATAGAAGAGTCAAGAGAGTTCCATAGAAGAATTGTAGAGGGAAAATAGGATTTAGAGAAGGAACTGGAGCGGGAAAAAACAGGAATGAAGTTGTTAGGGTCATAGGAGCGAATGGGGTAGGGAGGACGGGGGTATTTTATGAGAATAGAGGAGCAAGGAAAGTGAGAAGGGTTGTGGGAAATTTTAAAGAGAGATTTTAGACTTGAAATTTTGCGGCGAGAAGAGAGACTAGAAATGTGATGAGAAGAAGAAATAGAGGGAATAGAGTCGGAATTGAATTTAGAAGCGAGATTTAAAGCAAAAGACTGGACAGATTCTAGTTTATAAGACAGTGTGGAAGAGGAAGGAGACCAGACAGGAGAGCAGTATTCTAGAATTGGACGGACTAATGAAAAATATAAACGAATAATAGAAGAGGAAAAAGAAAAACGATAAAAATGTCTGAAAATTAAACCTAATATTTTACGGGATTTTTTACAAATGTGGGAAATGTGCATGGAGAAAGTAAGAGACGGAGTGAGAAAAACACCTATAGATACTTAAAAAAATAAACACGATCAATAGGGGAGTCAGAGATAAGCAGAGGAGGGAGAGAATTAACAAAAGAGGAGTTAGAGCGTTGAAAGAACATATATTTACACTTAGAGGGGTTAAGGAAAAGAAAATTAGAAGAGAGCCAAGAGGAAACACAAGAGAGGTCTGATTGGAGGTTATAAAAATCATGAGAGGAGTTAATAGGTTTAAAAATAAATATGTTGTCAGCATAGAGGATTAGGTGGCAATTAAGTGATAGGAAAAGGTGAGTGATTCCATTAACATATAATATGAAGAGCAGAGGACCAAGAATTGAGCCTTGTGGGACACCAGAGAGAACAGATTCAGAAGAAGAGGAGGAGCCATTGAGACGGACAGATTGAGACCTGTTGAGAAGGTAGGAATGCAGCCAGTTTAACAGGAGAGGAGGAAAATTTTGAGAAGAGAGGAGGTCAAGCAGAGGTTGATGAGGGACAGAGTCAAAGGCTTTTTTTAGATCTAGGAATACACCACAAACAGAGGAGTTTGACTCAAGGAGAGAGTGTATGGAATGAGTGGAGTAGAGAAGAGCATTAGTAGTAGATCTGTGGGGAACAAAACCAAATTGAAGAGGAGAAATTAAATTATTAGAGAGAGAGAAATCAAGAAGGATAGAATGGATGTGTTTTTCAAGGAGTTTATTAACTAAAGAGAGGAGAGAGATGGGATGATAGTTAGAGGGTGAGGATGAAGGAGGAGAGGATTTAGGAATGGGGACAATAGAGGAGATTTTCCAGTCAAGGGGGACAAGACCGGAGGAGATGGAAAGGTTGAATAAAATAGAGAGAGGGAGAGAGATAGAATGAGCAGAGGATTTAAGCATAAAAGAGGAAATAGAATCAGGACCAGAGGCAGTTTTGGAGGGGAGAGACATGATTAACTTTAGAACAGTATCTTCAGTGCACAAGAAAGTATGATCAAGAGGAGGACAGGAGAAAGGAGGGATTGGATTAAGAGTGTTAGCTGAAGAATTGAAGCAAGAAGCAAAGAAAGAATTTAGACAGTGAGACTTGTCGGAATCAGAAGTGAGGAGAGAGCCGTTGGAGAAGAGGGGAGGGACAGTAGAAGGAGACTTGCGGAGAGATTTTACAAAGGACCAGAATTTATCGGGAGAGGAAGAGAGTTGATTAAAGTAGGATTTTTTAGACTTTTTTATAGAAGAAGAAATAGAATTGCGGAGGGAACGGTATAAAGGAAGGAGGCTTGGGAAAGATTTAGAGCGGCGGAAGAGAGCTTGACGGCGACGAATTTTTGGAAGGAGGGATTTAGGGAGCCAAGGAGGGAGAGGAGAAGGAGAGATTAGTTTAGTGGGAATACAGAGAGACATAATTTCTAGGAACTTCGATTTGAAAGCAGACCAGCATTCGTCAATGTCGGAGGAAGAGAGGAGAGAAGTCCAAGGGACCTCAGATAAGAGAGTGTTCATTAAATCTATGTTAGCTTTTTTGTAAATCCAGACTTTTCGTTTGTAACGGAAAGGAGGAGCTTTATGGCATGAGGAGGGTAGGCTAGTGGATAGAAGGATGGAGAGGTGATCAGAAGAGGAGACAGGAGGAAGAATAGTGTGGGAAGAAGAGAAGGAAGATGGAACAAAAGCTAGATCAATAGTTGAGGGAGAACCTGATGGGGAGAAATGAGTAGGATTTGAAATAATTTGAGAGAGAGAGTAGGAGGCAGCAAAGGATTTTAAATCAGAGAGCAGAGGGCTTTCAGAGGAGGAGGCCTTAGAAAAATTAATGTTAAAGTCACCTACAATGAGTAAGTTCAAAATTGTGGAGGAGGGAAGAGAAGAGATTAAGGAAATGAATGAAGATAAAGCAGTGGAAGAAGAGGGCGGACGATAGAAATTACCTATGAAGAGGCGACGATGGTTGAAAAAAAGGGAACAAAGTAAGAACTCAGACTCATTTGTAGGGATAGAGACCAGAGAAGGAGAAAGAGATGAGTGAATAAAAGTTGCGACACCTCCACCATGACGGTTGCGATCACAGCGGAAGAGAAGATGGTTAGGAATGCTTAGCTCGGGATCAAGAATGTCAGGGGAGAGCCAGGACTCAGACACACAAATAACATCAGGCGAGAGGGAAGTGCATAAAAGGCGGAGGTCATCAATTTTAGGGAAGAGACTACGAGCATTGAAGAAGTAGATTTTTAATTGAGGACTGGAGGAGGAGGAGGATTGGGGAAGTGAGGCTGATGAGACAGCTGAGAGGAATGGAGTAGGCGGAAAAGAGGAGCGATCAGAGAGTGAAAAAGAGGTAGAAGAAGAGGATTGAGATGACGAGGATGGAGAGGGGGAGGAAGTGGGAGGAGGGAAGGAGGAGGGAGGGAGGGTGGAGGGAGGCGACATTGTTGATGAGGAGGGGAGGGGAAGAGTGGCGGTGGTTGAGATGGAGGAGAGAGGAGGGAACATGGAATAGATTGAAGAGGAGGGAGCTGGGGAGATAGAGAGGGGTAAAGAGCTTGAGACTGAGGAAAAATAGGGGGTGCATGGGGAGGGAAGAGGAAGGTCTGGGGGAGGGAGAGTGGGTAGAAGAGGGAGAGGAGGAGGATGAGATTGAGTGCGAGGGAGAGGTTGTGTTGGGCAATAGGGAAGGATAGGAGGAGGTTGAGGATGAAGACGAGGGGGGATTTGAGGAGGATGGATGAGGGGGAGAGAGTGAAAAGGAGATTGAGGGTTTAGATAGAGATGAGAAGGAGTGGGTAAGAGAGGAGGTCGGGAGGAAAGTGGTAAACGAAGAGGTGGAGCTGGGAGAGATATTGGAGGAGGTTGGGAGACCGGAGGGTGAGGGCAGTAATAGAGGAGATTGGGATGGAGGATGTAGATGAGGAGGTAGAGCACGAAGCCGTGATATTGGAGGGGGGTGAGGTAGAGGAACAGGATGAGGAGGAGTGGGTAAAAGAGGTGAGCGAGGAGGTTGGGAGGAAGGAGGTGGGGTTGGACGTATGCAAGGGAAGGGAGGTTTTGGATTTTGACGGCGCTTGGACAAAAAAGAAGAATTTGAAGAAGAGGGTAGAGGAGAGACAGTACAAGAAGAGGGGGCAGGAATCATTGGTGATGCCGGAGGACGAGAAGGTGGGAGAGGAGAGGAGAGAGAGTGCATGGATCAAGTTGGCGAAGGCAGATTCAAGAGCAGAGATACGAGAATTGAGTGAAGAAAGGGTAAGAGAAGATGCTTTAATGCAGTGGGGACAGACAAAGGGGAAAGTAGGAGCAACATGTTTGGATACACCAACGCATTTACAGTGGCTCCAGCAGCTGCAAGATTCGCACTCTATCATGCTACCGGAGTCTAGGTTAGAGCCACAGACACACTTAACTATTTCAACCGCTGGAGGACCCGGGTTAGATTCTACATCACCGCAGAGGAGGAGGAGAAGGAGAAAGTAGAGATGCGGGGGCGACCTAAAACGAGATTGGCGCGAAGGACGGCGGTAGACCAGCTGCATAGGGCGAACTCTGGAAAAGGACAGCGGAGGAAGGACTCGAGCAGAGGACAGCTAGCTCACAGGAAGCTAGGAGAATGGGAGAGTAGCCAAAGGGAGGAACGATAAACGTAGATTATGAAGAAGACAGCTATGACTAACTTGTGGAGCGACAGAAATCCTGTATACATGCATCTGCAGTTGCTGTGTTTGTGGAATGGTGGATAGTTGTGTTTGCTTGTCATTCCACCGAGGCATCTGCACCTGAGGTGCTATTTTTCCGTCTGTTACTTCAGTTTTGCGGCGCACGCTGAACGATGAGCCCTGAAACTAGCAATGCAAGTAGAACTCGATATTATCTCGCTTTTGAACATTTGAAACTTGTATACGAAGCTTCGTTCTCGAGTTATGACGTGATGTGCTTTGTTTACCGTTGCTGGCGATCTGGACTTCTCCAAAGGCAAAGCTGTCCACAGTTGACTGCCTAGAAGCTGATAGGTTCAAATTTTACTACAGGATAGCAGCGCAGGTCCAGAGAAATCGTGTAAGCAAGCTATGGAAGCTATCTCGCTCGTGGTATGCGTGTGACTGTTGCGCTCGACGTTGCGCTAAACTCTGTAGACACGCCCAGTTGAATTGTGGTTAGCACTGATTGGCTTCTGATTGCATAACTATAGCACTGCATTGTACAGAAATCCTGTAAGTGGAATGATGGATACCGTATAACCGGTAATTTTCGACACCGAAATATTTCGTACGTTAAATTTTAGATAGGATTTAATTTTCGTAACGTTTTCGCCTTTCGAAAATTAAATCGCACCAAAATTTAAATTTGCCATAAAATTCAAGAGGGTGCGGTATTGGCTATTTTCACTTAAGCTAGCAAAAATAGCAGTTGTATCTAGCAGTGCTAGTTTACTATCTTTCAAGACTTTGCTAGGATTACAGTTCTCATCTGATTACTAAAGTGATCAGTGCTAATATTATACTGCTATTATTGATGCTATTTTTGCTATTTTTACTACTTTGCTATTTTTTGCTGTTTAATAATTGTTGCTACAGTACTATTATAATCTGAGTGAGCATGCTATTATGCTATTTTTGCTATTTTGCTATTATTAAAATTTAATACTGTTCATACATACTAAAGTAGTGTGCATGCTATTATGCTATTTTTGCTATTTTGCTATTGTTCATACATACTAAAGTAGTGAGCATGCTATTATGCTATTTTTGCTATTTTGCTATTATTAAAATTTAATACTGTTCATACATACTAAAGTAGTGAGCATGCTATTATGCTATTTTTGCTATTTTGCTATTATTAAAATTTAATACTGTTCATACAATTACTAAAGTAGTGTGCATGCTATTATGCTATTTTTGCTATTTTGCTATTATTAAAATTTAATACTGTTCATGCATACTAAAGTAGTGAGCATGCTATTATGCTATAATTTTGCTAGTTAGCTTTAATGTGCATGCGCGCGTGAGCATAATAATATTCCACAGTCACTATAGGGCGGGGAGGCCTGACCAATCAGATTCGAGCGTGGGAAGGTTTAGGGTCCAGAGCACTTAAGCAATGTGACCAAATTTGAGCGAAGCTCAAATTTGGTTGCATGCGCAAAGTGCCTGGACCCTAAAACTTCCCACGCTCGAATCTGATTGGTCAGGCCTCCCCGCCCTATAGTGACTGTGGAATATTATTTTTAGGATTTATTATATCAAGGTTAAGTGTATAGGTTTAGTGTTTAGGTTAGTGTTTAGGTTTAGAGTTTAAGTTTAGTTTAGGTTTAGCGCATGCATGTGTTTAGGTTTAGTATTTTTAGTATTTTTAGGTTTAGGTTTAGGTTTAGTGTTTAGTGTTTAGTGTTTAGAGTTTAGTAGGTTTAGAGTTTAGGTTTAGTGTTTAGGTTTAGTGCATGTGTTTAGGTTTAGGTTTAGGTTTAGTGTTTAGTGTTTAGGTTTAGTGTTTAGTGTTTAGTTTAGGTTAGTGTTTAGGTTTAGGTTTAGGTTTAGGGTTTAGGGTTTAGTGTATAGGTTTAGTGTTTAGTGTTTAGGTTTATATATAGGTTTAGTGTTTTGGCTTAGGTTTAGGTATAGGTTTAGTGTTTTGGGGTTTAGAGTTGAGTTTAGTTTAGAGTTGAGTTTAGTTTAGTTTAGAGTTTAGTTTAGGTTAATTAGTGTTTAGTGTTTAGGTTTAGTGTTTAGTGTTTAGTGTTTAGGTTTAGGTTTAGAGTTTACGTTTAGTATTTTAGGTTTAGTGCATGTGTTTAGGTTTAGTGTTTAGGTTTGGTGTTTATAATAGTGTTTAGGTTTGAACATGCTATTATGCTATAATTTTGCTAGTCAGCTTTAATGTGTATGCGCACGTGAGCATAATAATATTCCACAGTCACTATAGGGCGGGGAGGCCTGACCAATCAGATTCGAGCGTGGGAAGGTTTAGGGTCCAGAGCACTTAAGCAATGTGACCAAATTTGAGCGAAGCTCAAATTTGGTTGCATGCGCAAAGTGCCTGGACCCTAAAACTTCCCACGCTCGAATCTGATTGGTCAGGCCTCCCCGCCCTATAGTGACTGTGGAATATTATTTTTAGGATTTATTATATCAAGGTTAAGTGTATAGGTTTAGTGTTTAGGTTAGTGTTTAGGTTTAGAGTTTAAGTTTAGTTTAGGTTTAGCGCATGCATGTGTTTAGGTTTAGTATTTTTAGTATTTTTAGGTTTAGGTTTAGGTTTAGGTTTAGTGTTTAGTGTTTAGTGTTTAGAGTTTAGTAGGTTTAGAGTTTAGGTTTAGTGTTTAGGTTTAGTGCATGTGTTTAGGTTTAGGTTTAGGTTTAGTGTTTAGTGTTTAGGTTTAGTGTTTAGTGTTTAGTTTAGGTTAGTGTTTAGGTTTAGGTTTAGGTTTAGGGTTTAGGGTTTAGTGTATAGGTTTAGTGTTTAGTGTTTAGGTTTATATATAGGTTTAGTGTTTTGGCTTAGGTTTAGGTATAGGTTTAGTGTTTTGGGGTTTAGAGTTGAGTTTAGTTTAGAGTTGAGTTTAGTTTAGTTTAGAGTTTAGTTTAGGTTAATTAGTGTTTAGTGTTTAGGTTTAGTGTTTAGTGTTTAGTGTTTAGGTTTAGGTTTAGAGTTTACGTTTAGTATTTTAGGTTTATATTAGTGCATGTGTTTAGGTTTAGTGTTTAGGTTTGGTGTTTATAATAGTGTTTAGGTTTGAACATGCTATTATGCTATAATTTTGCTAGTCAGCTTTAATGTGTATGCGCACGTGAGCATAATAATATTCCACAGTCACTATAGGGCGGGGAGGCCTGACCAATCAGATTCGAGCGTGGGAAGTTTTAGGGTCCAGAGCACTTAAGCAATGTGACCAAATTTCAGAGCACTTAAGCAATGTGACCAAATTTGAGCGAAGCTCAAATTTGGTTGCATGCGCAAAGTGCCTGGACCCTAAAACTTCCCACGCTCGAATCTGATTGGTCAGGCCTCCCCGCCCTATAGTGACTGTGGAATATTATTTTTAGGAGTTATTATATCAAGGTTAAGTGTATAGGTTTAGTGTTTAGGTTAGTGTTTAGGTTTATATTTTAGGTTTAGTATTTTAGGTTTAGTGTTTAGGTTTAGTGTTTAGGTTTAGGTTTAGTGTTTAGGTTTAGTATTTTAGGTTTAGTGTTTAGGTTTAGTGCATGTGTTTAGGTTTAGGTTTAGTGTTTATGTTTAGTGTTTAGGTTTAGTGTTTAGTGTTTAGGTTTAGGTTTAGTGTTTAGGTTTAGTGTTTAATGCTTAGGTTTAGTGTTTAGTGTTTAGTGTTTAGGTTTAGTGTTTAGGTTTAGGTTTAGGTTTAGTGTTTAGGTTTGGTTTGGTTTAGAGTTTACGTTTAGTATTTTAGGTTTAGTGCATGTGCTTAGGTTTAGTGTTTAGTTTTGGTGTTTATATAGTTTTTAGGTTTAGTGTTTAGGTTTAGTGTTTAGGTTTAGGGTTTAGGGTTTAGGTTTAGGTTTAGTGTTTAGGTTTATGGCCGTCTACCTTTTTCACACTTTTCAAGTCTATATAGCTTTCAAAATTTTTCAATGAGAGCAATAATACAATACTAATAATAGCAAAATAACAATAATAGCAAAATAGCACTGGGTCATGTGTTAGTACAATACTAATAATAGCAAAATAGCACTGGGTCATGTGTTAGTACAATACTAATAATAGCAAAATAGCAATAATAGCAAAATAGCACTGGGTCATGTGTTAGTACAATACTAATAATAGCAAAATAGCAATAATAGCAAAATAGCACTGGGTCCTGTGTTAGTACAATACTAATAATAGCAAAATAGCAATAATAGCAAAATAGCACTGGGTCATGTGTTAGTACAATACTAATAATAGCAATAATAGCAAAATAGCACTGGGTCATGTGTTACTACAATACTAATAATAGCAAAATAGCAATAATAGCAAAATAGCACTGGGTCCTGTGTTAGTACAATACTAATAATAGCAAAATAGCAATAATAGCAAAATAGCACTGGGTCCTGTGTTAGTACAATACTAATAATAGCAAAATAGCAATAATAGCAAAATAGCACTGGGTCGTGTGTTAGTACAATACTAATAATAGCAAAATAGCAATAATAGCAAAATAGCACTGGGTCCTGTGTTAGTACAATACTAATAATAGCAAAATAGCAATAATAGCAAAATAGCACTGGGTCATGTGTTAGTACAATACTAATAATAGCAAAATAGCAATAATAGCAAAATAGCACTGGGTCCTGTGTTATAATTATTACTAATAATAGCAAAATAGCAATAATAGCAAAATAGCACTGGGTCCTGTGTTAGTACAATACTAATAATAGCAAAATAGCAATAATAGCAAAATAGCACTGGGTCCTGTGTTAGTACAATACTAATAATAGCAAAATAGCAATAATAGCAAAATAGCACTGGGTCCTGTGTTAGTACAATACTAATAATAGCAAAATAGCAATAATAGCAAAATAGCACTGGGTCCTGTGTTAGTACAATACTAATAATAGCAAAATAGCAATAATAGCAAAATAGCACTGGGTCCTGTGTTAGTACAATACTAATAATAGCAAAATAGCAATAATAGCAAAATAGCACTGGGTCCTGTGTTAGTACAATACTAATAATAGCAAAATAGCAATAATAGCAAAAATAGCACTGGGTCCTGTGTTAGTACAATACTAATAATAGCAAAATAGCACTGGGAGAGACATCGTATAGTATTACGAATAGTGGTAATAGCAAAAATAGCACTACTATAATAATAGCAGCTATTATAGAATAGTACTTATGCTATCATTATGCTATTATTATCAAAATAGCATAATGCTATTATTATGCTATAGCCAATACCGCACCTTCCTCATAAAATTAACTATGACTAAAACTAATTTTGACTCGCTCGACACACAGAGAGACGACGACTGTTTCTAAGAGGCTATCATGTTTATAGTTGGAGAAACACTTGCCTGCCGTGAATGCCGTCAGAAGTCTAGCTAGAAACGTTCAAGACCGTTACGCGTTGGCTGTGAAAAGAACCGACACGGAGACAGAAACTCTGGTAGTTCCGCCACGACCGTGCTGCAGGGCATCTGCATGCCACGGCAAATATCTTGCCTATGTTCTCTTTCTTCGTCGTACCATAACCATTGACAAGCAGGGCGTCGTACACATGTTCTAGGTTGCATTGCAACACAAATTTTCGTTACAAAGAAATTTTTCGAAAATTTAATTTTCGTCATCGGGAGTTCTTACGAAAATTAGAACCGAACGAAAATTACCGGTTATACGGTAGTTGTGTTTGTGATATTTGCTTATGGTGTTAGTAAAAAGCTGGATACTATTAGCTCTATATTAATAATTAAAAAAGCTTTAATAAAAAAAACTGAAAAGTGTAGGGATGACTCTTAAAAAAGGAAAGGAACAAGATGGGATGATGCTTGCAAAAGGAAAGGAACAAGATGGGATGATGCTTGCAAAAGTAAAGGAACAAGATGGGATGATGCTTGCAAAAGTAAAGGAACAAGATGGAATAATGCTAAGCTTGCAAATGTAAAAGTCCCAAGTATCCCTACATCAGCGGCTTGCTGCGACGCAACTGACAAATACGGAATCCTCTTCCTATACCTTTACAATCGTCGATTACTTCATCGGACTGCGTCCTCCAAACTCAGCTACCTGCAGCTTATTTACAACTGTCAACTACTTCATCGGACTGCGTCCTCCTAAACACAGATACCTCTAGTTATTTACAACCGTCAATTACTTCATCGGACTGCGTCCTCCTAAACACATTATACCTCTAGTTATTTACAACCGTCAATTACTCCATCGGACTGCGTCCTCCTTCAAGCCGCTGATGTAGGGATACTTGGGACTTTTACATTTGCAAGCTTAGCATTATTCCATCTTGTTCCTTTACTTTTGCAAGCATCATCCCATCTAGTCTAGCGCGCTATGACCCTCTCCCGCAAAAGAAAAAAGGGGGCGGGTCAGATGCGGGAGAGGGTCTAGCCAAACTCGCAAGATGATTAGTTTCATTACCCGAATTTCGGGTAATGTTATTCACGGTATTATTACGTCAACATACTTCCTCTGTCACAGAATAAACATGGCGGCCGTTCTTGCATAGTGTAGAAATGCAATCGACAGTGCAATAACGCCATTGCACGCTCTCTCTGGGCTATCAAATCTTGCGCCTCTTCGGAAAGACGTTGTTAGTGCAGTTCTCGGTGGAAGAGAGACTTTCTTCGACTCAGGCGTGGTATGGCAAGTCTCTAGTCTTTATGATATTACCACGGGGTGCCTAGTTCACTTTGGAGGCTGTGGGATACGAGCCTGCTGCAAACCGCTTCTGCAAATCGTCGTAGAAGCGCAGTACCTGCAGATCGCTGCCATCATTTGTCGTAGCGCGTTCACGTGACAATAGCATTTACGTCTGTTGACGTAATAATACCGTGAATAACATTACCCGAAATTCGGGTAATGAAACTAATCATCTTGCGAGTTTGGCTAGACCCTCTACCGCGCTTGGCCCCTCCCCTTTTTCTTTCGTGGTAGAGGGTCATAGCGCGCTAGACTACATCCCATCTTGTTCCTTTACTTTTGCAAGCATCATCCCATCTTGTTCCTTTCCTTTTGCAAGCATCATCCCATCTTGTTCCTTTCCTTTTTTAAGAGTCATCCCTACACTTTTCAGTTTTTTTTATTAAAGCTTTTTTACTTTACTTGTTCCTGTTACTTTTTTGATCACTATCAGTTTGAACTTATTAGTTGTATTCTATGTTAGATGTTATTTCATTTTGACAACTCTGTGAGCAGCAGTTAATTACTATAGTCTAGCAGAGGAGTGTATATAGTTTAAAATAATGTTTAATATTACCAATCATTCATTGAAAGGTTTAAAATAGTAAAGAGGTTAAGGACGCAGACAGCTGCAAAATATCAAGTCCAGGTATGATTTGACAATATGATACTTGTTAGTACAGTAATGGATGAAGGAAGAAACTAATACTGACAACTCATGATGCTGCAAGCCTAATAGTAGGAGCACGCCTAGTAGAACCTTGTTGATGTCAATATCACACTCACGGAGGCTTCTAGTCCTTTACAACTGACGCTCCGTGGTGTAGGAACCTTACTGTGCGTAGAATCTCACGGTTGCTGTCGGGTAACTGAAACGTTCACGTCTGGGTATGTCAGTTTTAACCCGCCATCTGAAGCTTTAACGAACACATCAGTGTTACTTAGGGTATAGTACTGCTCTAGACAAATTTCATACCTCTGGCTTGCTCGCTGAAGCGTCCAGAGCAGAGACAAAACGCAGTCGATCGAGATGGCTGCAAAACTGATGTGGGCGGAGTTAATGATACGAGCGACAAGAGGGTTAATTATTTAATGGCGTCTTCAGTCCAAAACGGCCCAAAAACCATGTTTTTCAAGGATTACTCGCTTCTGGTAGTGTTTAATGCCTATCTAAGAAGTAAGTGCACTATTCCAGATATATACACGTACAATTGTGCAGGTTTGGTAGTGATTCGTTCACTCAGGACAGTGCTAGGCTCGTTCAAAGAAGAAAGAAAGAAAGAAAGAAGAAGAAGAAGAAGAAAGAAGATGAACAATTCGCGTGGGCGGCGATTTTAGTTTACCACTTTAGAAACGTCTGTCAGCTTCGCCAAAGGTATTTCCATGCTCAGAACAATCGTCTGATCAATCCTAGATGTATGGAATCTCGAGAAACGCTAAAACAGCGAAGATCTGCGACGGCTCTCTGAGAGTCGCCATCTTGATTTTCGTCGTCAAGCAAGCAGTCCCGGCGACTTTCATAGACTTCCTACAAGCGCTTACACTTCAGATTCACTTAGAGACAGTTAAAATGCAGCAGAAATGTATAACAATAGAGATATGTGCGAAAACTCATTTTCACACATGAGTAGCCGCCATCTTAGTTCGAGGTCATCCCTACATATCATTGCCGATCGGCAATGATAATTTTGTCAGACAAAATTTAATTTTTTACTCGGCATTGCAGTGCAAATGCACCGAGGCATCAGCACCGCTTTGGTGCTTTTTGTGTATGTTTTTATAAGTTGTCAGCCACTAACATAGTGTTCAACTAGCAACAGCAGACTTTCATTACTGCTTGTGTATTTCAGTTCAGCGTATTTAGTCAGACAGGCATGTATGCATAACATTCCACCGAGGCATAAGCACCTTCGGTGCCTAGTTCATTCTGTCAGTCTGTCGCAACGATTTCTCGTCGCTCGATGAAAACTAATCGCTGAAACAAGCAACACGGGTAGAAATCGATACTTGCTCGGATTTGTATTTTCAGAAGTTTGTTTTTAAAGCTTAGTGCGTAAGTTACCGTGTGAATTGCTCTCGGTTGGTTCGGTTTTGTAGCGCACGTTGAAAGTTAAGCTCTGAAACTAGCAATGCAAGTAGAACACGGTATTACCTCGCTTTTGAACATGTGAAAACTTTATATCAAGCTTAGTTCGTGAGTTATGGTGCTATTTGCTCACTTTGTTTACCGTTGCTGGTGATCTGGACTTCTCCAAAGGCAAAGCTGTCCACAGTTGACTGCCTAGAAGCTGATAGGTTAGAATTTTACTACAGGATTAGCAGCGCAGGTCCAGAGAAATCGTGTAAGCAAGCTATGGAAGCTATCTAGCTCGTGGTATGCGTGTGCTGTGCTCGCTCGGCTGTGCTGAACACTGTAGACACGCCCAGTTGAATTGTGGTTAGCACTGATTGGCTTCTGATTGCATAACTAAAGCACTGCATTGTGATTGCTGTACAGAAATCCTGTATAGATGCATCTGCAGTTGCTGTGTTTGTGGAATGGTGGGTAGTTACTGTACAGGAAATGTGCTATAGCTTGTATAATAGGAGGAGTTTACTGTAGCTAGTCCAGTGCTGTGTACAATGGAATTCCACCGAGGCATCAGCACCTTTGGTGCCTAGTTCTTTTAGCACCTACAGGATCTATTCTTGATTAGGAAGTGCTGATTGTTCCATATAATGGCAAATATATATTAGGAAAAAAACATTTAGAAAATAATTGTATTCATTGAATAATTAATTGGTTTTTATTCAAATGTCCATAAAAGATTTTCCCCGAAGTGGATTCAGGTGGATTTTGGATATGTTATTGTCTATTAGATTCTGCTTCATTTGGTATAAAAATTTCTTCTATACCAATTTCTTCCCGGTTCAACCCTTCAACAGCCAGACTACAACTGTAGGATCCAGCAATGCTAGCAGGACAACAATGAACAGCATCATCTTGTTATTCAGCTTCAGAGTACAATGAAATGAGCTCACGATCATTGTTATTATAAGCAGAAAAAATTGACTACTGGATTGATTACATGCTACAATAGTTGAATACAGTTGAATAGAATAGAATACAATAGTTGAGTACAAACACTAACATTGAGTCTAACTAAACATTCCAATGAGAAGAGCAACACTCATCACTGCTACTATTGCCGCTAGTGAAAGAGGCGAGTCAGTGACTGGAGTAGAGGTAATATTTTTGTGACTTTAGCTCATACAGTTTTTGCATTTTATTCAGTATTACAAACATCATGACAATGATATAGCTAATAACTAAACTATATACACATGTAAAAAATTTCACTATAATTATTCTGTCTCATATGTAATACTCGTCATCCACATCTTGATCTGGTGGTTGAATGACTCCATAAGCTATATTAGAAGTAGCAAGCACACCATCAGCTGCTGCAGTTATATCATTGATATCCTCATACACCTGACCAGTATCTGCCTCATGATCAGTTCCTCTCTGCTCTGATACAATGTGTGCTTTATTCACTTCATCATACAATGTATCATTAGTTAAAGTGACACGATGTTTATGAAGTCGAGAGTACACACAAAATCCACCCACCAGCATCAATATAGCAACAAGCATGACAACAATAACACTCGTGAATGCTGCTATTACTGTAGTATTAGTCATTGGAGACTCAGTTACAATGGTAGTGGAGGCCGTAAATATGGTAGTGTTATAGGTCACAGGAGAGGCTGTGAGTGGATACAATGATAATAGCAAAAGAATTGATTTTATACTAGCACACAGATGTTAGATGCTGCCTCCCTACTTTTAGATAGTGATTATTGTACTTACTGACAGTGGTGAGTCTTGTGGTTACTGCACTTGGTAGTATATCTATCATCAATAGTCTCACTATTCCACTCAGTTCAGCGTTACTGTCTCCTCTCATTCTGCATGTGAAGTTACCACTATCAGTTGGTATCACTGATCCAATGGTCAGTATAGTCTGATCTACTGATGACTGAATAGTGAAATTCCTATCATCACTAATCATCATTCCTTGACTGTTCTCCCAGCTGAAGGTTGGGTTACGTGGTAGGTAGCCACTGAACTTACATGAGAGGGTTGCATCACCACCATTAGTGATAGCACTGGGAGTGACTAAACCTGCATACATGTTAACTTAGAACAGTTATAGAGATAGTGTCACAAACCTTCCAGTTGCAAGCTGATTACTGAGCTGTTCTGGGATCTAAAAGGCAATGCATATCCTGCAGTATAGAAAGCAGCAGTACAGTTGTAGTCTCCAGCATCACTGAGACTGAGAGAGGAGATCTGAATGACACCAGTTCGTGTGAGATCTGCCACAAACACATTGCTGCTTATAGTAGCTCCATTTGGTCCAGTCCAGCTCCACTCAAAGACCGCCTCATTGATCACAGAGCATGTTAACCTCTCAGAGGAGACCAGATCAGTGGCATTATGGCGGACCACAGTCACCTGATCTTGAGTGAATATGATTGGTGGTTGAGGAAGAGGAGGAGGAGGCACAGCTGCAGTACAGTGGAGAGTACATAGTATATCACTGAGTGCTGCATCATGCCACTATACTCACCAGTATCATTGAACATCCTGACTTCACTGAGCAGTAACCAGTCCAATGTGTCAGAGGAGGAGAAGTCAAAGGTCAATCTAACCAACACATTGTTAGGATATCCATTATATCTTTGTCCAAATGTGTCAACAAGTGATATCTTCACTGTTTGATTGTCATTCTCTGAAATACTCTGATTACTGACAATGGTGTAGGAAACACGAAGATAGTTATCCTGCATGATTGATGAACTGTCAGCAATATCAAATCTGACATCAGGTAGTCCAACTCGTAGTGCAGCACTCTTGTAGTAGTACAAGTCTATCTGTCTGATGTAGAAAGGTGATATATCAGGAAATTGAAAAAATACTCGTGGCATGTCAGTGGTCCTGTTCCAAGCAGAGAATTGATTGAAGTTGGCAGGTGAGCTTTCTCCCAGTACACCATCTGCCAGACGACTAGCTGGTATGTTGCATGCAAAGTTGTCATTAGTTCTATCAAAAGGTCCTCCATTAGTACATTCAGGATCTGTTGGTACTCCATTGAATGATCTCAGTGTATCCACATAAACTGCAAAAGGTGTTACTATATATAGAGCAAACTACATGTCTGATGAGTATCTGATAGTACAGTTACATACCTTGACCAACTGTAGGATCCAGCAATGCTAGCAAGACTATGAACAGCATCATGTTTTCATTCAGCTTCAGAAAAACAATGAAATGAGCTCACGATCATTGTTATTATAAGAACAAAAATTGATTACTAGATTGTTTATGTGCTACAACAGTTGAACCTATTATTCTTGTTTTAGACATCACTATGATGGGACAATCAAAAACAGCTTGTATTTTCAGATTCTGTATTTTTACTCGTCTCATTTTCTTCTCATTAATTTGTGACTGCATTACAATAGCTACAAATGATAGTACAATTTCATTGTGTTTCAGTCATGCAGCTACTGCTATATGTATTATGTATAATATTCTGGTGTTGAGAAACGACCATCCACTGCAGGCTGCAAGAAGGATCAGCTATTTATCCATCCCAGATACCTGATCAGTCACTTTATGTTTCCACTGAAGTAGCTTGTTTATGTTATTGCATGTAAAGTACAAACACTAACATTGAGTCTAACTCACTATAATAAACATTCCAATGAGAAGAGCAACACTCATGCTACAAGAAAATAAATCTAAAGAAATCAAAAGAATGTAGGGATAAAGAAATCTGCTACTGGTCCACAATGCAAACCATCAAGGAACTTGTTGAGAAATGACACTTGTCAGAACAATTCTTTTGTAGCTAGGTGTTGTGTTACTCTCATGTATTCAGTGTTGTAATGTCAGCGTTTGTCACTTCTTCATTCTATTGTATGTCAGCAGTTCTAATCACATCTTTCTTCAGTTGTTTCTTTTATGTATCACTTAGTCAGCATATTTTACTCTATATAAGTGATGCATGCTTTTCTGTTTCAAGGTTTTATTCTATACTAGGGTTGAGCACATTATTTGGGAATAGTAGGCTATTTGGAAATATCCAAGATCTTTGGTGTTTTACTCGATTCTTCTTGCTGTTTATTGCTGCTTTGATTGATATCTTCTTGGTAATACCACAACGTTGCTGCACTGAAATATCTCCGCAACAGAACTAGCATGGAATGGTAACACGATTGACTTGCTAACAGACCATAGATCCCTACATCAGCGGCTGCTGACGGTGGCTGACTATAGCAGTTCAGCTAGTTGCTGTTGACTGACACCTGACATGCATTGAATTGAGCTACAGTTTACTGTGTATGTGAAATGCCATGGTGGCATGCATTCCACCGAGGCATCTGCACCCTTGGGTGCTTTATTCAGTCAGTACTTGCTACAAAACATTGCAGTGAACTGAAGACATTGTATAGGATACTGTAAGTTAAGATAAGTTGATTACATTACATAAATATTCTCTTGTTGAGCTTTATTTGAAGTAGCCAGCATGTCAGAAGAGCGGTCAGCTTTTTGAGTACTTTTCCTGTACAGCACACACAGTACGATGCTGACTCCGCTTAATAATATCAATACTGCAATAAGAAGACAAAGAACACTCGTCACTACTGCTACTACTACTGTGTTGACAACAGAGACTGGAGCAGTGCTAGAGGTGGGTACAATTGCTGTGTTGCCGATGGAGACTGGGATAGTTCTGGAAGTGGGTGCTGCTGCTGTGTAATCAAACATAATACTTAAAATGATCTTTTTAGCTTACTAGTTATAGAAGGTATTGAAATGACAAGAAGTCTCGCTATTCCACTCAGTTCAGCGTTATTGTCTCCTCTCATTCTGCATGTGTAGTCACCGCTATCAGTTGGTATCACTGATCCAATGGTCAGTATAGTCTGATCTACTGATGACTGAATAGTGAAATTGCTATCATCACTAATCATCATTCCTTGACTGTTCTCCCAGCTGAAGGTTGGGTTACGTGGTAGGTAGCCACTGAACTTACATGAGAGGGTTGCATCACCACCATTAGTGATTGTGACTGGATCACTGGGAGTGACTAAACCTACATACATGTTAACTTAGAACAGTTATAGAGATAGTGTCACTAACCTTCCAGTTGCAAGCTGATTACTGAGCTGTTCTGGGATCTAAAAGACAATAAAAATCCTGCAGTATAGAAAGCAGCAGTACAGTTGTAGTCTCCAGCATCACTGAGACTGAGAGAGGAGATCTGAAGGACACCAGTTCGTGTGAGATCTGCTACAAACAAATTGGTAGTAGCTCCATTTGGTCTAGTCCAGCTCCACTCAAAGGCTGCCTCGTTGATCACAGAGCATGTCAACCTCTCAGAGGAGACCAGATCAGTGGCATTATGGCGGACCACAGTCACCTGATCTTGAGTGAATATGATTGGTGGTTGAGGAAGAGGAGGAGGAGGCACAGCTGCAGTACAGTGGAGAGTACAGTATATCACTGAGTGCTGCATCATGCCACTATACTCACCAGTATCATCGAACATCCTGACTTCACTGAGCAGTAACCAGTCCAATGTGTCAGACGAGGAGAAGTCAAAGGTCAATCTAACGATTATATTGTTAATATATCTTTGTCCAAGTGTGTCAACAAGTGATATCTTCACTGTTTGATTGTCACTCTCTGAAATACTCTGATTACTGACAATGGTGTAGGAAACACGTTGATATGAATCTTGTTCAATTGAAGTACCGCCAGCAATATCAAATCTGACATCAGGTAGTCCAACTCGTAGTGCAGCACTCTTGTAGTAGTACAAGTCTATCTGTCTGATGAAGAAAGGGAATGTATAAGGAAATTGAAAGAATACTCGTGGCATGTCAGTGGTCCTGTTCCAAGCTGAGAATTGATTGAAGTTGGCAGGTGAGCTTTCTCCCAGTACACCATCTGTCAGACGACTAGCTGGTATGTTGCATGCAAAATTGTCATTAGCATCAAGAGCTCTATCAAAAGGTCCTCCATTAGAACATTCAGGATCTGTTGGTACTCCATTGAATGATCTCAGTGTATCCACATAAACTGCATCAGGTGTTACTATATATAGAGCAAACTACATGTCTGATGAGTATCTGATAGTACAGTTACATACCTTGACCTACTGTAGGATCCAGCAATGCTAGCAGGACTATGAACAGCATCATCTTCTTCATACAGTCGTACTGGTGAACTAATAAGTGCAGAGTACACAAGTTATTATAACTAGAGTAGTCTGTATGTCTCCATGGTTAGTCCGCATGGTTAACCACTGCATGCTTATGGTCACTACCCCCACTGTACTAATGAAGTCTTTAAGTTGTAATACACTGATTCTACTTGTCAATGAGTTGATGACATGCATCATTGTGTTCATCATCATCACTATCTAGTGGTTGAGTGGTTAAGTGATTGACTTCTCAGTGGTAGTCACATCAGAAGTGCTATCAACTTCAGTAGCTATATTTCCAGTGAAGGAAGAGCCATCAACTCCAGTTATTTCATAATCCACATTAGCAGTAGCAATCAGAACCGTCTACTCCATTGACTTGATATGGTGCATCTCTCAGTTGCAGGCTCATCACAACAGCCATCATCTCTGCACTAATTTCAACTGCTACATTCCCAGTGGCAGACACATCTAAAAGCCATCACTAACACCAGTGACTCCATATGCTACATTTTCAGTGACAAAAACAAGCATTTGAGAAAAGCTGTCTACAGTAGAACCCCTCTTAGCGGACACCTCTCCAGAGGACACCCTCTCTATAATGGACACTTACTGAATCCCAAATATAACCCACTTAATGTATAATAAACCCCTGACCAGAGGACACCCTCTCTATAATGGACAATTTTTTGTTGGTTCCAATGGTGTCCGCCTTAGAGAGGTTCCACTGTCTCACTGGCGTTCTCACGCCTTTGGGCACCGTAGCTGTAACGGCATGCAATGTTCAACGGCAGTGGCGGATCTTAGTCCGCCACTGTATTTTTTTAAGTAATGTAACACCACAGTAATCAGTGAGTGGGTGTGGTTGTTTAATTAGACTGCTTCATGATCCGATAATCATTTGTAACAGTTCTATACTGCATAAGAGATGTACCAATGCACTGGAGTTGATTATAATGTTGCGTCTTCTCAAATGCACAAATTCAGTGTTTTCTCCAATCACAAATTCATTACTTATTCAGTCAGTGCTTGCTACAAAACATTGCAGTGAACTGAAGACATTGTATAGGATACTGTAAGTTAAGATAAGTTGATTACATTACATAAATATTCTCTTGTTGAGCTTTATTTGAAGTAGCCAGCATGTCAGAAGAGCGGTCAGCTTTTTGAGTCCTTTTCCTGTACAGCACGCACAGTACGATGCTGACTCCGCTTAATAATATCAATATTGCAATAAGAAGGCAAAGAACACTCGTCACTACTGCTACTACTACTGTGTTGCCGATGAAGACTGGGGTAGTGCTAGAGGTGGGTACAATTGCTGTGTTGCCGATGGAGACTGGGGTAGTTCTGGAAGTGGGTGCTGCTGCTGTGTAATCAAACATGAGACTTAAAATGATCTTTTTAGCTTACTAGTTATAGAAGGTATTGAAGTGACAAGAAGCTGAGCTACTCCACTCAGTTCAGCGTTATTGTCTCCTCTCATTCTGCATGTGTAGTCACCACTATCAGTTGGTATCACTGATCCAATGGTCAGCATAGTCTGATCTACTGATGACTGAATAGTGGACTTGCTATCATCACTAATCATCATTCCTTGACTGTTCTCCCAGCTGAAGGTTGGGTTACGTGGTAGGTAGCCACTGAACTTACATGAGAGGGTTGCATCACCACCATTAGTGAGTGTGACTGGGTCACTGGGAGTGACTAAACCTGCATACATGTTAACTTAGAACAGTTATAGAGATTGTGTCACTAACCTTCCAGTTGCAAGCTGATTACTGAGCTGTTCTGGGATATAAAAGACAATGGAAATCCTGCAGTATAGAAAACAGTGGTACAGTTGTAGTCTCCAGCATCACTGAGACTGAGAGAGGAGATCTGAAGGACACCAGTTCGTGTGAGATCTGCCACAAATACATTGGTAGTATCTCCATTTGGTCCAGTCCAGCTCCACTCAAAGACTGCCTCATTGATCACAGAGCATGTCAACCTCTCAGAGGAGACCAGATCAGTGGCATTATGGCGGACCACAGTCACCTGATCTTGAGTGAATATGATTGGTGGTTGAGGAAGAGGAGGAGGAGGCACAGCTGCAGTACAGTGGAGAGTACAGTATATCACTGAGTGCTGCATCATGCCACTATACTCACCAGTATCATTGAACATCCTGACTTCACTGAGCAGTAACCAGTCCAATGTGTCAGAGGAGGAGAAGTCAAAGGTCAATCTAACGATTATATTGTTAACATTTCCATTAGCTCTTTGTCCAAGTGTGTCAACAAGTGATATCTTCACTGTTTGATTGTCACTCTCTGAAATACTCTGATTACTAACAATGGTGTAGGGAACAGGAAAATAGCTTGTCTGCATGATTGAAGCACTGCCAGCAACATCTATTCTGACATTAGGTAGTCCAACTTGTAGTGCAGCACTCTTGTAGAAGTACAAGTCTATCTGTCTGATGTAGAAGGTAGCAGCAGGGAATGTATCAGGAAATTGAAAGAATACTCGTGGCATGTCAGTGGTTCTGTTCCAAGCAGAGAATTGATTGAAGTTGGCAGGTGAGCTTTTTCCCAGTACACCATCTGTCAGACGACTAGCTGGTATGTTACATGCAAAGTTGTCATTAACACCAGGAGCACTATCAAAAGGTCCACTATTAGCACATTCAGGATCTGTTGGTACTCCATTGAACGATCTCAGTGTATCCACATAAACTGCACTAGGTGTTGCTATATATAGAGCAAACTACATGTCTGATGAGCATCTGATAGTACAGTTACATACCTTGACCAACTGCAGGATCCAGCAATGCTATGAGCAGGACAATGAGCAGCATCATCTTTCTCATACATTCCTACTGGTGAACGTTATTTTAACAAGTTATTTTAACTAGAGTAGTCTGTGGTTAGTCTGGTTAACCACTGCATGCTTATGGTATGATGTATTCACAAATCTATGAGCATGCACTTTACTCACACTACGTAAATTATCAGTTTCTCAAAATTACAATACTATAATGAAAAGTGACATAATACATGTAGTTGCTTTTGGTAAGTTAATATGCTGTCTTAAACGGTAGTACATTGCTTCACACAGCAGTATTTCAGCAACACAGCAATATCACTCGATGAATAAATCTGCCGCAAATGGTGTTGAGAAATGACCATCCACTGCGGGCTGCAAGAAGGATCAGCTCTTTATCCATCCCACATTCTCTTTATGTTTCCACTGAAGTAGCTTGTTTATGTTTCACATTCTATGAAAATGACGTACAAACACTAACATTGAGTCTAACTAACTATTGTAAACATCCCAACGAGAAGAGCAACACTCATCACTGCTACTATTGCCGCTAGTGAAAGAGGCGAGTCAGTGACTGGAGTAGAGGTAATATTTTTGTGGTTTTAGCTCATACAGTTACTATAAACATAATGACAATGAAATAGCTAATAACTAAACTATAACAGATTTCACTATAATTATTCTGTCTCATATGTAATACTCGTCATCCACATCTTGATCTGGTGGTTGAATGACTCCATAAGCTATATTAGTAGTAGCAAGCACACCATCAGCTGCTTCAGTTATATCATCGATATCCTCATATATCTGACCAGTATCTGCCTCAAGATCAGTTCCTCTCTGCTCTGATACAATGTGTGCTTTATTCACTTCATCATATAATGTATCATTAGTTACAGTGACACGATGTTTATGAAGTTGAGAGTACACACAAAATCCACCTACCAGCATCAATATAGCAACAAGCATGACAACAATGACACTCATGAATGCTGCTATTACTGTAGTGATGTTGGTAGTAGTCATTGGAGACTCAGTTACAATGGTAGTGGAGGTCATAAATATGGAAGTGTTATCGGTCGCAGGAGAGGCTGTGAGTACTGCATGTATACAATAATAATAGCAAAAGAATTGATTTTATACTAGCACACAGATGTTAGATGCTGCTGCCCTACTTTTAGATATTAATTATTACACTTACTGACGGTGGTGAGTTTTGTGGTTACTACACTTGGTAGTATATCTATCACCAATAGTCTCACTACTCCACTCAGTTCAGTGTTATTGTCTCCTCTCATTCTGCATGTGTAGTCACCACTATCATTTGTTATCACTGATCCAATGGTCAGCATAGTCTGATCTACTGATGACTGAATAGTGAACTTGCTATCATCACTAATCATCATTCCTAGACTGTTCTCCCAGCTGAAGGTTGGGTTACGTGGTAGGTAGCCACTGAACTTACATGAGAGGGTTGCATCACCACCATTAGTGATTGTGACTGGATCACTGGGAGTGACTAAACCTACATACATGTTAACTTAGAACAGTTATAGAGATTGTGTCACAAACCTTCTAGTTGCAAGCTGATTACTGAGCTATTCTGGGATCTAAAAGGCAATGCTATTCCTGCAGTATAGAAAGCAGCAGTACAATTGTAGTCTCCAGCATCACTGAGACTGAGAGAGGAGATCTGAAGGACACTAGTCCGCGTCAGGTCTACCACAAACACATTGCTGCTTATAGTAGCTCCATTTGGTCCAGTCCAGCTCCACTCAAAGGCTGCCTCATTGATCACAGAGCATGTCAACCTCTCAGAGGAGACCAGATCAGTGGCATTATGGCGGACCACAGTCACCTGATCTTGAGTGAATATGATTGGTGGTTGAGGAAGAGGAGGAGGAGGCACAGCTGCAGTACAGTGGAGAGTACAGTATATCACTGAGTGCTGCATCATGCCACTATACTCACCAGTATCATTGAACATCCTGACTTCACTGAGCAGTAACCAGTCCAATGTGTCAGAGGAGGAGAAGTCAAAGGTCAATCTAACGAATATATTATCGGCAGGTACATTAAGTCTTTGTCCAAGTGTGTCAACAAGTGATATCTTCACTGTTTGATTGTCACTCTCTGAAATACTCTGATTACTGACAATGGTGTAGGGAACAGGAAGATATTTATCCTGCATGGTTGAAGCACTGTCAGCAATATCAAATCTGACATCAGGT
Organism: Haliclona indistincta; assembly: GCA_964017065.1. Classification (NCBI taxonomy): domain Eukaryota; kingdom Metazoa; phylum Porifera; class Demospongiae; order Haplosclerida; family Chalinidae; genus Haliclona; species Haliclona indistincta. The sequence goes on from OZ024784.1 coordinate 18,310,909, forward strand.
AGTCCAACTCGTAGTGCAGCACTCTTGTAGTAGTACAAGTCTATCTGCCTGATGAAGAAAGGGGATGTATCAGGAAATTGAAAGAATACTCGTGGCATGTCAGTGGTCCTGTTCCAAGCAGAGAATTGATTGAAGTTGGCAGGTGAGCTTTCTCCCAGTACACCATCTGTCAGACGACTAGCTGGTATGTTGCATGCAAAATTGTCATAAGCATCAAGAGCTCTATCAAAAGGTCCTCCATTAGTACATTCAGGATCTGTTGGTACTCCATTGTATGATCTCAGTGTATCCACATAAACTGCATCAGGTGTTACTATATATAGAGCAAACTACATGTCTGATGAGTATCTGATAGTACAGTTACATACCTTGACCAACTGTAGGATCCAGCAATGCTAGCAGGACTATGAACAGCATCATCTTTCTCATACGGTCCGCTAATAAGTGATTTTACCCAAGTTATTATAACTAGAGTAGTCTGTATGTCTCTATGGTTAGTCTGGTTAACCACTGCATGCTTATGGTATGATGTATTCACAAATCTATGACCATGCACTTTACTCACACTACGTAAATTATCAGTTTCTCAAAATTACAATACTATATGAAAATTTCAATCTATATCTACTTTATATTGACATTATGCTTAATAAAAATGTATACTTTACCAGTCAAGGCATGAGTACTTGTAAGTCAAATTTTTTTATAAAATAAACTATGAAGTATTTAAGTTGTAATACACTTGTCAATGAGTTGATGACATGCATCATTGTGTTCATCATCACTATCTAGTGGTTGAGTGGTTAAGTGATTGACTTCTCAGTGGTAGTCACATCAGAAGTGCTATCAACTTCAGTAGCTATATTTCCAGTGAAGGAGAGCCGTCAACTCCAGTTATTTCATAATCCACATTAGCAGTAGCAATCAGAACCGTCTACTCCATTGACTGATATGGTGCATCTCTCAGTTGCAGGCTCATCACAACAGCCATCATCTCTGCAATAATTTCAACTGCTACATTCCCAGTGGCAGACACATCTAAAACCCATCACTAACACCAGAGACTCCATATGCTACATTTTCAGTGACAGGCACTTGAGAAAGCTGTCTATTCCAGTGACTCCATATGTTAAACTTGAAGTAGCAAACAAATGATCCATTCCAGAAATATTATCAATATCTTCATAAATCGGATCAATATCCTCAAGTTGAGTTTCTACTGATACATTTGCTGTTTCAGCTAAAACAGTTTGTGTGGTTCATCCACAGGAGAGGTCGTAAGTATTTTAGTATTATCAACCACAGGAGAGGTCGTAAGAGGTTGTAAGTATTTTAGTATTATCAACCACAGGAGAGGTTGTAATTATTTTAGTAAAGTATCGGCCACAAGAGTACTATGGTACTATCAGTCATTGGAGAGGCTGTGAGTACTGTAGTATTATAAGCCGCAGGTGAGCCTGTGACGAGTACATAATAATTTTATGTGCAAGTGTGCCCTGTGCATCTAGTCTTTGGGGTTATGATGTATGGTGGTGGTAGGTCTTGTGGTTACTGCACTTGGTAGTTGTGTAGTTACCACTATTACTCATCATCACTGATCTAACAGTTAAAAACGACATTGCTGGATACTGTCCATTCACTGATGACTCGATGGTAGTAAAGTTGTTATTGTCAATTATTCCTTGACTGATGTTCTCCCAACTGAAGGTAGGGTTACATGGTAGGAGAGAATTGCATCACTACAATTAGTAATTGTTACTGGATCACTAGGAGTGACTAAACCTGTACTTAGATATGAATTAAACTATCATCATTGCTATACCACATTGACTTGCTATGTTTATAGCTATGTGTATCTTCTGGTGTTGAGAAATGACCGTTCATAGGCTGCAATTAAAGTAGTGAACACATTAGAAAAAGGATCAGCTCTTTGTTCATCCCAGATACCTGATCAGTCTCTTTATGTTTCCACTGAAGTAGCTTGTTTATGTTTCACATTCATTGAAAGTGACGTACAAACACTAACATTGAGTCTAGCTAACTAACTATAGTGTAAACATTCCAACGAGAAGAGCAACACTCATCACTGCTACGATTGCCGCTAGTGAAACAGGCGAGTCAGTGACTGGAGCAGTGGTAATATTTTTTGTGATTTTAGCTCATACAGTTTTTGCATTTTATTCAGTATTATAAACATAATGACAATGAAATAGCTAATAACTAAACTATAACAGATTTCACTATAATTATTCTTTCTCATATGTAATACTCGTCATCCACATCTTGATCTGGTGGTTGAATGACTCCATAAGCTATATTAGAAGTAGCAAGCACACCATCAGCTGCTTCAGTTATATCATTGATATCCTCATATATCTGACCAGTATCTGCCTCAAGATCAGTTCCTCTCTGCTCTGATACAATGTGTGCTTTATTCACTTCATCATATAATGTATCATTAGTTACAGTGACACGATGTTTATGAAGTTGAGAGTACACACAAAATCCACCTACCAGCATCAATATAGCAACAAGCATGACAACAATGACACTCATGAATGCTGCTATTACTGTAGTGATGTTGGTAGTAGTCATTGGAGACTCAGTTACAATGGTAGTGGAGGTCATAAATATGGAAGTGTTATCGGTCGCAGGAGAGGCTGTGAGTACTGCATGTATACAATAATAATAGCAAAAGAATTGATTTTATACTAGCACACAGATGTTAGATGCTGCTGCCCTACTTTTAGATATTAATTATTACACTTACTGACGGTGGTGAGTTTTGTGGTTACTACACTTGGTAGTATATCTATCACCAATAGTCTCACTACTCCACTCAGTTCAGCGTTATTGTCTCCTCTCATTCTGCATGTGTAGTCACCACTATCAGTTGGTATCACTGATCCAATGGTCAGTATAGTCTGATCTACTGATGACTGAATAGTGAACTTGCTATCATCACTAATCATCATTCCTAGACTGTTCTCCCAGCTGAAGGTTGGGTTACGTGGTAGGTAGCCACTGAACTTACATGAGAGGGTTGCATCACCACCATTAGTGATTGTGACTGGATCACTGGGAGTGACTAAACCTACATACATGTTAACTTAGAACAGTTATAGAGATTGTGTCACAAACCTTCCAGTTGCAAGCTGATTACTGAGCTATTCTGGGATCTAAAAGGCAATGCTATTCCTGCAGTATAGAAAGCAGCAGTACAATTGTAGTCTCCAGCATCACTGAGACTGAGAGAGGAGATCTGAAGGACACCAGTTCGTGTGAGATCTGCCACAAACGAATTGGTAGTATCTCCATTTGGTCCAGTCCAGCTCCACTCAAAGACTGCCTCATTGATCACAGAGCATGTCAACCTTTCAGAGGAGACCAGATCAGTGGCATTATGGCGGACCACAGTCACCTGATCTTGAGTGAATATGATTGGTGGTTGAGGAAGAGGAGGAGGAGGCACAGCTGCAGTACAGTGGAGAGTACAGTATATCACTGAGTGCTGCATCATGCCACTATACTCACCAGTATCATTGAACATCCTGACTTCACTGAGCAGTAACCAGTCCAATGTGTCAGAGGAGGAGAAATCAAAGGTCAATCTAACTAGCGCGTTGTTAGGAAATCCTTCAGCTCTTTGTCCAAGTGTGTCAACAAGTGATATCTTCACTGTTTGATTGTCACTCTCTGAAATACTCTGATTACTGACAATGGTGTAGGGAACAGGAAGACAGCTACTCTGCATGATTGAACTACCAGCAGCAATATCAAATCTGACATCAGGTAGTCCAACTTGTAGTGCAGCACTCTTGTAGTAGTACAAGTCTATCTGTCTGATGTAGAAAGGGATGTATCAGGAAATTGAAAGAATACTCGTGGCATGTCATGAGTGGTTCTGTTCCAAGCAGAGAATTGATTGAAGTTGGTAGGTGAGCTTTCTCCCAGTACACCATCTGTCAGACGACTAGCTGGTATGTTGCATGCAAAATTGTTGTTAGCATCAGGAGGTCTACTAAAAGGTCCTCCATTAGTACATTCAGGATCTGTTGGTACTCCATTGAATGATCTCAGTGTATCCACATAAACTGCACTAGGTGTTACTATATATAGATATATTTTCCTGTCGGTTGACGCAGGAATTAGACAGGAAATATGCTCCCGAAATTTGGAAGTTAATTGCATGGTGTAGTAGGTGACACGTGTCTATGGTACAGTATTTAACTAGACACGTGAAGTAGTTAGTCATTCCTAGGTTTTGTGCAGTCACATTATTCTAGTTCTGTTATCTCGAATTCTACTACTATCATTTCACGCAATCGTCAAGTTATGGGTGACTCGGATAACGAGAATGTTGCTGGAGTGGATGCTCCCGGTACGTCTTCAGGTGGCGGCTCTGGAGGAGCCACCAAGACCGTTCCTATTGGAGCTGGAGCTGCAGATCTGTCGGCAATACTGCGGGAGATACGCGAGTCCCAAAGGAAGCTGGACACCAAGTTCGCAAAATTTCAAGACGAAGTAAAACAGGGACAAGAAGACGCTGCAGCTAAAGCCTTGAAGCGCGTACGGAGGGAGAAGCCGTACGCTTATAAGCGCAAAGGCAATGAAGAACAAGCAAGCTTCAACGAAAAGGTCGAGGATGCAATAGTAGCGGCGCAAACGGAGCTGGAGAATCCGACGGTGACTGGAGCAGTTGGGAGAGCCATGAAGAGCATTGAAGAAGGTTTGGCACTGCTGTGTGTTGTTAATAAACAATTGTGGCGTGCACAGCAGGCCTTGAACGCACAGTGTTACAAGTGTCAAGTAATGGGTATACTTGCATGCAAGTGAGTGCATGTTCGGGAGAGCAAACTACATGTCTGATGAGTATCTGATAGTAGCGATGTCAGAAACCGTATATTTTTGAAAATATTTTCTCCGTATAAATTGATTAAGTCGATGGCACACAGCTATCGCGTCTCCAGTGAACAACATACACGCTGTTTGATCAATCATAGGGAAAGTTAACATGCTAAAGCTGAATTTTGTTACTGTTTCTTTGTAAAATCATGCGTTCTAGAATTAATATCCCCATGTGCAATATCGTTGTCAATAATCGCAATACTTTTGAAAATGTACGGTCGCTTCTCTAGCAGCCACTATAGCGCTGATTTTGCCATTCCCAGGACAAGTAAACACGTTATGCCTAAATTTTAGCAAAGTTTCTTCGTGGAATCTAGTGTAATTAAAGATAAACCTGGTATATATTTTCTCTATCGGCTTGTTTAGTTTGCACGCATCGAATGTCAAACAAATAAGCTGTTAGTTCTTCTGTTGATGGTCACAAGGATGCTAGTAGGTATACTCTCTCAGCAGAAAAAATTGACTGCCTGGATCGTATGCTTAGCGCAGCAATAGCTATCCACAAGGGGCCATAAGTGTACGTAATTAAATGGGCGTGCCATGACGTCACGTTGATTGACACAGGAAGTTTCGGAGATTCCTAGGCCATTGTTCGCGCGATTTATTCTATGTTGCAGTAACGCAACTATGCATCATCGTATATCATTTTAAAGCTTTGAACTAGCTCTGTCACACGTACGTAGTGTTAGATTAGTTCTAGTGAAAATAAAATTTTCTCTGACATCGCTACTGATAGTACAGTTACATACCTTGACCATCTGTAGGATCCAGCAATGCTAGCAGGACGACTGGCAAGAGCAGCATCTTCGTAGTTGACAGAAGCTACACTGCTACTTGCTTACACTGCTACTTACTTATTAAGTTAATAAAACAGTCCCCATCACATGTCGGTAACACTATATAAGTACAAATTTTGATTACCATCAGTGATAGCGAACTGAAAGTCCTCTGTAGGTACTCTTTTATAGTCTTCCTAGTACCAACACCAATTTTGCATGCAACACACCAGCTAGTCGTCAAACAGATGATGTACTGGGAGTCAGTAAGCCAACACACAAACCTGTAACCTAACATCCTATTATAAGAACTTAACAAGAAATTTTAACTTTATTTGAGCTTTAAACTTGTAGCTCATAATCCTGTACATATCCTAAACTATCGTGACTATTATTACTGGGCGTGTCTACAATGACAGTACGTACATGTACGCATAGATATTATATTGCCTATTATAGTCCGTAGGGCAATATAATATCTATGATGTACGCGAGTGAATTCTGCTAGCTTCCTTGTGCATTTTTCTGGACCAGCGCTGCTATCCTGCAGTATAAATCTAACCTACAAGGCAAAGTCAGCTGTGGGCAGTTTTGTTTTCGCAGAAGTCCTGATCGTCATCGAGGTGTGCAAACCACGCCATAACTCTAGAGCGAAGCTTTGTATCGAACTTTCGCTAGTTCAAAACCGAGATAATATCGAGTTTTATCTGCATTGCAAGTTTCAGAGCCCACCGTTCAGTGTGCGCCGCAAAAATAGTGTAACAGACTGACAACGGGATTACAGTATGCCTCGTGGCTCCGCCGAGGCATAAATATCACGCTACAACACTTGTTTATACATGAACACGACGACGGAAAATTCTTCGCTATTCGAACAAACCCGAAATCAAGAAGGTACGCACCTAGTAAGTTATAGTGACATTCTTTATAATGAACAAGCCAATCACAACAATAAAGTGAGCGAATATGAGTGGGTGTGGCTATTAATCCAGTTCTGATGCCTCCACATTTTTCTGCTTCTGTTGTTGGTTCTGCTGTAGCTACACAAATGAGAAAAGGTTCATATCAGCAACGTTGCAAACACTTAAAATGCACAATCCATTACAATATTATTGTGGGTTTCATTTCATACAATGTTGAATTGGAAAGTGAAAGAGCACCACCTTCATTGCTCATGCACTAATGTGTCATTTATACTGCCACTTATGTCACAAAACTACCCAAAAATAAGAACATTTTACATCATCACGATATGTGATAATGAAAACATTACGATAGTTCCATACTCCATAGTACAGCGGTTTAATTATTGCAAGGGTAAAGCGTAAACCGTGGACGTTAAAATGCTATTAAGTCTTTGATCATGCTCCATTGTGTGAACAAATACCAGCGACTTGACACATTAGTGACTGCAAGGTGATGCTTTAGACTCAGATCTTCCTTGCAAGAAGTAACTCTGCATCATGATTATCGAATAATTGCACAGGCCTAATAGATAGATAGATACAAAGTTACTTTCTGCACAAAGGAAACGTTGTCACGATCAATTTGGGGCTCACTCAGGCTTGCCCCAATTAGTTTTAGCGATGGCATAATCATTGCTAAAGTACAACTAATGTTTACTTCTTATTATTGAAGGTATATTCATTGCATAATAAATAATACTAAACTTGTAAAATTGCTAAATATCGTATCCCAACAATAGTGACCTTAAGGTACAGCGGTTTCGCTACTTCTTGCGTCAACTGTAGAGCGTAAAAGCATTTAAGCTGAATCACGCAATGTAATAAACCTTTCAAATACAAATTTTGTTTTAAGCTATGTGGCTGTTGCAAGAACTAATAAAACCGTGGTAGTCTAAAAAAGCATTACAGAAACAGTATAATAGACGCAGAAAGAACATGTAATTCTAGTGTGAGCACTCCAATGGGCATTCAATCAGCATTGATAGTGAACGGTAGGCACCAATGCACGTCATGATCATCTTCTAGTGGGAGTGTTACCTTCAGTGCATCACTACATGCTTTACATTAAAAATTGCAAGACATAATAGTATGTCGCTACATAATAGTTTTTGTCTTGTGGAATGACTAATTTATTATTGCAGAAATAATTATTGTAGAATGTGAAAGACCTTAGCTTCCGCCATGGCTGCAAACCCCTGTACCACCAGGTTGAATATAGCTGGTGGGACAATACGCTGAAGATTGTTCAGAGCTGTTCGAGGGTCTCCAGACACTTGAACAAACTGTATAAGATGCATTACTGCTTGCTCCAGGTTACCTAAAGGAGAGGGGACAAGTGGTGTCACACCCATCACTCCTATCCTTACCCTCCATCATGCACTGGTTGGACTGCTCCAGTAGCGCTACCATGTACTCCTCGCGCTGCTTGGGGTCCCTCAGATCTATTGTAAGCTAACAGAAGGTGGAATGCAACCATTACAACACAGCAGCTTACTTTCTTGGAGGAATGCTTGGCAGCTAATCTTCCTATAGACAACAAAGGTATATATTAACTAATTAGATCTACACTGAAAATAACACGTGTGCCGAGCTTACGTTCTCGAACTTTCTTTTTGTAGTCTGGATGACTCCGTCTCTTGCGATCAAAATAGATACAGTAGCCGATGAACAGGGAGCCCACGACTCCGAGCGCGCACAGCGACACGGCCACCGTACCGTTGACTGGCATGTTCGAGTCCTGCTCAACCAACACCAGAAGTGTGAGCACGCGCACGTGGAATTTAACCACACCTACTCGTGCGCGTTAATCAGAGACATGCACAATAAAGATGGCGGAACCAGTAGAGGTCGCCAGTTCAGAAGACGAAGAGAGCGAAGAGGAATGTGAAATAGGATACGAGCAACTGAATACTGGTGAGACGCTCGATGAAGCAACAGCAGAAAGTGAGGAACAGCCGGAAGGATACGTTTTATTGACACAAGAAGACGATGAACGAGAGACCATTGTGGATGAGAGAGGAGACGACACACCCGAGGAGCCTAGTACTACACCTAGTCAACCAGCACCAATGGCGGAGAGTGAGTCAGATCTTTATAAACCAGCTACCTACTGTGTCTTCATTCTTCACAGAGCATGTTGATGCTGTCAAAAACGCTATGGCGAGGTTTGTTCTCCCGCCCACTTCAGTACCCAGCTGGGCTAAAGACATTCCCGAGTCTGTCTGGAAACAGGAACTACTGCAAGGTCTCCGAACACAAACTAAACCACGACCAAGATGATAAATAAATAATCCCTGTCTGTGTGATTATTCTTATGTACAATTTTTTTTTATACCTACCCACCCACAACTCGACAGAGCTTTTAAAAATCATCTCCATAGCAAAAGAATTATAGTGTTCAGTCACTGTTGTCCTTCTTCACACGATGGAAGATGATCAGAGACCGAACACATTAGTGCATGAAGGTGACTTATCACTTCAATCAGCCAACGCAATCATAGTTAACATTTTTATGACTCAAAAAACAACATATTAACCAGGACAACTAATAATAATCAACAAACAACTTAATCCTTTGATCTAGCATCGGCGGCAAGAGTTCAGAGTGTGTGATTGTGTTGCCGACGACAACCAGTAGTGAAAAATGAAAAGAGAGAATGATTAAACAATAAGATATGAGATGTGAAATCATACAAAAACACGGTTGAAAAATAACACCATTATATTATTATAGATTACAGACTATTAAACTGCTGCTAAACTCATCATTGCAACAACCCTTCACACATAATCCAGTCGAGAGTTAAGAGAAGAGGCTTATTTGCGATCTAAGAGGATGGCGTGGTGGAATTTTGCGATAGGGGACCGTCCTGAGGAGTATAATTCTGCAGCGCCTGAACTGTATCATAGTCTTGAGGGAGATAAGACTTGCGACGAACGAGGACCTTCCCTGCCTTGCCGGATGTCTCTATGGCAGGCTGGAGAGAGAGAGAAGATAAAGAAATACTTTGGAATACGGATCAAATTCTAACTCAATATAAGCATCATGCACATTTGGAAAACTTTTCCAGATCTAGGCACACTAAACAGATACGGGAACACATAGAGCTTGGCTTGGAGCTCACAGGAGGACCGACTGTGCCTCACACTGCATGTAATGAGACACAGCCAGTGTACTATGCTCCCCAGTACAAGACCTGATACCCCATTCTACACACACACACACACACACACACACACACACACACACACACACACACACACAAAGCAAAAAGCGAAGTGTCTCGCTGCCACAAGGGTCACGCGTACCTGGCGAAGCCAGGGCACCTGTGCACTAGGCAGGTACTGTGTGCCGGTGATGTGCAATCTCCTGGAGCCGGGCAAGGAACTCGCAGGAGCACCAACTGTGCCTCTCACTGCAGGTGTGGGCACCCGAAGTCCCACCAACGCCTTTAGTGATCAATGAGACACAGCCAGTGTACTTTGCTCCCCAGTACAAGACCAGGTACCCGTTTTACAGATGGGTGGGCTGGAGTACTTGTGATGTTTTTTTGTTGTTTTTCTTCCTCCTGCTCTGGGATTCGAACCAGTGTCCTCCAGTGTCTTCTGGGTCATAAACCCAAGACTCTACCAGTTGAACCACCAGGGCACCCACCCACACACCCACACACACACACACACACACACACACACACACACACCCACACCCACACACACACCCACACACACACACACACACACACCTTTGATAGGTCAGTGACATGATCAACACATGGTTCAGGGTCAGACACCATCATCTCACTAGCAGCAGACAGGACGTCAGTACTGAGCTTCTCCAGGTGAGGATTTTGTCTTGCTAGCTTCTCTATCGTCCCCCATGCCTCCTCTCTCTCCTTCAATACCTTGGCTTCCCTAAAGAGAAACAGGGGCAAACAGTTGACTAGGACAGGTTGCAGTATCTTAGACATGGTGTCATCTTCATGCACTAATGTGTTAAGTCTCTGATCATCCTCGGATGCACGAACAACACCAATGGTGGAGAGGCTTGACACATTAGTGCATGCACGAAGGTGATGCACAAACTAAAACACACATTTCTTGCTCGAGCTTGAATTTAGCGCTGGAATCTTCGAAGAGCTTTTGATTCATTTCAGCGAATATTTTGAGAGCATTGTAGATTAGTCCAAGAATGGTTCTGCAAGAGTAAATGAAAGGAGGGAGCGAGTGAGTGGAGATATGTGTGAGTGAGTGTGTGAGTGGAGAGGTGTGTGGATAGATGAGTGAGTGAGTGTGTGTATGAGTGAGTGAGTGAGTGAGTGAGATGAGATGTTATTTACTTGTTCCAGTGTTGTTTGGAATGCTTGAACAGTGCCGGTAGAATAATCGGGAAAAGGACCTGAGAATTATCGCCAACCATACTCATAATGTAATCATTGCTCCAGTAGTAGAGAGCCCTTTCAGCAACCTGAAGCAACAAGACAAAAACTTCAACCATATCCACGAGGAGGTGATGGACAATGTCCCTTGAACATGATCTTATACTACGAAGACTGAGGGGATTAGCCAATGACAGATTTGGAATGTATACTGTTGTCTGTTTTCAAAGTGGAGATAGCACATTATTTTCATTTTTGAGGGACCAAGAAAACACCACCGGGCAGCCCCACTGAGCTGTGCTTGTATACTGTTCATTGACAAAGGAATCAAGTGTTGACAGACGGAATGAGTGTCACACACTTCCACTACACAACACTTAAGTACATCTTACACACCACAGAGTATACAGCATGCAGACACACACACACACACATTGTGATCTTATACTTTTGACATACTTGAAAGTGTGGACTGGAGATGCATCGTGTGATTTGTTTGAAGAGCGGTTGCATCACTTTGACAAACTCCACTGGCTCCATCACGTCCAGTATCTCCTCGAGCTCATTGAGGAACATGACGGTCTTTGGACTGTGCACCTTGGGCCAGAACTTGAGCAATCCCATTACAACCTGAAGAGTGAGTGAGAGAGGGATAGAAGAAAAAGGGAGAGAGAGAGAGAGAGAGAGAGAGAGAGAGAGGAGATTATACAGTCAAGTGAGAGTGAACGAGTCAACGAGGAAGGTATTTAAACTAACTGGTTCTGTGAGGGTAGGGTCCTTCTCCAGGAATTGCACCACGCAGTAAGCTAGCTGTGGATGATAGCAGCTGAGTGACTTGACCTTGTGAAGAGGTATGAGGACCCTGAGCAAGAACGTCTTGTGCTCCTCTTTCAGCGGAAGAGCAAAGCCGTTGATAATACTGTGAAGGAGATAGTGAGGATGCAGCTATGATCAACAATGTTCCAGTACCTCCCAAGGATTTCTAAAAGCTCAGCCACTCCATTGTGACGCTCTGTCTCATATATGAACCTGCAAACACAATATTGAGCATATTTTACTCTTGCACCTAAACAATAGAGCTGGCATGCAAAAACAGCGGACGTGCTTTATTTCTAGTAAACAACACAGAAAAGATCATTTGTGTGTCAGATACTATCTAGCAATGGCAGGTGTGATCACAGCCCTCACGCAGAGCATCTCGTGCCAGTTAACATCATCCACACACACACTTCACAGTAACTTATAAAGACCACACCCTTTGACTCCTCCTCCAAGGAGCCGCCTCTCACCTGTAGAAGATGTTACTGATTTGTTTGCGAATGTGCGCTCGAAGACCAAGGAACTTGCCGTAGATCCTGTGAAGAGTCGTTTTCAGAAAATCTCTCTCCCTAGGATCCTCGCTGTCAAACAGCTCCAGTAACTACATGTAACAAACACAGAGTCTGTTAACAAGCACAGTGAGCATATTATACACAGTCATGGTTTCAAATGAAAACTTTACTTGTTCTCAGCTCACTTGTAAACACAACACACATGTTAAGAATACAGAATGATGGTGTGAGAAGGACACAAACATGACAAATCATAATAATACTGACCTGCCCTACAAATTTTTGATCTATAAATTTCTTAGCGATGCCTGGTTGAAAATCCTGAGACTCTAGAAATCTGAGGAAGAACTCATACACGATCTATCAAGAGAGAGTGTGAGGTGAAGACAGGCTTGTGTACAGCGGACTGCCAGGTACCTGAAGGTGAGGCCAAGATGGTTCTAGAGCTGGTTCGTCTTCCTCGGGATCAAACTCGGCTCCTGAGGGATTGGTCGATGGCGGGAGAGCCCGGAAAGCATTCTGAGCAAACTGTATTGAGAGAGAAAGTTTGCAGTGATCACACAATTTAAACCGGACCAATACTACTGGACCTCACATCACAAAGGATGTTGATGATAGTATATTAGAGGCTAAAGCTATAGACCATCTACTCACAATCTAGTCCCAACAACAGTGTTACTGTATAAACTACATCACTACCTCCAACCAATTGTTTAGGGAGTTTAGCTATCTTTGACTATTGGTTACCATGGTAACCAGTCCACGTATGGAGGTGTGCTATAAGTGACATCTCCTGCTAAGCGGTGACGCATTCCACAGCTCAGATGATGGATAACAGCAATTGATAATAACTAAAATCCATTACTCAAACTATCAGTGCATTGGTGTGCAGAGATTATCTGTCTTCCTACCATTACTGAAGTGAAAAACAGCATCGAGCTTCACCTTCATGCACTAATGTGTTAAATATATGTCAGGAACTATAAACAAGAGGCGCTCGATTGTACCCACGCAAGACTGTAGCTGAGCAAGCTAGACACTAAAATAAACAGAATGAATGAAAAATTACAAGTAACTATCCTGGGACTTGGGAATTCAACAAGATCAACAATGCATAGCTGCATTGGTGTTGGTTTATCCACAAGAAATGCCTGGTTAGAAATAGTACCACTAGCTGGCTAGGCACTAGACTCCCAAAGGTGAGTCCTAGAGATACACGCTACCAGTTCATCGAGAGGTAGCCCCAACTATGTATGTCGTGAGTGAGCTGGTATACTCATCTTCCCACTCAGACAAGGCGTGCTATTTTTCACAAGTGAGTGGTTATATACTATTGCTCACCATCATTACAGCTTCAGGGTATATGGCTTCACTGATGACCCCTCTGTTGTGAGTTATGAAGTCGACTAGTTCATTGAGCGCGGCACGTTTGACCTCCTTGAACTTAAGGTCACTGAGTGGATCAAGATTGAAGTCAAAAATGACGAGACATTGTCTTAGCTTCTCGATAAAGAGCTGTTCTCTGACGTTAGCAGGTGCATCTGAGAGAGAAGGAGAGAGGTAAAGGAGTAAGGTGGGGTGGGAGAGTAGGAAGAGAAACTGAATAGGTATCCAGCTTTGATGTCATGGTGGGTATTAAATGGAATGTGATATCCACTCACCTTTCAAAGAAGCTAATTTCTGTATATCTCTCTTGTTCGATATGTTGAATCGTGACGAGCCCTTACGACTGGTATCCTTGTGTATATGGCTACCAGTGTGACTCAACCGGCTCACGACAGTGGAGTACGCAGTTGGGGCTACCTCCGGATGAACCCCATGATCCTCCTATACACAAAGATGGAGCTGGTAGTAGTGTTATCTTAGTGTGTGCCTACCTTTGAGACCTCGGGGTGGTCTTTAGCTGATTTGTCGGCTGTGGTAGTTACTGAGGGAGGGGGCATGGTAGCACTGTCAGTAGGAGTGGTGTCCCCTCCTCCTGGCTGGGGCTGCTGCTTGGGATTCTGCTTGTTCTGTCCCTAGAGAGACGAGGGAAAACAGATGAACGGTTAGTAATTAGTTGATGGTTGTGATTGGCGCCAATTTCCACAGGTTTACCTTCTCTTTCTTTCCCTTCCCGATAGGCATTCTTTCTCACAGTCTCTTTCTCTCGAACTGGCACAATAAGATATGTGATTCCTGAAAGAACAGTCGCGTAGTTAATCTTCAGACTCTTAGCTCTGTCGTAAACCCAGACAGCATTGCTCTCTAGCGCTGACTAGCAAGAAGCCGTCCGTCCAGCCATGTTCCGTGTGGTGTGCCGGGACTGGATCACGTGATCAGTGAAGAATGCGCAATACTGGGCGTGGCAGGAAATACATTTTCAATGCAGGTTTTATGTTACAAAAACTACAAACTGAGATTTATCTGTAGATCTTTTAGTGAGAGTGAATGGCGGGACATATACTGCTGATCGCGGCACTATGTGCAGCACTAGTGGTGAGTTACCACTAGCAGATGTCGCTAATCGCCTTGATGAACCTGGTCCTCTCTGCAGGCTCCAGGGAGCGCCACCTACACTCTGCAAATGAGGTTTAGACGGTATTTCAATCAAGAAAACCATGATTTTGAGGGGAACTGCTGCGATGGGATTATATTCTGCCATGTATCGCCATGTGACGTCTACTTCACATTCTGTTTGCGTGCGATTAACACGGCGGCTACCACTGCTGGAAATTGCTGGCAGCTAAAATCAACATCAAGCAACCCAGTCGAAGATAACTTGTTTACAGCTCCTGAAACTGGTCCGATTTATCCAAACTCTCCTGTCAGCAACTACATCACGTTCCAGGGCAGCAATTACCCGGTGAGCTGCAGCTAGGCGTAGCTTGTATTGTGGTTGCATGTTTGTTTTTGCACATGCCGATTACCGCGTGGTGTTGTTGAGTTTTCAATCTGTTTAGACCAATGGTTTTCAAATGGCCGTGAGAGTTGAGGATCAAGATATCGATGCTGATGATCTGGTTGATGTAGTTCTATTCAACCAAGCCATCACACCAGGGAGTGGCTGGACTTCTTATCAAAACATTGGTGGTCACTATGGAAGAGTTGAAATTGATGCACGCTTCAGAATCTACTGTAACACGAATTACTATGGCAGTGCCTGCAATATATACTGTGTCCCCACTGACAATAGCCAGGGACACTACACCTGTGGTTCTAATGGAAATAAAGTGTGTAGAAGTGGATGGACAGATGCGAGTAACAACTGCTTGACACGTGAGTTCTCTGCAATGGAGCTTCACAACGGCATCTTAGTGTTATTTCCATTCATGTCCAGCTGTGTGTACCAGTGGCTGCAGCAGTGTTGGTGGATACTGCAACTCACCTAATCAATGCTTGTAAGTTATGATTTAATATTACCACTGTGTGAAGTGGATTATGACCTAGCTTTGTTGATTGTTCTGATTAATAATAATGGTTTTTATGGATGTCACTAATTACAAAAATATTTTGCAGTTCTTGTTGCTTCAATTTGACCATCTTTGTTATAAACACATGCAAATATCTGATTAGTCTTCCACTTTTTGTTCCTATAGATGCCATAATGGGTGGTCTGGTAGCCTCTGCAACCAATGCGTTCCCAGTAGCACTTGTGGTGAGTCTTAATTAACTACAAAGGACCGATATCATGCAGTATAGTAGTTATAGTTAATAATTATGATCACATTTCACACATGTACTAGAGTACAAACAAAGTGGTGTGATGTCGAGTGAGGTTGCTGTGGCATCTGTTTGCTTACTAGACCATCAACCTTATTTAACAAATCACAGAACTGCTAGGACAAGCAAACTATAGTAAAATACCAAACCTAGTAATAACTGTTTCATGTGTAGGAGGGCACCATGATTGCATCAGCACATGTTGTTAGAATTCTTTACCATAATGTTTTCTCGTGTGTATACAGTGCATGGAACATGCAACTCACCAGGAGAGTGTAACTGCATTACTGGATATGGAGGAACAAACTGTGACCAGGATCTTGATGTGTGTGGTCACCAGGAGCCATGTCTTCATGGAGCTACCTGCAGCAATGAGGGACCTGACCAGTACTCTTGCTCCTGTGTGGCTGGTTACACTGGTAACAACTGCCAAACTGATATCAATGAGTGCGGTCCACTGCCTTGTCAGAATGGAGCAACATGTAATGTATGTATAATTATAGATATACACAAACAATCCTGAGATAAAAAATGTTTTTCTTAGGATAATCTCAATCACTTCTCTTGTCTGTGTGCTGCTGGATGGACTGGTAGCGTTTGCAGTGTCAACATAGATGACTGTGATCCTGACCCGTGCCAAAACGGAAACTGCACAGTAAGTTTAAGTTCACAGTTTATCACTGTAAAACAATAATAATCATTGCATACTGAAACTCAAGTTGTTATACCAATTCTAAGATTTCCCTATCATATAGGATTTGGTGAATGGATACACTTGTCAGTGTGAGCCTGGTTGGACCGGAGCAGACTGTGATATAAATATTGATGAATGTCAGTCGAATCCCTGTCAGAACAATGCTAACTGCACAGTGAGTTCACCACATGCATGCATGTGCTGTCTAGATATGAAGCAAACATAACTGGCATTAACATTCTGTATCCAGGATCTTGTCAATGGTTTCACATGTCAATGTGCAACAGGATGGACAGGAATGACATGCTCTCGGAACATTGATGAATGTGATCCTAACCCTTGTCAGGACAGAGGAAACTGCACTGTAAGTCACAGCATAGCTACACTGTAAGAGGTGTGAGGTGTCTTCTGTATAATAGGATAGACTGGCTGATTATCAGTGTGACTGTGCTGTGGGATACTATGGAAAGAGTTGTGAGGATCATTACTGTGACTCATCTCCCTGTGATAATGGAGCTACTTGTACTGGGACAGCGGATGGTTACGTATGCACTTGCCCTCGTGGTGTGACGGTAAGATCACCAGACTGGCTTCGAGCCAAACTTGAGTGTGTTGAGCAATACTAGTGTGCACAACAGAAATCAAACAAGGAAGTATTACACTAATTTGTATTTTAGTGTTGATCACTAAATATTGCTAAGAATGTGCAATAATTATTTGAATTGTTGGTAATTTCATTGTCTGGGTCCTGCAGTAATTATAAAGCACGCTATGACATGCTCAGGCATGTAAATTGACTTTGTGTTTACCATTTCACTGCAGGGAGCTAACTGTTCAGTGGATATTAATGAATGTGCTACATTGCCTTGTACAAATGGTGGTACCTGTGTGAATCTAATAGGAGACTACTCGTGTAATTGTCCAAATCAGTACAGAGGCAAGAACTGTGAATACAATGAACAGATTCCACAATGCAGTCCCAATCCTTGTCCACAAGGACTCACTTGTGCAGAAGGAGACAGAACTGACTATATCTGCATACAATGCTCAGATCAGAGTGAGTGTTTTCCATACTACGTCTTTAAACTGATCTTTTGATGCTTCGTGTTTTAGGTTCTGACTGCAATCTTGTGATTGATTCTGAAGCTCTTGCAGCTAATGCCACTAAGCAAGACAGCACTCTAGTGATAGGAGCTGCTGCTGGTGGTATTGGTGGCGCCTTGTTGTTGATATGTCCTGTTCTGCTACTAGTGATCATTCTATGCTGCTGTAAGGCACGAAAGAACACTGAAGAACCTCAACCTCAACCATTGGACGATGAAAGTATGTGTTGTGTCATGTTAAAGCATGCATGTTGTGAAAATATGAAGCACTCCTAAATACTCGCATGCCCTGAAAAATCTATCACCTCACAGCCAAAGTGCTCTGAAAGCATTCTGGCTAGTACCGTTGCGTCACCTGTCACTGATGTGTTAAATCATTATGGTATTTATTCACACATTTGTGCATCCAAGCTTTGGTCTGTACATACTACGCCGGTTTATGTTTTAACTGAAAAGAAGTAATAAAACTGCTGTATAAAGTGACACATAGCTGATATAACTATAGCATAATATTATAGTTAAAAATCAGTCATTTTTGTTGAAATGAGCTCAGGAAATTACACAACAATTTTTATTGCCAGTTGTTATACACGGTTGCTCTTTTTTTGCAGAGCGGGGATATGTTCCTAATCCTACATACAAATCTACTACAACACTGGTTTCTACCAACATTGAAAACCCCTATGATGTTCCCGACTACAGTAAAGATGTTCCAAACCCTCTCTATGCCTCCAGCAGTACCAGTGCTACTCTACCACTCAATGGTGCAGTGCATGGAAAGACAGCACCATCAAATGAAAACTACAAACGTCACAGTGCAATTGCATTGAACAATAATTCAGTCCACTTCACCCAACAACACGATGACAATGTTTATACTTACGATCCGACAGAAGAGGACGCCGACATAACTAAGGACAGCATGTATAGTGAGGTGGTGGATCATGATATGAAGAGAGCTACTCTACCTGAACCTGCACAGCCGGTTGAAAATGTGTATGACTACATCCCGGGGGACATGGATCCCACAGTGGTATATGAAAAACTTCCACCTCAAATACCGCTTTGATTGAACATGCATGCTCAATGATTTTTTTTAACACAATCATGTTATTTAAAAAAACATAATAATTATAGCATAACTGCAAAAATTTGTGTACACAAACAAGACTGCGCACATCATAGTGACCCCGCCCACTTCACAACATGAAGCTTCTTGTACAGCTTCTTGTATTAGCGTCGATTACTATTGTAAGTTACTAATGTAGGAGTAGTATCAACAATTATTCAGTTATTCTGTAGCTTGTAAAGGCCGCCTGGATACTAGAGGCGAGGCTAGTGTATTATACTAACCCGGGAAACGTCGACTTTCAGGGACATTGTTGTGATCCACACACGCTCTGTATCAGTCCTTGTGACGTCTACTTTACATTCTGTTTACGCAACATATACACATCTCCGACTAATCCAGGCAACTGCCAACAGCTAGTCACTACCACACGTAAGCACACGGTCGCAACGAGTGCGATTTACCCACCAGCTCAGGGACCACTTTATGCTGGCTCACCAGTTAGCAATCCAATAAGATTTTATGGAAACTACTGGAATGTAAGTAGGATTACACGTGCTAGCTGCATTATGACATGTGCGGTGCACTCTTGCAGGGTAGGTTCCAACTACTGGTGACTACAGAAGATGCAGATTTAGACCCAGATGATCTGATTGATCGAAATGCCTTCAACCAAGAGTTGCCGGCAACTGGAGCATGGACTGGCACCATCCGAGTACATGGATATTACCAGGCAGCTCATGTTGCAATGCAGTTCAAGGCATCGTGTGATCAGTACTACTACTCTCAGACATGTACTGTGTATTGCAAAGCTCAAGATGACAGTGTTGAAGGTCATTACAACTGCAACTCTGAGGGTGGTAAGGTGTGTCTCACTGGATGGAGCGATCCTGACGATAATTGCCTCACACGTAAGAGATCAAATAATACACATTGTTCTAGCTTAACTTGAATTATAGCGATCTGTGCAGAGGGCTGCAAAAATGGAGAGTGTGCTGTGCCAGGAGAATGCAGGTATGATGTTTTGTGCACATAATATTGTTTTGCTCATGCACTCACACGTAGTTGTCTAAACGGCTGGTTTGGAAAACAGTGTGACCAGTGCCATCCAGGATTTAGCTGTTGTAAGCAAACCTTATAAGATCTTGTATCAATAATACTAATTACTCTCATGTGTTATTTCAGCTGACAGTGGAGATGTGATACCTAACAATTGTCTGAATGGAGCAACATGCATTGTCAGTCACTCAGTTTAAAAAAGTTATAATGTTATTCAGTGGTGTTATTCTGTTCTAGAGTCATAATGGTGAGTGTATCTGTCAGTGTGCTTCAGGATGGACAGGAGACATCTGTGATACTAATATTAACGACTGTGACTCCAATCCATGTGAGAGCAATGGAAACTGCACAGTAAGCCTCACTCTAGCCACACTGCTAATACCATAACGAGATGTACTATAGGATAGACTGGCTGATTATCAGTGTGACTGTGCTGTGGGATACTATGGGAAGAGTTGTGAGGAACATTACTGTGACTCATCTCCCTGTGAAAATGGAGCTACTTGTTCTGGGACAGCGGATGGTTACATATGCACTTGCCCTCATGGTGTGACGGTAAGATCACCAGACTGGCTTCGAGCTAATAATTCAGTTTAATCGCAGGGAACTAACTGTTCAGTGGATATTGACGAATGTGCTACATTGCCTTGTGAAAATGGTGGTACCTGTGTGAATCTATTAGGAGACTACTCGTGTAATTGTCCAAATCAGTACAGAGGCAAGAACTGTGAATACAATGAACAGATTCCACAATGCAGTCCCAATCCTTGTCCACAAGGACTCACTTGTGCAGAAGGAGACACAACTGACTATGTCTGTATACAATGCTCAGATCAGAGTTAGTAAAAAATTTAACCCTGAGTAAAATTATTATTACAAGGTGCTATTTGTTTAGGTTCTGAGTGTAACATAGTTATTGAAGCTAATACTACTCTTGAAGACAGTGCAATGCCAATAGGAGCTGTTGTTGGTGGTATTGGTGGTGGCTTGTTGCTAGTTTGTCTCTTGGCCATTGTGTTGTTGGTGGCTATTATTGTATACATTAAGAGACGCAATAATAATAATGATAACTATCAATGCCATGTGTTTGAAGATAATTTATCAAATGGAACGGAAACAGAACATGGTCAGTCAAGAATATAGATAATAATATTGCATACACAATACAAGAAAGCAATGGTTATTCTCTGTGTATGTTGATCGACGGCCAGTCTGCATTGCGACATTAATTATTTTTTATGTTTGTCTTTGTCAATGTGGTTATGTCAATACCACTTGACCTCTATAAGAGTAGCATTTGCTTCAATTTTGTTGGCACGAATGAGACACAAGGCTAATTCGAGATAGTATTTATGGTCACATACTCTTTTTCATATGATCTTTTTATTCTGTGTTGTAGAAAGCTCAGATAATGAACCAAGGTCCATTAGTAGTTATGGAGACCGTGCATCTACCCAGCAATCCTTAGCATCAACATCAACTGGAGACAACGTTTCTAACAGTCCATCAGAGGGTATGGTCTTAATTATTATGTGACATATGCACAGTAACAATGTCTTGTAGGCTCTATTCATCTTCAGGTATACGGTAGCTTGGACTCAGCTCCTTCGGAAGGTAACAGTGAAAAACCGATTTACTGTTAATAACAAAAGCATGCAGGTGTATCATCTGGTGACAATGCTGCTGCTGTCAACAGCCCAGGAGAAGGTATGACTGCTGTTCTGATCATGATGCTTTAATTGCCTCTATAGACTCTGGTGCTTCTCTGCAAGTTAGCATAGATACCGCATCTAGTATTGAACCACGTCGAAAAAGTGGTAAAATTCATTATTTGCTAGACTTGTTGATATGCATGTACTGCAGACCGTCGACAAAAGGGATATCCATCAGTATCGTCTTCTGATGAATACCAAAGAGATGAAGCTAAAATCAAGAAACGTTCTCGTGGTAAAAAAAGTAACGACAAAGAGCATTGAAATTTGCAGTTGGATAAATGACCTTGTTTCTGTTATTTCTGTATTTATATCACTCTCTTCAGACTCACAACCAAATATTTTTGCTCTGATGAGTAATTTTTAAATAAGTTACAATTATTAATTATTTTTAACATGTGAATAACTGTTACATGTAGCTAACAACAGATAGTTAGTTGCACGAAGCATGAAGCAGCAAGTTCTACTGTTGGTTTGCACACTGGTGGTTGCTACTGTAGGTTGCTAATGCGTGTTGGTTTGATAGTATAATTATGCTCTGTCGTTCAACAGCTACCTGTGAAGGCTACCTGGACACTGGAGACGAGGCTAGTGTATTACACTAATCCAGGAAACATCGACTTTCGGAGAGATTGTTGTGATCCACACTCGCTCTGCTTCAGTCCTTGTGATGTCTTCTTCACGTTCTGTTTGCGCTCCATAAACCTCTCGCCGGCTAATCCTGGAGACTGCCAGCAGCTTGTCACTACCACTCGTGAACACACGACCACAACTGGTGCGATTTACCCACCAACCGAGGGACCACTTTATGCTGGCTCACCTGTTAGCAATCCGATAAGATTTTATGGAAACTACTGGAGTGTAAGTAGGATTACACGTGTTAGCTGCATTGTGACATGTGTGCATTCATGTAGGGTAGGTTCCAACTACTAGTGACTACAGAAGATGCAGATTCAGACCCAGATGATCTGATTGATAGAAATGCCTTCAACCAAGAGTTGCCACCGACTGGAGTATGGACTGATGCCATCAGAGTACATGGACATTACAAAGCAGCTCATGTTGCAATGCAGTTCAAGGCATCGTGTGATCAGTACTACTACTCTCAGACATGTACTGTGTATTGCAAAGCTCAAGATGACAGTGTTGCAGGTCATTACAACTGCAACTCTGAGGGTGGTAAGGTGTGTCTCACTGGATGGAGCGACCCTGACAATAACTGCCTCACACGTAAGAGATGCAGGATAGGTGAGTTAGCACTGTTACTATTGTTTTCTTTAGCGATCTGTGCAGACGGTTGTAGAAATGGAGGATGTAGTGAGCCTGGAGAGTGCAGGTATACAGTGTGTTTATGCGACTTTAGTGCGAATCATTAATATTGTAGTTGTCTGAGTGGCTGGTTTGGGGAGCTATGTGACGAGTGCCATCCAGGACCTAGCTGTTGTAAGTTAACTATTATCTATCACATGTGATGTCCATGTTTGTGTTGGAATACACAAGCTTGTATAAGCAACACTTCCAAAGATAGCTTAACTTACTATACCACCATGTCCTTTATTCTATAATTACAGCAGCTGAGCATGGCAGGTGTATCAGCACTCCAGGAGAGTGCATCTGTGACACTGGATATGGTGGAACAAACTGTGACCAGGATCTTGATGTGTGTGGTCACCAGGAGCCATGTCTTCATGGAGCTACCTGCAGCAATGAGGGACCTGACCAGTACTCTTGCTCCTGTGTGGCTGGTTACACTGGTAACAACTGCCAAACTGAGATCAACGAGTGCGGTCCACTGCCTTGTCTAAATGGAGCAACATGCATTGTTAGTGTATTTATCTCTCATACTTTACTGAAGTTTTAAATATTTGTATAGGATCGTATTGGTGAGTTTAACTGTCAGTGTGCTTCAGGATGGACAGGACACACCTGTGATACTAACATTGATGACTGTGACCCCAATCCTTGTGATAATGGAGCCACATGCACAGTGAGTCTAAAATGTGTTAGCAGTAGCTGCTCTTTATCATTATCATTTCTCAGGATTTAGTGGATGGTTATATGTGTGAGTGTCCCACTGGATACTTGCAGCCTGATTGTGAAGGGCATCAATGTGATCTTGATCCTTGTGAAAATGCCGGTACTTGCATGAACACCACTGATGGATATGAGTGTGCTTGCACTCCAGGATACACAGTGAGTATTTCTAATGCATTGATCTGTCTTTGATCACTCATTCTTAATTACCCTGGGCGCGTAGGCGCCAGAGGGTTATGCGTTTCCGTCCGTCTATATGTGTATATATGTCATAATGCTGATGTCATCCCTTTGATGTGGTAGGTTCTATATACTGGATATAGACCTCTCTTAGAGGTTTATATAATTTGATATATACCTCCCATGATTAATAATAATAAATAGTCGAAATTCAATAATCTCAAAATGACACAAAAGACGAGAGAGTTAGAGCTAAAATCAAACTACATGCATCCACTTTCTGAAAGTTATTATGCTTCATTAAGCTAGTAGGATCATTTTCTTTGCCATTAGTTTCAGAAATTTCTTCACTTTTGGGTTCTCTATAGTCTTCGCAATAATTGGTTGCCTTTCACTTAGAACACCTGCTGTCTTGTGTTCAACAGATTCTGTGCTTGAAGCAGTTGTCGACAAGGTATCAGAAAGTGCCTGCTTCTGAGCCAGAAGTGCGCTCATAGTGCCTGCTTCTGAGCCAAATAGGTGCGCTCATACGATCTAACGCCTGATGAACTCAAGTGTCCACTGGGTTCCACTTTCAAACCTTGGCTTTTTTGAAACCGCACTCTTCTAACGCTTCTATCTCCTTCTTTCTTTTAGATACTGAAATACAAAGCCTCTTCTTCTTCGTAGGGGGCAATTGCTCTTCTTTCTCCATAGAAAAACGCAGATTGAACAAGATTCGAGTAGCTACCAAGAACACCAACTTGACCAGCAATATCTGCATGCACACATGTGCTTTATCACGTGATAATCTACTGAGCATGTGCAGTAAAAATCAAAATGGCGGCAACGATGCGCATAAGGAATAACATCAGCAATTTGAAATATATCTCATATAGCATAGTAGTGCGGTATATATCCAGTATATGGAACCCTCGGGTGTGTCCTCGGAGGTGATATAGCCCTCGGCTTCGCCTCGGGCTATATCACCTCCTCGGACACACCCTCGGGTTCCATATACTGGATATATACCTCACTACTATGTTATATAATACAATATATTATATGTGTGTCGTCAAAAAACACGCTTGTTTACGTCTCACCGCTCGAAATTCGCCACAAAATTGCACTGTACTGCCTGTTTACTGAATTTATAGTCCTGCGAAGACCTTTACAGCGTCCTGAGAATCTTGATAGAGCGGTCAATCGATGGTTTTCTAATACCGCTATGGCCTTGTAAGAGCACTATACGGCATTGTGGGTGTATCGCCCAACCTCCTGTCCTGAATCACGTGTACGCACTGATAATGTCGAGAAGAACGAGAAAGCCATCGTTAAAGGCTCTTGTGGCCTTGGAATCTGAAGAAATCGTCAAGTAAGTACATTGTAGAGTGCCATAGTTTTTTCTGGGGCCTTGACATACCAACTAAAGAATACAGAACATCACAGCGCACAGGGTATGTGTTCTAAGAACTCTAGTTCTCTCAGGGATTCAACTGTTCTGAAGAGGCTGATGAGTGTGAGTCCTCACCCTGTGAAAATGGAGCCTCCTGCACAGACCTTTTTGATGACTACAACTGTACTTGTCAAGCTGGTTTTACCGGAGATACTTGCCAGTTTGATATCGATGATTGCATCGGTGCTGAGTGCAGTCCTCACAGTATCTGTATAGATGGAACTGACTCATACACATGTCTGTGTAATCAAGGCTATACTGGAGAGTACTGCGATGCTATGATTGACTACTGTGCTCCTCCTAGCCCATGCCAGAATGGAGCAACATGCACTAGTTTTGTCAGTGGACCATCCTGTCATTGTGGTCCAGGTTACACTGGAGACAAGTGCGGCCAAGAAATAAACAACCATTGTGCAAACAATCCTTGCTTGAATGATGGAACCTGCATCAGTATGGTTAGAACTACATCTGTGTCTGCTAATACTTTCCTGGATAACATTTTAGGCACTGACGTACAAATGCTCATGTCTCGATGGTTGGACTGGTTCCCATTGCGAGGAACAGGCATCAGCCTGTGAATCCAGCCCCTGCCTTGAAGAGCAAATCTGCCTTGACACAGACGATTTTTCATACGAATGTCAAATTTGCACAAGTCAGATTAATAAGTGCTATGCTCTATAACTCATTCTTTGATTGCAGTTGATGGCTGTGAAATAGTTGCAAAGCCTATATTTGGAAGTGGTATGCATGTCTATTGTATTGTAGCACTCTCATTGATTTTATCATATGCTACAGCTACGCCTTCTACATCTAATTTACCTGTTGATGATATGTGGATCATCTATGGCAGTGCAATAGGCGGCACCTTCCTCCTAATCTTCGTCTGTTTCTTTCTCATCTTGTTCTGTATACTAGCCTTCAAAATGAGGAAGCGGAAATCTAAAAACAGTTGAGTCATAGTGTGTTGGTATAAGTTAGTTTATTCGCTCTTCTGTAGGTTTATACCAGTCACTGGGTGCTCAGGAAATACGTCAGGTTCATAACAATCCAACTTATGTAGACCCTCGAGAGCTGGTCACTAGTAAAAGCTATGCAGCTGAGATTCAGAGAACGCCAGAAGGCATACCCCTAGTGAACCCAATGCCGGCAGCTACCTACGGAGCACAGACCAGCCCTAGCAGCTCTAACCAGCTAGCACCACCACCATCAGCAAATAAAACCAATACACTGATTGGACGTTCGGGTAAATATGACCGCTTACAACCAGAAGATGATGAAGAAGAGGAAGCATTTGACAACCCCACACAGAATGATGAAGACTAACACTTTATAATGTAAAAAAGAGTGAAAATTCATGTTTTTTTTGTATACATGTATGTATTCCCGAGAGTTCCTTCGTGACATAAAAATTACTATTCTATTCTCCGAACATGTAAGCTCAACGATCTTAAAATTTTTTATTTTACAATCAAGGTGTTACAATAAAATGATTTAGTGAATAATGTATGATGAATCTGGCAATCAACTTTGAAAAAGAACTGACTAAATCTGTAGCAGTTGAGTTGATATCACAAAAGAGGTTTATCAGAAAATGTTCTGTCTTTCGTTGCAGAAGATTCTGAGCTGAAGGACCCTCTTAACTGTAACCACCTGTATAGCAATGAAATAAATATTCACAAGGAAAGAGAGAGAGAGGAAGGGGAGGGAGAGAGGAGGGGGAGAGAGAGAATGGGAGGGAGAGGAGGGGGAGAGAGAGGATGGGAGGGAGAGAGAGAGGAGGGGGAAATAGAGAGAGGAGAGAGAGAGAGGATGGGAGGGAGGGAGAGAGAGAGAGAGGATGGGAGGGAGGGAGGGAGGGAGGGAGGGAGGAGAGAGAGAGAGAGAGAGAGAGAGAGAGAGAGAGAGAGAGAGAGAGAGAGAGAGAGAGAGAGAGAGAGAGAGAAGGAGTAGGGAGAGAGAGGAGGAGTATTGAGAAATAGGAGGAGGGAGAGAGAGAAAGAGAGAGAGAGGAGGGGAAAGCTTACAGTACAAGAACCAGTGGAATAATGAGAGCAGCTGACATTACATAGAAACAGAAGCCAGGTGTGATGCTTCGTGTAGCTGAAAATACTGGATTATAGATTAATGAAGCTAATAGCATACAGACAGACTCCACGACACTGATTCCAGAGAACAGAACACCTTTAAAAAGAGCAACGATAAATAAAGAGAGAGGGAGGGAGGGAGGTTACCTTGCTGGTGAGAAGGTGTTGTTTTGGATAATGCTGATCTGATGCATGGAACCACACATCCTCTGAGAGCACCAATAGCAGGAGCTGAGTGGTAGTATATATAGAGTACACAATACAGGATAATGACCACTTACCCATCATCATCACCCAGGCAACATGAGCACTGCCAATAGCAACTAGAGATACAATCCCAGAGATGAGTCCAAAGATTATGATAACAGTGTCTGGTAGACCACACCATGAGAATAGTGGGAGGACTACAAGTGATGCAATGCCGTTCATTAGGATCTTTCCAGCCAAAAAGTACCCAATGAGTCTTGGTGGCCAGCACAGAGGCTTGCCTAGGGCATACACCACTACAGTGTCACTGATCGCCATAAAGTTAATCTCCACAATGAAGAAGGTGACGATCATAATGACCACATCAAATGAAGAGAACGTGAGTCTCATAAATGACATGAAGTTCTCTAGCACTGCAGAGAGTAATGAGGTGCAGCTAGCTGAGATGGACCTGTCCGCTGATAATGATATATAGCCCTCTCCTCTCCTGTAGGTAGTCTTGGGACGAGATGATGGGAGGGCTAGTAACACATACACCACTACTGCTACATTGCAGACCAGGATGGCCCAGAATGGTGGAATGAAGCCTTGATTCTGCACCCATAACCCTCCCACTAAAGAACTGAGAGTGGCTCCAAAGTACGTCATGGACTCCAAAATTCCAACCTTAATAGTTCTCTTAGAGGGACTACTGGTGTCAGCTATGTATGAAAACACTGCAAAGTTAAATACAGCACTACTGCCTAGCAAGCCTGCAGCCAGTGAGCCAATCAGATAGAGTGGTAGGAGTGTGGTACCAGTGTACAGCAATATCAGCACCAACACAGCATTCACTGCACCACCAAGAGCAGGCAGCAAGATGAACGGCTTGCGACGACCATAATAGTCAGATACACCGCCATAGAGAAGAGCAACCACAATAGCAGGTAAGCTGGTAGCTAGGTTAAGGTACAGCACCCAGTATGACGTGTCCTGCTCGATCCACTGCTCCACGACCGGCTGCAGACCACACGATTCGCTCACATTTGTACCGTGCTCCTCCGGCTTGTTGTTGGTGCAGGAACAGTTATGAGTCTGCTCGCAAATGGTGCAGTGAATGAGTTGCTGCAGGGCGGGGTAGGACAGGAAAGAACCAAACATGAACAGGAACATGATCGGCTCCACAGTGAACCACGATCGGGGTAGATACAGCGGCCATCTTGCTGTGAAGCGCCTCCAACGACGGAGCATAGCAGCGATGAGTAGTAGTTCAACAAGGTGCAGCAGACGACAAAGCAGCACGTGCTCACGAGCTTTCGTAAAAAATGTCGTTTCGATTATTAGAATCTACAAAGTTACGGTATAACAGCAGCTTGATCTCCTCCCTCGGTCCCAGCAAAACAACCTCCTCACTAGCCGATTTTGCCTCACCATGGCTGAAGACTACGACATAGATTTAGAGAGCATCATATCAAGATTACTAGAAGGTGAGAGAAATCTGGTGTAATCATCAAATTGCCCCTTCATTCCTCTTTTAGCTCGCGGCAGCAGGGCCATCAAGACCGTCCAACTGTCAGAGAACGAGGTGCGAGGGCTCTGCCTAAAGTCCCGCGAGATATTCCTTAACCAGCCAATCCTCTTAGAGCTCGACGCACCCATCAAAGTGTGTGGTAAGTGGTAAACCTCACCCTCTCCTTACTATCTATCCACCCCTCTCCTCTCAGGCGATATCCACGGCCAGTACACCGATCTGTTGAGACTATTCGAGTACGGTGGATTCCCTCCAGAGGCTAACTACCTCTTCCTGGGTGACTACGTTGATAGAGGCAAACAATCGCTTGAGACCATCTGCCTTCTCTTAGCGTACAAAATCAAGTACCCTGAGAACTTCTTTCTGCTACGAGGGAACCACGAATGTGCTAGTATTAATAGAATATACGGTTTCTACGATGAATGTAAGGAACCTGTAGCTATAGTTGATCTCACACTCTCCTTGATTCCATCAGGCAAACGACGATACAATATAAAGGTCTGGAAAACATTCACAGACTGTTTCAACTGCCTACCCATAGCAGCACTTATTGATGACAAGATCTTCTGCTGTCATGGAGGTAATGAGATTAAACTGTTTCTTTCAGCTGTATTGGTGCTTCTTTGTGTTCAAAAGAGGCTAATAATATAGTCACTAATTCAGGAATGTGTATGTGTGTCCTAGCGAGTCCAGTGAAGGGTTTGTCTGAGAAATGCAGCCTTTAAAGTGGACCATGTGTGTGTTCTAGAGCTGTGTGAATGTCTGTCTCTCATCTGCACAACCAAATATAAACCTAAGGCTTAGTGAATTGTGTCAGAAGTTGAGTTCTAGAACTCCAAAAAGTGAACTCAAATTCTAAACAAGAACCGAACCCAGACGAGTAAGCAAACACAGCGAAAAGGCTTCCAAACTGGGTGGAACTTGTCTTGTAGTGGGGAGCAGGATGAGTTATCCAGATGGCAGAATAACAACAGTGAAAGTTATCCTGGCTCCATGAGAGTATATTGGTACTCTAGGTAGTTTCAGCAGCTGTTCAGTGCATATGCAGTGGGTACTAAGGCTATGTCTACTATAATTTATACTAATAATTTATCACTTGAGTGTGTGTGACAGTGTGTTTAGTTGCTATTGAGACTATGTAATCTTGTGATGGCTCTGTTGTCCTGTGTGTGGGTGTTAGTATTCATTGCTCTCTCTACACCCACTGACTTGTACGGTCATTATGTAAATTTCCTTCTTTCTGTCTCTGCAGGTCTCTCCCCTGATCTGCATGAGTTTGACCAGATCAAGTGCATCGCCAGACCCACTGACGTACCTGACACAGGTAAACAGATACTCCCTCTCTCTCTCTCTCTCTCTCTCTCTCTCTCTCTCTCTCTCTCTCTCTCTCTCTCTCTCTCTCTCTCTCTCTCTCTCTCTCTCTCTCTCTCTCTCTCTCTCTCTCACTCATTCCTTCCTTCTCTCCAGGCCTGCTGTGTGATCTTCTCTGGTCTGATCCGGACAAAGAGGTACAGGGCTGGGGTGAGAATGATCGTGGAGTATCGTTCACATTTGGCGCTGACATTGTTGTCAAATTTCTCAATCGGCATGACCTGGACCTCATTTGTCGAGCTCATCAGGTACGCACGCATCATTCACCTAGCTACCTCACTCACTCTCCTCTAGGTTGTTGAAGACGGCTATGAATTTTTCGCTCGGCGTCAACTAGTGACGCTGTTCTCAGCTCCAAACTACTGCGGTGATTATGACAATGCAGGAGGAATGATGACCATTGATGCTAACCTCATGTGCTCGTTTCAGGTGCATACTGCTCTTTCAAACTTTTTTTATTCTGAGTTCCTCAATACATTACTTCCTTCCTATCTTTTCTAGATTCTCAAGCCTTCAGAGAAAAAGGCCAAGTATCAATACGCTGGTTTAAACTCCGGCAGAACTGGTATGGCTGTCTGTGCTAAACCAACTAAGTAACTCTCCATCATAATTTATCATCTTCCTCCTTCTCTCCTTCATTGACAAACTGCGATTCTGTCTAGCGGTCATTGTTTTTAACCCTTTGCTTCGATCCATTCTCTCGGTCACATTAATTGTGTTGTCAAGACATTATATTGCCTGTGTGTGTACAAGTGTTATTTCAACATAGTAGAGCTCACTCTGTACTGTAATAATTTATTTCGTCATGGAAATACGTTTCTCAATCAAACGGGTCTCTCCCCGTAATATAGTGTTCTTTAACTAGCCAGTTAAACAGTCTAGTGGACCATAACATATTGCCTGGACGGTGTAATCACTTCTCAGGAAATGTGTCTGCAAAATGTTTTAAGTGAAACAAGGAAGCATTAACAGAAATTACTAATGAATACAATAGTTGAGTGACAATTTGAAATAATAAGAGAATTTGTGTGATCAACTGAACCAAAAGGTCATACGAATGTTTCCTCGAGGCCGTTGAAAAAGTCATCTTGGTTTTGTGTGCTTTCTTGGTGCTGCTGTAGTTTGTCTGGATTGGTAGCGTTGGGCATAGAATGCGTCGGTAAATGCTGAGTGGTTGGGATAACACCATTGAGAGGGCGGAGGTTAGTGACTGGGTAGGTGGGTGGGTTTGAAGGAGGGTACTGATGAGTGGAGTGGTGAGGAATGGGAGCTGAGAGGGGGTACTGAGCAGAGGGGTAGGGATATTGTTGAACTGAAGGAGGGTACTGAGGAAGGTCCCTGGGTCCAGTGGAAGGGTACTGCGGTGGGTCCCTGGGTCCAGTGGAAGGGTACTGTGGTGGGTCCCTGGGTCCAGTGGGAGGGTACTGTGGTGGGTCCCTGGGTCCAGTGGGAGGGTACTGTGGTGGGTCCCTGGGTCCAGTGGGAGGGTACTGTGGTGGGTCCCTCGGTCCAGTGGGAGGGTACTTTGGTGGGTCCCTCGGTCCAGTGGGAGGGTACTGTGGTGGGTCCCTCGGTCCAGTGGGAGGGTACCTAGGGGGTTCTCGTGATGCAGAGGGCGGGTACTGCTCCCTTGATGCGGTGGGAGGATAATAAGGAAGATCTCTTGATCCTGAAGGAGGATACTGAGGGGGCTCTCTGGAAGGATACTGTGGTGGTTCTCTAGGCCTGGTCTTGAATTGCTGTCGATAGCGTTGGTCTAGCTCTTGTTGTAGCGCTACACGATAGTACTCACAGTTCTTCACGACTTGCTCTGAGCTTTTCTTAAAGAGTCTCTTGATCATTGTGTCAAGGCCGTTGAGATCCTCAGCAGGATATCTCTGCCACTGGAGAGAGAGAGAGAGAGAGAGAGAGAGAGAGAGAGAGAGAGAGAGAGAGATTAGCATGTGCAGTACAGTATAGTGAGAAAGTGTGGAGGAATATGTCAGAAAGAGAAGAAGAGTATGAGAGAATCAGAGACAGGGCAAGGAAGGTAGCACATGTCTTGCATGCTGTACTCACTTGTAAGTTATCCTTCTCACTACCAAATGGAGCATCAACATAGTCCTTGAGCCAGGAGGGAATTTCTGTGCAAGACAGACAGCGTGTGATACTACACATACAATAGCCTCATCATCATGCTGTAAGCAAGGCATGCTGTGCGCAATTACTCCAGTGAGACAGACAGCGTGTGATACTACACATAGCCTCATCATCATCATGCTGTTAGCAAGGCATGCTGTGATACTACACATAGCCTCATCATCATCATGCTGTTAGCAAGGCATGCTGTGATACTACACATAGCCTCATCATCATCATGCTGTTAGCAAGGCATGCTGTGATACTACACATAGCCTCATCATCATGCTGTAAGCAAGGCATGCTGTGCGCAATTACTCCAATTACAATTGTTATAAGATGAATAGGTTGAATCATGCACCACATGCTGTGTACAGCCAGGTACATGCAGTCACAGAGCAATTAGTGGGTTATGTTGGTATGCAAAAGAGCATTGTGTTGGGCCTTGGGGAACAGTAAAATGAATTACAGTAGGTTTACCTGCAATTTGGAATGGGCTGGGAGGTACGTAGGTCATTGTGGAGAGCTGTCTGGTATGCACTGTGTCTGTGTCAACAGATTCCTGGCTAGTGGCAGCCATTGCAGCATCTTTGAAAGACTTGGAGCGACGTGGGAGAGAGGATTGTGGGTCAATCACACGATGAGCTTGAGAACTGCTGTGATATGAATAAGAAGAGGTTAATGTAGCGAGGGAGAAAGAGACAGGTCTTTACCGATGAGAGTGTGAGCGAGTGGGTGCTCGTCGTCCTGCATCTTCCTCTGCATCCTGGACAGCTTCGTGATAGGAAGGAGGAGGTCGGCGTGACTGGATAGCTGGGTTAGTGTACTGAGCTGTTCGATTATTATGACTGGAATCAAAGAAGAAAATAAAATGTTGTCTGTAGGTCAATGATGGTTTACTGACTTTACAAAATAAGTTCCATATTCTCTTGAGTGGACTACCTCCCATCCTGATGGTAGATCTGAAGAGAGAAGGAGAAATTATCAACATTGAATGCATGCACACAGTCCACAGTACAAGGAATATAGGATTTCATTCACTAATACAGACAAGGCCTTTACTAATTGGAGCCGGCTTAATGGGTCAGAGTGCATGTACATATTTGTCCTTGTGCTGCAGTGCATGTACACTATGATGAAGTTAGTAGACACAATAAATATCTAAAGCATGACCAGATTCATAAATATGAACCAGAGAGGTATGTGACCTTATACACATTGTATAGAGAATGGATGGTATATTCTAATCACTAGTGTTAGCAAGGTTGATCATATTATCTAGGCTACAGTAAATCAACAATGTGAGGACAGGAATGTGAGGAATTTGGGCCTACACAAGTTTTGCACACGACAGTTGATTTTGTTCCAGCTGCTAGCAGGCTAGGGGGAGTGTTCACAACCAGGGCAAATGCATTCCAAGGTTGGAGGCAGCACAGCTGGAAGCTCTGCCTATCAATACTAAGGATACTGAAGACAGCTAGCTATGTACAGGGTCGGTTTAATTAGGAAATACTTGTAGGCGGAAACCTTCACTTGATGGTGGGAACCTTCACCATCTCCAACACCCTAGGAATGTGGCTGGTGATGTTATCATCCCTGCCAACATCATTTGGACATCACCTCCCTCCTGCCTACACACAAGCTTCTTCTCATACAAACTCTTCCCACTAATTTCCTCGTGCACACTTTCATGACTCACTCAGTGCTGTTGTCTCCGGTAGCTTCCAATGTGTGGTGTGCGTGTTATGACTGTGGAGAAAAATTGGATGAATGAAAAATGAAAGATGAGAGCTAGAGAAGAAAGGTACTCACTCGACGTAATAAGTTGTTCCAGCTCGATTCACAACCAGTTCCCAGCCGGGAGGGAGTAGAGGGTTAGCAGTCAAAGAGAAAGAGGGAGCAGGTGGCGAGGTATGTTCTGCAGGAACAAGTAGAGCAGTAGTGTAAGGGCTACCATAATTGCTGGAGCTATGCTGTGGTATACTAGTACTGTGCACAAGTGTTGGCTCAGTTTGGTGGGTTCCAGGTATGCTATAGTCTGGCTCAGCTAGCCTCTTATGGACCTATGTTGGAGCTGAGTGGGCTATTTCGGGAGACACATAGCTACAGATATAGCAATCTAAATTATTCATTTAGCAAGAATGTCAGACATGTATTATCACAGGGCTATCTTGTTGCAGTGGCATTCATTAGTGTTGTTGTCAGTAAACATTAGATGAAGATAATACTGCAGTATCTATACAGCAGTATCTTAGCTATAATCATGTACAGAAATCTGCATGACCCTATGTAGCTTATACAGTCAGGAATGTTAGCTATGCTGGTTTGCGTTGGTAGGGCTAAGAAATGTGCATTTTCTCATTACCTGAAGAGAGCACTATGAACACGAACCACCCTAACACTTCAATACAACCACCACAAACCCTACAAAAGCACTTGATAGCCTCTTAACAAAAACGAGAGGGAGGTACATACTTTAGAAGGCTCGTGAGCATCCAAGCGCATAATAGCCACGCGTGCAGTACAACCAGGAATGCTAAACGTGTGCAAATTCATTACAATCCACTAGCTTCAGTAATACAGAACGTGTGGGGGAGGCAAAACTGACATGTACTACAAGGAATAGTTGTGTAGTAATCAGTAAAATGTCATTAATAACTGTACTTGGCAGCAATAAATACCAACAGCATGGTGAATGAAGCTTTCTGTTATACAATGCACATACAAGTGCCAACAGGAATTTAATTATTGCACAGTATGTACAAGAGATCATAAGCTCACTTGGTGAGTGTATTTGTCGAATGTCCTGTCCTTTCACAAAGGTATGCACACCAGAAGATGATGTCGGAGGCACAGCTCGTGAAACTGAGCTAATATCCTCAGCTAGCTCATCTGGACTCTTCTTGCTATCAGCATATAGATCAAGAGGTGGGTGGCGACAATCTTCGGCAGATCTAGGCTGAGGAGAGCAAGTCATGAGATTCTGAGCCACCTTACGATAGTCTGGATCACTAGGAAGCACCGTCAAGTCTTCTGAAGGGAAGTCAGGTTGCTCATCGGGCTGTGTGGGACCACGTTGAAGACCTCCTCTTATAGGTCTAGGAGGCCGTTCCTCCATCATTGGATTAAATAATAGGTCTGCTGGTATTTCCATGCGAGGAGGGAGAGCAGCTATGGAGTGATAACGTGGGTCATTAACTGAGTGGAGTACAGAGTTCTTTAGTGAGCTATTTGATCCAGAACGTTGCATGCAAGCTATAGACTTGGGTCTGTGTCCGGACTCAATTGGCGACAGGTGAGCAGCTGGTCCCAGCATACTAGGATGGAAGTTGTAGTTGAGTGCATCAGCTGAATCATAGGAAGCCTGCCGACTTGAGAAGACACTGTTCTGACTGACTTTGCTGCCTCTAAGTGAGTTGTGTCGACTGAAATCAGATTGGTGAGGACCAGATGTGAGACTAGAGCTAGAGCAGTCTGATGAACCACCGATTGATCTTGGTCGGCCTGACCCCAGAGGTCTATACACTCCTGACCTCTGCTGCTCGCTGGCTGCATTGCCCTTGTCACTGAGATCAGAATGGGAGCCTAGAATCTTTGCTAATCTATTTTTGATTGATCTTGAACCTGCCCTCGATGTGCCTGATGCTCGGACACTGTTTGAGCGAGGTTTGCGTGAAGGAGAAACAGGATGCTGTGCAGGTTCAACAGTATGCAGAGAAGGAACTGAGTGAGATCTAGTGTTCCTAGCTTGCTCTGATTTACGGATGGCTGTGGAGTGTCTGACAACAGTGCTGGTAGAATGGACGTCTGGAATGAAGGAAGGTGTCCAGTTAATAGAGGCATGAAAGACAACACATTTGCAACAATCAACTGCTAATACCATTGGAGGTGTTATTTGTTGATAAGAGATTTGGCATTTTTACTAACTACAGCTAATCTGCACCTCCTGAATCCCAACTAAACACAGTCTACAGTAAAGATAGTGGCTCTCATAACTCACGTACCTGCGAGTAGCGGAGATTGATGGTCTTGTAGTTTGCGATAGCGACCACCGGTAGCCATAGGAGACGGTTCGGCAGCCTCGTCTCTGTTCTTCTTCTTCCGCTTGGTTAGACTCAGCGATGGCATCAGAGCGAGCGGCGATGGAGATACGCGGACGGAGGTAGCGGTAGCCAGCACAACAGTTTATCTAGATCACTGATCGCCTGGTCTCCTCTGGGCTCACTCGCCCACTACGATTCCTCTTGCGCTAGAAGACGAACACACTCGCTACTGCATACACGAACGGTTGTGATCAAGACGATACAGACCGGAGATTGCTTTTGGGACGCTCATACAAACACAGGCAAAGAAAACAAACAGTAGGCTATAGAGAGCCGTTCCGCGAGACGTAATACAGCAGCTTCGCGTGCACTTGTGTGGTGCATAGCCGGGAATGCCGATCACTCCTAGCGAGGTATGCATGGAATGCACCCGTGGGTGTGGAGGCGGGGCACTGCCATAGCAACCAAGAACAAACAACAACAGCCCCAGCCGACATGGCGGACATTGATGCCGAGGTTCATGCTGCAAAGGCCTACCTCCTTCAGACGAGCAATAATTCCAACACCAACCTGTGGGTGTAGTTTAGCCAAATCAACTTGTTCCAAAGTGTTAACTTGTTGTATCTAGGTATGATCATCTCTGTGAATGCCTGAGTCGAGTGATTGATGAAAAACCACAAGATGTTGTAGGTATACTAGCCGTCAAAATTCACTAGTTTAGTCTATCGATAAGACACACCATTTCTCCTAGATTACATTGAGGAGGTCTCTAGGGCGGTGAAGAGAGAGCAAGTTCAACCTCAAGCAGATGTTTTACAGGTATATATATACATTAGTACAATGACATGCAAGCTCTCTACACTGTTCTAACAGGAGCCTCAATCTCCATCAGTACAAGTTGAAGTAGCTCAAATGCAGAAGCCCTTATTCCAGGTAATGCAAAGAGTGTCTTTCTCTCAAAACCTGATCTTCATGCTACAGGCTAGTGACACAGGAGATGATGTAGATGATGAAGATGATGTGTCTACTCCATTCCCAGACCTCATGGATACTATGTCTTGCTTTGAGCAAGGAGGGGTAAGCAGCACTAGCATTGTGCATACGCTACTCCTCTTCTATACCAGATTGGTCTCAACAAAGAAGAGACCTACCATGTTCTCCTGACGCTGAAGCAGCTTACCAAGAGAGAGCCGCTTGCTTCAGTTCGGTTGTGGGGGAAAATATTTGGTACTAATGCTAACTACATCATCGCTGAGGCAGAGTATCAGGAAGGAGAGGGAGAAGAGAAAGAAGAAGAGGAGGAAGAGGAAGAGGAAGGAGATGGAGACAAAGTAACTACAGCATTAACTTAATAATTCAAACCTCTGAAATGCAAAGACCACGTTAAAATGCGCAGGCACAAAAATATGCACATCTAGTGTATAATTATTTCGACATACCCCATAAATTTACAGACACGTTGGTATTCGACTACATTGTACTATGATACTTGTATCACATTTCAACTCCTCTGCTGCATAGACCGATAATTCAAAAGGAGGCGGAGATGAAGATGATGAGAATCCGGAGGAAGAAAAAGATGAGCCACCCAAATCACAATGGAAACCTCCGCCCAAGATTCCTCAAGAAGAGCCGAAAGCAGGAACAAACAAGAGAACTTACTTTGTTTGCAATCAGGGTAAGTGTTCTTGCAATCAAGACCACACACATTGTCACACAATCCACCATATTGCATGCACCAATGTGAGTCCATGGGATATTGCATTCTTCACAGCTGGTGAAAAGTGGGTCAAACTACCACATGTCACACCTGCCCAAATTGGGGCTGCAAGAGAAATCAGGAAGCTCTTCACAGGAAATCTCTCCACCCCCATCTTAACCTATCCACCGTTTCCTGACAACAAGGGCAAATTCCCGGGCAAAGAGGAGAACTACTTGCGAGCACAGATAGCTCGCATCTCAGCAACTACACAAGTCAGCCCAGCAGGATATTATCAGTTTGAGGAGGGGGAAGATGACGAGGAAGAAGAAGGTATAGTGTGTGTGAATGAGTGGGTGAACTGCTTCCTATTGTGATTGCGTTTATTAGGAAGTGGTGTGATTGAAGTCAATAAGGAATTTGAGATAGCCAAGATCACAGAATATGCAGACGGCTCTATGACTAACTGGGTTCACCACAGCCAGTACATACTACCACAGGTATTGTGTTTACCTGTTGTTTGTTATTAAACATTATTATAATCTAATGACCTAGGGACGATGTTTGTGGTTCAATCCAGTTCAGAAAGCAGATGACGAGTTTGATGATGAAGAGGACGAAGAAGAGAAGGAGGAACCAGACGAGCCAGAACCTGAGAATGGTCCTAAACTGCTCACATCAGTGGCAGAGGATGCCAGTGAGTCTTACATCACCTTGTTGATACATTTCCTCTCCTCTTCACAGCTGTCAATG
This sequence comes from Haliclona indistincta, assembly GCA_964017065.1. Taxonomy (NCBI): domain Eukaryota; kingdom Metazoa; phylum Porifera; class Demospongiae; order Haplosclerida; family Chalinidae; genus Haliclona; species Haliclona indistincta. The sequence continues at coordinate 18,350,038 of OZ024784.1, forward strand.
GTCTGCCAGCATGGACTGCCAAGCTATCCTCTAATGTAGTACCACAATATGCAGCAGCCATCATTAGTTCCAACCTGTGGCCAGGAGCACATGCCTTTGCTGTGAAAAAGTAGGTAGCTGCTGTCCACATGTGGTGAAGGTGGCTAGACACACCCGCTGGGCTTCCCATTCACTGTTACTAACCTGCATATTTCCCAATTGCAGTAAGTTTGAAAACATCTATATTGGTTGGGGACTCAAATACAGGCACACAGCATACAACCCTACCCTTCCTCCACCAGTGCAAGAAGAATTCCCAGCAGGTAAGAGAGCTGACACCTTACACACACACAGCGAGGTAGTTGCCCTCTCTAGGCCCTGAGATAGAGGAGTGCGCAGATCCCACAGTGGAGGAGGAGACAGCTGCCAAGAAGGCCCAAGAGGAGGCAGATGCTGCTCAGGACCAAGAGGAAGACCCAGATGACGAATCAGATGACGATTAAAGCAACAATAACCTTCTCTAGTGACATCTCACAATAGGCAATCTACATACTAGCATACTGATCTCATTGCAAATAATTTATTATCAATAAAGGAATGTGGTGGGTGAATTACATAACATTATAAGAAATACTCGCCGCATCAAAATGAAGACAGAATAGATAATCTAGTCACAGAGTCAGGCTTGTATGTACAGAGATGGTGTGTGATTGTGTGTGTGTGTGTGTGTGTGTGTGTGCTAAGAGTACGATTTCGCAATACCAAGATGGCGGGCCTCAGTCTCATAGATGAGCAGTCTCCAAAGCTTCATTATAAACACCTCAGCCTCCTCATCGAGCACCTGAGGGATAGATATTAACTTAGACAGTGCTTCCTGTTATGCACCAGCTAGTGCAGGAAGGAAATCAATCAAACAACCAAACATAGCATTCACAGATGTCTTTCAACTATAAACAAACTGTGACTAATAGTGTGTGTCAGGTCCTATACTAGAAGGTGTGATGGGGTTGTTAGTGGGGCATTGACAGGAAATATCATGGGACCAGAAGGGCAAGAATGGGCAGGCTCACCACTGATATGTCCTTGAGGATCTCTTCAGGCTGTGTGTGCTCCATTAGCTAGAGGAACAAAGTAAATTAGTCCTCACACAAACAAAACACAATAGCACCACACATCACACACATGCTCACATCACACACAAACCTTTTTACAAATAAATTGAGTCAACATTGGTTCAGTGTCACCGATGTATTCAACTATCTTCTTGTTGATCCATGGAGCAATCTTTTTGTCAATCATAGCCTGAGAGAGAGAGAGAGAGAGAGAGAGAGAGAGAGAGAGAGAGAGAGAGAGAGAGAGAGAGAACAGTGACTCACTTGCTAGCACAGGCAGCTATTGACGTACCTGATCAATATTGTTCCACTTCAGGTCCCAACCAAACAGTTCCTCCTTCCCTGTAGGGAGACTGCTCACTAGGGATTGAATCAGTTTCTTTCGTTCCTCGTGACTCATCTCAGTGCCTGGTGGAGCATAGGCTAGTCTCGCCATCAGCTGACCACCACCCTCGGTGTTCATCAGAGAGAATTTCTTCTTCGGTTTTGGTTCTACAACAGTCTCCTCTACGTTGCCAAACATTTGCTCCATGGACGAGGTCTGTACAGCGCCATTACTGCTGCTTGTTGGAGTGGAGACAGTTGGAGTGGAGGGCTTCTTGCCAATACCGAATGTCAACTTAGGTGGTTGAGGGGCTGGTTTTTCCTCCTCAGGGGTGGGACTCCTTCCATCAGGGGTGTCAACGGAAGGCGCTGCCTGTACCTAAGTGAGAGCAGAGATAAGGATGAGTGTGGATATGGCGATGGCTACCTTGATGGGAGGGAAAGGGGTGTCGTATTCATTCTTAGTCAGTGGTATGTTGACGTCAATGTCTGTCTTCACAGGAAGTTCATCTTCCTCGTCCCCTTCACTTGCCTGAAGGGACCACACGTCACCCTAACCCCATAAACACACCTCCACTAACCTTGGGTCCTCTCTTGCTTGCCTCTCTCTCCCTAACCTGTCTCTCCATCACTTCCAACCGGAGTGCCTCTAGCTCTTCTTTTTCCCTCTGTCGATCACGCTCATCTCTCTCCATCTCTACTTCTCTCTCTCTTCTCCTTCTCGTAAACCCACTACCACGATAGTACTTGTTGTCTTGTTTAACATCGTCATAATCTTCGAGAAACTTCGACAGATTCCAAGCTTCGCTCTCCAATTCTTCCTTCCTCTCCGCTTCTTTCTCTCTATCGTACTTGAACTGACGGGCCTTGCGTCGTTCTCTAGTCTCCCAAGTTCTCAGTCGCTATAGCACAGAACATAACTAACAAAAAGGTCACCACCACCAAAGGTCACCTCTCTGTACGCGTCTTCCCTCGCCCGTTTCCTTCTGTCCAGTTCTCTCTGTTCATATTCCTCTTCCTCCTTAGCCAGTCGCTGTAACCTTTTCTTCTCTCTCTCTTCCTCAGTGAGCTTGCTGCATGTATCATTACAACATAAAAAATAGTGTGTGTGTGTGTGTGTGCGTGTGAGTGTGTGTGTGTATGTGTGTGTGACTGACCTCTCCTCGTGGGGTGAGGGTGAGCGTGATCGTTTTCTGCTACTTGTATCTTTAGCTGCCGATTTCTCTTTCTCAGTTCTAATAACCCTATCTAATCTCTCCTTATCTCTCTGCGCACGAAACTTAGCTTTCTCTTCCTCATAGTTCTACAAAGAAACAGTTAAAGAGAAAGAGGATTATAGTTAGGTCACAGGAGCAAAATACGAGTGCTATGTGAACATTAAGACACAAGCCTGTGATGAGACAGCATTTGAAGGTGATGGGTTCGACTGTTGAGAGAGATGTCAGCTTACACCATGCACAGACGAGAGACACTGTGCCATATTGACTGGTCTATCATACATAATTTGAGTCACATACAATAGCAAGTTATTGCAATAATGTGAAAATAAGTCTGTGTGACATGTGACTACTTAGTTTTCTCACACCTCCACAAACTCACACCTCACTCCAAGGTGTGAGTGTAATTTCTATTTCCTCCCAACTTGCATATTGCTTCCCACCAACCTCCCCATCCTCCTCTCACAAAGGATGTCCCCAATTGATCGACTCCTTTTGACCAGCATCATGGGGCCAGGGCTACTGAGCTAGATCAAAAAGTTACTATTCCTTATAAACGGTTATCCTTAGGTGAGATTGCTATTTTAAAATTTAGGAAACAGTTTACTATTATGCACTCTAGTTGCATAGTGCTAAGCACAGACTGCGTCAATTGAAAAATGGTCCAGGAGTCGATCAAACAGAACACGCATGCACATCAATCTCCTCCCACTCCCACATGCCTAGACACACTATGTCTCGATCACACACTGCATGCACACTAACTCACCGCACAAGAGAGAGACTATCGATCGCGCTGTGTGTGTAGGGTGCAGTACTCTCACCAATCGACCGGTGAATCATTAACTGAACGGGCGTGGCAAACAGGGAAGCCTCATTACCACGGCAACACATAAACATCATGCTAATGAGTATAATCATTATGTGAATTATAATTATTGTACTGTGTTGTAGAACATGGTAACGCCCATAACCACGCCCACCTGATAGGACTTGCGAAACTTTTTTATCTCGTCACTGACGAGAGTTTTAATGTCTTCCTCCATATTGACATCGTCCAATGTAGACTGAAGAGAAATGAATGAGACAGAATGGACAGAGTGAGCGGAGGCTTACATCTTCATCCATTTTACCAGATTGAATCGCCATTTGGAGTAGAGAGTGCTGTACATCACGCTCTAATCTAGCTGTGAGAGAGAGAATGTGAGGGAGGAAGAGAGAGAGAGAGGGGGGAGGTAAGAGAGAGAGAGAGAGAGAGAGAGAGAGAGAGAGAGAGAGAGAGAGAGATGAGGCGGTGTTCACCATCATCTGAGGATTTGCTGCTCGATAGGACTACAATATTCTCCTTCACCAGTCCATTGACAGCGACCATCACATTCTGATCTTCTTGCTGTTAACAGCGAAACAATAATTATAATGACAAGAAGAGAGAGGCAAGTTTCTCCATCACACTACATCACGTAAGCATCATAGATGCCTGATCATACCTTCATCTCATCATCCAGCTCCTTGAGCAGTGCCTCCCCATCAGAGTCACTCTCACCCAGTAGCTTATCAACCTGTGCAAGTGGATAGATTGGTGCAGTGTGCATGACTGATGGTATATACCTCCTCATCTGTAACAGGTTTGTCTTGTTTTAAAAGCTTCTTCTTGGCTAGATATTTGAGCAACTCTTTCTTGTTCTGTCTATCCACCTTAACCTGAAGCAGTGCACAAGAATGAAGTAGAAGAAGCTAAGAAAAGACTCCTCTTACCTTCAAGCACTTGTCTCCCAGCTCAAGTTCGTTCAGTAGTCTCATCGCTCGTAGTGTACACTCGGGGTCTGTATACTCACAGAAACCAAACGCTGCATAAGAGGAACACATCAAGGATTAAGAGGTGAGGTAGTCAGGTACCTTGCAGCTTGCCAGTTGCATCTTGCACACGCTTCCAGTTGACAATGGGCCCACATTTCTGTAAGAACATGGTACTGTGTATGGAGCAGTACTATAGCACATACCAGTAGAATCTGCTTCATGAGGGTGTCGGTTGCTTTGTCCGTTATGTTACCAACAAAGACAGTAGTGGCTCCTTTCATCTCAGATATGGATACGGGCTGGGAGGAGAAAATGGTCACTCTGATAGCAACACAAGCAGACTCACCTTGGCTTGGACCTGCATTGCGGGAGCCATCATTGTTGCCATTGCCTGGGGAGAGAGATTGAAAGTCAGTGAGTGATAGTCAGATACTATAGTTGTATTCTTACCCCTGGAATGAGAGGAGGCTGTAATGGTAGAGGTACTGCAGAGGAATAAGAAAAACAGTGAAGGACACAGACACACAAAATGGCTGCTAAGCTTACAGCCAGGCATCCCCATCATCATGGCTGGAGGCACTGGGATCAGCGGGGGTCTGCCTCCAGGCATAGCAAAGGGAGGCGGCATGCCCGGTACGAAGTTTTGAGGCATGCCTGGAGAAACTCCAGGCGGCGGAGGTGCTGCCATGTTGTGTGGCTAGTATCCGATAGTGCACGAGTTTCCGTGCGGGAGAGGTAAAAATAGCTCATCGCATGACGTGCTCAGTTATTTATAGTAGCTAAACTAGTTTAGTATAAAAAGCAGTAAACAGGTATCAACAAACATGCAAATATGGAGTAGCGATGCAAAGTATTACAGTACACGATCATGCTTCAACCTACGCCAAGCCAGTTGCCTCGATCAAGCGGCTCTCTTGTAACGATCCGAGGCTAGATGAATGGTCGCCATCGACAAGGTTCTTCCATCTGCCTAAAGAGATCTGGCTGAAGATACTAGTCAACTATGGCGTCTCCGCCAAAGATCTGACCAGCCTGGAATGCTCTTGTAAATGGTTCTCTACATGCTGTCAAGGTATTACACCGATTCACAATCTCTAGCTCCTCTCTCATGCTGAGACTAGGTTACTCAATCACTGACGAGGCAGCTAGAGTGATCATAAAACGACACAAGAGGAAGCGATTTGGAGAACTCACTAACAGAGGTATTAACGTAGACCAGTGAACATAGACTAGCATTGAATCGTTTGTAGTGTCTGGTGACACTTGGAGGATGAAGCTGCACACACTGGACAACCTGGAGGATAATACGAGTACTCTGACATCTGGTTCCTATCAGAATGCATGCATCACTAAGAACAGGTAGGGACTGATGAGTGATAGATCGTGTTACTACCACCTGGTTGTGCAGAGAAGTGGTGACCTGGGGTGCCGGGAAATTCGGTCAGCTAGGTAACGATCGAACAGAGGACTGTGCTCAGTTGCAGGTCATCTCACGATCGTTTGGTACTTCTGACAACAAAGTAGTTCAAGTGAGTGATTTGTTGCATTAGATACAATCATGTCCTGTGGTTCTCTTCAAGGTATCTGCTGGCTGTGGTCACACTGGATTCGTCACTGAGCAAGGCAGAGCATTCACATGTGGAGACAATCGTTACAATCAATTAGGTACGAGTGTGTGTGTGTAAGAGCTAGGAGTCACACTGGTCTACATAATTTTAGGGCACAGTAATTTTGAGGGTAAGCATTGTCTAAGGCCTACTCTGGTCACAGATGGGGAGTTGAGCAATATGAGGATACTGCAAGTTGCTTGTGGTAGCAGCCACACCCTATTCTTGAACGATCTGGTGTGTGCACATAATATATTCAGGATTTCAGCAGCTACTGACTGTTGTACTATAGGGCCGTGTGTATGCGGTTGGTCAGGGAGACTCAGGGCAGCTCGGACTAGGCCCACACACCAGATACTCTCCTCAACCAACCTGCATTCCTCTGCCACACGAGGAGTTCAACTTTATCTTTATAGCAGCCGGGATAGCTCATAGCGGTAAGAGGCTGTGTGACAGTATCAGCCACTTTACTCTCTCTCTCTCTCTCTCTCTTTCTCTCTCTCTCCGCAGTTCTACTCACAGAATGTGGTAAAGTGTTTACATTTGGTCTTGGCTCAGCAGGTCAGCTTGGTCACGGAGGAACAAAAAACCTGAGCACAGTGAGTTGAGATACTATAACACAGCATTATCTGTGCCTTGATGCTCATCCAGCCAGCTCTAGTTACTGCTGTGATTCACAATGTAAAGATCACTGTGGCAGCTGCCAGTGTCTGCCATACAGTACTAGTGGATTCTAAAGGTAAGAGATCAGCGCAAGGAAGAAAGATCTATTGTGCTATTCTATAGGTGGAGTGTATACTTGTGGTAGTGGGAGGGGTATTCTGGGTCATGGTGATACTAATATTAGAACTGTTCCTAAGAAAGTGGAAAGTCTTGCGGTGAGTATTATAACATACATCCGATCCTAGTCATGTGACAGTGACCCTCCTTGTGTAGCATCTGCCGATAGCATCTGTAGCAGCTGGAGTAGGACACACTGTGTTTATCAGTAGAAGAGGACAGGGATACTGGTGTGGAGAGGGCATGGGCAGAGAGAAGCCGGTACAAACCATGACATTGCTGTGTAGATGTTGATCCTGGTCGATAGGTAAACGCCACACCTACTCTAATGGATGTACGAGAACCGCTAGAGACCGCTGCTATTGGTAACTCACACATTGTCCTAGCAACAAGGTACGATAGCATGGTAGAGATGAGGTGTTTCAACTGATTATGTAGGCAGGGAAACTTGCTAAGTACAGGAAAGAATGGACGCCATCAAACAGGACACACAACAAACAATGGACGACCAGTGACTGGCTTTAAACAGATCGTCATGTGATATTATCAAACCACTCATAATATTGCGCTTGATTGACTTATTAAATCTGATACATAAATTCGAGTATGCAGTTGCATATTAAATGCAATTGCACACAGCTATTTGTAGGGAGTTGGGGACTAATTTCTGCACTTCTCATAACATTGTAACTATTTATTTGTTGTAAAACGTTTCGACAGTTCTCTGTATGCCTTGTCCGTATCATTAAAAGCAGGTTCTGTGTCACTGGAGTCGTCATCATCACTGGTCTGCTCAAAGAGTGACATCACAAGTCGCTCCCCAGCTCTGATGTCTCTCAGCTGTTTGTTTCTAAGCTGAGGTTTAGCTACTGGCTGTCTCACTACCTTTAGAAAAAAAAACAAGATTTAAGTTTTTTTTAACAATTAATTTCATACGTTCTGCTTGGTTAGTGGTAGACCTCTCCCTTTCTTTAACTTGTTGTATCTGTACACTTGTGTGTCAGCTACTAGCCTACAGACCACACATATCAAGGAGAGCTCTCTACACACTCCTTGATCACTTACCTTCGTGAGTTGACATCAAAATCATCCGTTAGTATGTCACGTGACACAGGACTAAAGCCGGCAACAGAACCACCCACACCACACTTCGAGCTACAAGAATCTGACGTTTCCTCTTCTTCTTCATCGTTGTCATCGCCAGTTAAGAAGCCACTACTGATCTGAAATGCATTACAAAGCAGCACTCACTCACCCACCCACTCACTCACTCACCCTCTCACCTTCACTCGTTTCATATGTTGTCTTACTGGTCGTCTATACTCAAATATATCGTCATTGTGTTCTTCATCCATTTCTTCTAAAGCTGAGCGAAGCTGTCTCTTTCTCTTTAAAGTTCCTTGCTTTCCTGTGATCACTGTCTGATCACCTGAGAGAAGGAGATGTCGTTTTCACAATAATGTGACATACTGTTCGTTTTCTCTTTTCCCTTCGTTTGCCTCTTGATTGTACATGCAGCTGGTTTCAGTCTGAGCTGATGGTAGACCGACTGACAGTCACTGGGAGTGAATGCATCATCGTCCATTCTGTGAGATACTTCTGCCCAGAAATCAGCGGTCAGTGTTGGGACAGAATGAACCACACTAGAGAAGAGAGCTACATTGAGCTAACACTGTATACACGCACCTTCTAAGCTTTGATTTATCATCTTCTGTCCAGATACTTTCCCTTTTGTCCTCGTGACCTGAAATTATAAGTCAAACACAACTATGGTAGTATCGTTGAAATTAATTTTGGTGTGTGTGAGTGAGTGTGCATGTCAGATACTATCTAGCAATGGCAGGTGTAATCATAGCCCTCACACAGAGCATCTCATGCCAGTTAACATCATCCACACACAAAACCCCTCACACAGAACGGCCTCACAAATATCAAAGCTTACTTGAGAACTCTTCATCTTCAGTGGTTATTTTCTTCTTTGTCTTAGACATAGTGATTTTTTTTCTTTTCGTCTGTTTCTGAGGGCTAACGGGTGTATCATTACTGGTATCTTGACATGTCCTGTTTTGAGTACTGGAGATCAGTACAGCCACACAACCAGCTGTATAACACAGCTACGCAACTATTATAAAGTCATAGAAGTAGTCCACCCAATACCCCTTGCACATTACCTGGTTACCAGTGCTGAGCCATTCCACCACGCGATCCAGTGGAGCAAACACGAGTGAAGGGGCGTGGCGGGACGAGCAGCTAGCGCTACACGTGGATTGGTCCATGGACAATATAATACCTTAGGTGGACTGGAAACGCAATTAGTTTACGGAGAATTATACGGAAGTCGCGCTGACATCCTCGTAACGGGTCAAAACGACGCACACGGCCGGCGCATGGGCTGCGAGCACAGACTTGGTGATACTGCTCTTGCGCGTTCTACTATGTTACTATAATGCAATGGTAAGTACTCTAACGTAATGTCGAATGTTATATCAGTAAGTAAACATGCAATTTAATATTTATAACAGAGTTTGTTTGCACTGAGCAAGTGAAATACTCTGGGCAGCATGACTAAAATATACTTGTGCAGGGTAATCTCCAAAGCAGTTGCTTTTAGAGCGAAACACTTTTAATACAATTTTTCTTCTATAATTTGTCTATTGGGTCTACATACAGAAGAGACAAATAGTTGTTCTTGAATAAATATTTTTAACCAAACAGAGTTTTCTTAATGCTTGACTTTGTGCAGGGTAATGTCTATAACTACTTTGTAAAGTCTCAAATAATTATTACAGTGTTAACCACAACAGTTATAGTTATCGGGTCCACTACTAGCTAAAGTGCTATCTCAATTCAAAACCACATAACAGTCATCATTCTGATAGGCTATAATTCCACTATTATTGTGAATTCTATTATTTTAAAAATTCATGTAGGAGTCGAAAAACTCTGCAAAAAAGCATTTGAAAAAGAGGGTAAAAAGTCAACGTAACTTCTGTGAAAGAAGAAAGAATGATATTATGAAACGACAAGCACGTGCCCGAACTTTGCGACACATGGGTGATGTCACAACCGCTTTTACCACTAACTCAGTCACTAACACAGCTGACTGTTCTTCTTTCACTGCTACTCTCCCAGTCGCCAACTCAGCTAGTGGTTCCTCTCTCACTGCTACTCTCCCAGTCACCAACTCAGCTGATGGTTCCTCTTTTACTGCCACTCTTCTAGTCACCAACTCAGCTGATGGTTCCTCTTTTTCTGCTACTCTCCCAGTCACCAACTCAGCTGATGGTTCCTCTTTTACTGCCACTCTCCTAGTCACCAACTCAGCTGTTGGTTCTTCTTTCACTGCTACTCTCCCAGTCACCAACTCAGCTGATGGTTCCTCTTCCACTGCTCAGACTCTCCCAGTCACCAACTCAGCTGATGGTTCTTCTTTCACTGCTACTCTCCCAGTCACCAACTCAGCTGATGGTTCTTCTTCCACTGCTCAGACTCTCCCAGTCACCAACTCAGCTGATGGTTCTTCTTCCACTGCTCAGACTCTCCCAGTCATCAACTCAGCTGATGGTTCTTCTTCCACTGCTCAGACTCTCCCAGTCATCAACTCAGCTGATGGTTCTTCTTCCACTGCTCAGACTCTCCCAGTCACCAACTCAGCTGATGGTTCTTCTTCCACTGCTCAGACTCTCCCAGTCATCAACTCAGCTGATGGTTCTTCTTCCACTGCTCAGACTCTCCCAGTCACCAACTCAGCTGATGGTTCTTCTTCCACTGCTCAGACTCTCCCAGTCACCAACTCAGCTGATGGTTCTTCTTCCACTGCTCAGACTCTCCCAGTCACCAACTCAGCTGATGGTTCTTCTTTCACTGCTACTCTCCCAGTCACCAACTCAGCTGATGGTTCTTCTTCCACTGCTCAGACTCTCCCAGTCACCAACTCAGCTGATGGTTCTTCTTCCACTGCTCAGACTCTCCCAGTCATCAACTCAGCTGATGGTTCTTCTTCCACTGCTCAGACTCTCCCAGTCATCAACTCAGCTGATGGTTCTTCTTCCACTGCTCAGACTCTCCCAGTCACCAACTCAGCTGATGGTTCTTCTTCCACTGCTCAGACTCTCCCAGTCATCAACTCAGCTGATGGTTCTTCTTCCACTGCTCAGACTCTCCCAGTCACCAACTCAGCTGATGGTTCTTCTTCCACTGCTCAGACTCTCCCAGTCACCAACTCAGCTGATGGTTCTTCTTCCACTGCTCAGACTCTCCCAGTCATCAACTCAGCTGATGGTTCTTCTTCCACTGCTCAGACTCTCCCAGTCACCAACTCAGCTGATGGTTCTTCTTCCACTGCTCAGACTCTCCCAGTCATCAACTCAGCTGATGGTTCTTCTTCCACTGCTCAGACTCTCCCAGTCATCAACTCAGCTGATGGTTCTTCTTCCACTGCTCAGACTCTCCCAGTCATCAACTTAAGTGTCGATACCTCATCTACTTCGCCTTCAATCATCGACATAACGTTTGAGCTCATCAAATTACATGCTTGTACTCAATCTTCATGTACTAGTATATGGACTCCAGTATACTCTGCTGCTTCGATCCAGCTATGTATGATGAAGACTGCATCAATGTCACAAGTCAAGGTTGAAAGATCAATTACAATCAACGCTGATTTATCTTGGCATGTTCATGTTGCTGGGAAACTATTAGACAACAGTATTAAGGTGCTGCAAGAAATTCCTAATCAAATCTCTAGCATTAACTGTCTGCATAACATCATGCGCTGTGTCAAGTCAGCTTACATCTGCCCTGGTAATCCACAGTTAGAATTTGTGGAGATTGTAAGCTCCCGTTCTTCTCTTAGCAGTAAAGGAGAGTTTGTTGATTCTGAAATGGAAGTTGTTGACATCGACGGTTGCACATATGGCCGCACTGTCCGAACAAGTGATTGTGAACTCCTTTGTACTCATCCAAAAAGATGCAAGAGCTGCGTTATTCACCGATCTAACCTACGAGTTGCTAAGTCGAGGCAACAGCATAAGAACAGTGATCGGATTGCTCATGACAGCCACTGCAACATCCGTTTTCTTTCAGAGCATGAGATCTCTCAGCGTCTGGAATCAGCTCAGAACCAGAAGAATGTGCTAAGGGAAAAGGTGAAGAGATTAGAACAAGAGAAGAGAGCACAAAAGCTGATAGCCAAAGAGGGTGTAACATTGACACGGAACGATGAGAATGACATCAATAGCATTTTAGCAGATGCTGACATCACAACTGCTTTCGAGGAAGATTCTTTCCAGAGCATTTTTTGGGAGCAGCAGAAAAAGTATAACTCTTTAAAAACCAAAAATCAAATGAGGTGGCATCCGCTCATTATCCGATTTGCGTTGAGTCTGAGGTGTGCATCATCTGCTGCTTATCGCACTGTGTCCAGTAGTGGTCTATTGTCTTTACCATCAGAACGCACTCTGCGTGACTATACCCACTGGTGCAAGCTGCAAAATGGAGTTCACTTTCCTTTGATCAAGAAGGCAAAAGAAATTCTATCAAAGGAAAGTATTGAAGGGGAAGAGCGACAATTTGCTCTTGTGATGGATGAGATGAAGATAAAGCATGGCCTTGTATTTAGAAAGCATACTGGGGATCTAGTGGGATTTTGCGATCTAGGAACTGTCAACCAAGAACTAGAGGCTATGGCAACCACTAGGTCTCCAAAATTGGCTGAGCAGATGCTAGTCTTTATGGTCCGCCCCATTTTTAAGCCCTCTCTCACCTTCATGATTGCATCTTATGCTTCGACCAACTTATCTGGAGAAAAGCTGTATGTCCCAGTATGGGAAATAGTTGAAGCATTGGAATATAACAAAATGCCGGTTCTTTCTCTAACTAGCGATGGTGCTGCTCCAAACCGGTGTTTGTACAAGCTGTGTCGCATCAAAGAGGACACACACAAGACACCGAATCCTTATGCAGATAGAGATCTTTATTTCTTTTGTGATCCCCCTCATCTAATCAAAACTGCTAGGAATTGTCTGAGCAACTCTGGAGCTCACTCAAGAAGCCGCAATCTAATGGTTAGTGTAATTAATTTTTATTTGAAATCACATCTATTATACATGTAATATTCACGTTTTACAGAAAAATGGTCTCTCCCTGTCTTGGAAGCATGTCGAAAGTCTGTTTCTAACTGAGACACAGTCATCCACGCCCGGGATTAGGCTTTGTCCGAAGTTAACAAGAGAGCACATTTGGTTGACATCATATGGCAAAATGAAGGTTAACTTAGCTGCTCAGGTATGCATTACGCCATTCATACATGCATGCACATGAGTGTCGGAACTAAACTATGCGTACATATCATAATAATAATTATGTGCTATATATCTTTATCTGTTCCTTTCATTTTTAAGACTCTCCGTGTTCCCTTCTTCTTTGTAGTTTTCTTTTGTAGAAGAATGTTACAACCAGCAGCAAATGAGAAACATCGAATAGTTGCCCATAACTCAACTACTGCCTTCAACAGCTCAATGCTTGCCTCCTCATACTTTGGTGGAACGCCACTAGCTACCTTCTCCCACATCTCTAGGATTTCTTGATCGGCTAAGATCTTGTCAACCACCTTGGAGTGTATGTCTTCACTTGGCACAATCATACGCATATCCAGTACAGATCTTGTAATCATCTCTATTCTCTCCATTACAGTGAAGACCTGCAATCATGAATTACATTTTATAGTACAAATATTATAGTACACACAATTTTTCGTAAGTATACTGAAATCAATTTTAATTATGCCATGTAGTGTGAGTTCCACAAAGTGTATATAGTGACAAAGATTATGTATGCAAAAATATACCTCAGACTTGATGTGATACAAGCCTCCTCTATCAATTTGCTCGCTCCACTCTCGAGTGTAGTCATCGATGGACTTGATGTCTTGAACCTGCTGATTCGCCTGCATTTTAGACAGAATCTTGACAAAAATTCGATTCTTCTCCTCGACTGCCTTCGAATCAGACTTTTTTCTGAATCGCGTCAAGAGCTTGACAGCCACATACCCACTCATATAGAAAACTACATTTTGTTCTCTAGCACTAAGAGGTGTCAAATCTACTGCCTGCTCAGGTTTCTTGCTGCGGTTCAGAATCATGCTCTTGAACCACCTGTCTATTAACACTTGTAAGCCTAGCCGAGTTGTGGATGGATCTACATCTGCGATGCCTTGATTCTGAATGCATGCTGACCATGCTACTAGTAGTTCAGGCTTATTTCTGAATTTGTGGAATGCTGACCACATTCTCTGTGCCTTTGATGATGGTAATTTGCACCTCTCCCCAGCTTGTAAGCATATATCAAGCTGTTTAGCAGCATATGAGAAGAAATCTCTGGTTTTATCTGCTTCCATACACTCTGGTGTAGATAAGGAACCTAACAGCTTAGAAACAAGAGGCCCATGTTCTGATTCCAGAAGAACTGGTTCTTCCTGCAGCTTCTTGATAATTGTACAAATTTCAGCTCTTGAGTACACTACCTGTAAGATGCAGATATAGTCATGCCATACATGGTAGGCTGAACTATATAACATACAGGCTGCCTAGCCGACTTCACTTCATGTTCACCATCACATTTAACTGCTGTTTCAAGTTCAGCTTCCTCTGCTTCTTCTACTTCTTCAAAACCATCACTATCCGCACTAAACAAGTCATCACTTTCTGAACTCTGTAGCAAGTGGACATACAAGATGAACTAGGACTGTGAATGACACTGCTCTATGATAGCGCCGGACCCGTCTAACTGCTGTTCTACAGTATGAACTCAGTGAAGTATATATAGTACTAAACTCAAGTCAATATCTACACTGTAGTAGACTATACTACAGCATTACGCCACTCTAGCTCTATTGGTGGTTGCTGCGGCTACTCAGAGCATGATGCTCACTCAGTTGAGCACCGACGGTGCAGCCTAGCTGACGGTGCCACTGACTCAGAGTCAGTCGCGACCGCGCGCAGGGAGCCTACTGCTGCTCTCACGTATACTGCAACGCTCACCTGACTATCACTTAATAAACCATCCTCTTGAACAAAATTCGGTTCATCTTCATCGCTTCTAGCCGCAGTACATGCAGCGCTCGTTGCAGAGTTTGCAGCAGCCGCCATTTGAGCGCTACAAGGTATACGATGTTCCGTACATTTCTCCGTTATACCCGTTACGAGGATAGGTTTTCAATTTCTCCGTAAACTAATTGCGTTTCCAGTCCACCTAAGGTATTATATTGTCCATGATTGGTCCATGTGTACTGTATCATCGATGATTGGTCGAAAATCTGCATGAACTTGGTACACTGCAAGAACATCACATGGAGATCATTTTAAGCAATAGGGCCATCTCAGATTTGCTGCAGCATTACTTTTCTTCAAATATTATTATTGCTGATAATGTCCTTTTATAGTATTTGCAGCTGGTCATGGGTCTCCATGTGATGAATGATGATGTTCTTGCAGTGTGCTACCAAGTTTCATGCTTTTATGATAAAGTGAACAATTCACCCTATTTTTCCTACCAATCCACTAGACTTTACCAGAGCTTGTGCATGCACACCAGATACTAGCTCTCCACAACCGTACTGCATTCCTTATGAAGAGTTCGATCAAAATCTAATAAATTGGTGCTACTTAACAATAAAACGTTTTGAAAGTTCTCTGTATGCCTCGTCCATATCACTAAAAGCAGGTTCTGTGTCACTGGAGTTGTCATCATCACTGGTCTGCTCAAAGAGTGACATCACACGTCTCTCCTCAGCTCTGGTGTCTCTCAGCTGTCTGTTCTTAGGCCGGGGGTTGCCTACTGGCTGCTTCACTACCTTGAGGAGAAAACAACATTAATTTTAAGCAGCTGCAGTGTTCCAATAACTAATTTCATACTTTTTGATTCTTCCGTGGTCGACCTCTCCCTCTCTTCATCTCACCTCTACCAATCAACCACACATTACATTGATGCTCTCTACACACTAGTCAATCACTTACCTTCGTGAGTTGACGTCAAAATCATCCGTTAGTATGTCACATGACACAGGGCTAAGGGCAGCAACAGAACCACCCACACCACACTTCAAGCTACAAGAATCCACTTCTTCTTCATCGTCATCACCAGATAAGAAGGCACTGCTGATCTGAAATGCATTACAAAGCAGCACTCACTCACCCACCCATCCACTCACTCACTCACTCACTCACTCACTCACTCACTCACTCACTCACTCACTCACTCACTCACTCACTCACTCACTCACTCACTCACTCACTCACTCACCCACTCACCTATCCATCCACTCACTCACTCACCCACCCACCTATCCACCCACTCACTCATTCTCTCACCTTTACTCGTTTCATATGCCGTGTTACTGGTCGTCTATACTCAAATATATCATCACTGTGTTGTTCATCCATTTCTTCCAAAGTTGAGCGAAGCTGCCTCTTTCTCTTCAAAGTTCCTTTTTTCGCAGTTATCACTGTCTTACCACCTGAGAGAGACGGAAGAGAGAGAATACACAAAATGTTTAGATTCCTGCCTGATCAACACTATTACGCTGGGGAGATTGACTTACTGAGAGACACATGGAAGACACATTACTAGTATGACCATGAGAACTGGAGATTGATGACTTGGTTTGTGCGCATTTGGGGAAGACGTTAGAGTAGGAGGCTCAACAAAGTGGGGACATGTAATAACAGTGTCTGGTTTCAGACGTTCATATAGGCATTGAAGAGTGTTTTAAAGAAACCTACCGCCTTTAGACAAACTTTGTCAATATGGCGTTGGACATTCTTAGTTTGTTTAAAATGGGCACCACAATAAGGACAGTTAGCTTTGAGTCAGATATTAACTAGCAATGGCAGCCTGGCAGATGTAATCACATCCCTCATGCAGAGGTATCATGACAAAGAAATATCAAAGCTTACTTGACAAATCATCTTCAGTTTCAGTCATCACTTTCTTCTTCTTAGTCTTGGGCATAGCGATTCTTCTTCTTTTCGACTTGTTTCTGGGGGTTTGTTTAGCGATGGGATCACATGATATGCGAGGTATCTTGATGACTGGAGTTCGATCAAACTTTATACCACAAACTAAAGGTGAGACTGGAGCCGGGCTCTTGTCCACGTAGCCCTTAGATTGCTTCATCTCACTCTTGCGAGAAGCAGGCTCACTTTTGCGAGAAGTAGGCTTCTTGGTCATTACTTCTGGTTCTTTCTTAGTAATAAATAGCTCATCACTGCTGAGTGCACAATCGTCGAGTGTGAGATCCACGACCGATGTGTTGATGCCTTTCACCTCACCAGTTCCGCTATACGAATACCCATAGCTAAACAGGTTTCCACGGGTAGCGTTGAAGGTGGATAGAACAGGTTTGATTGTGCGACCACGAGACGATTTCTGAAAACAGATGAGAAGGGTGTAGCTACTATCTAGTACTGCCTAACCTTCATTGAAGAGAGAAACCCAAGAGAAGAAGAGGAAGGCTCTGGGGTCTTGGCTGGAAGAGAAAGCAAGTCATATTCAATGAGCTAGCACAATGCATACCTTCAGATTTTGTTTTTGGTTTTATGTCAGGAGTATCTTCAGACTGCTTGATGGGGCTAATCTCTTCCTTGGTCTCTTTCTTGACATTCTTCAAGCTACACAACACATGCAGTAACCACGCTATCAGCAATGATAACTCACTTCCATATTACTGTAGCTACATCTAGCTTCCAGCTAGTAGGAAACCCAGATTTGAACTTCTCCCCCAGAGCCATCAGTAGCTCCTTGCTAAGAGCTGCGCTGTTCATGTCTCCCAAGAGATGGTACACAGCGCCAGTTTGTGAGATGACCTGATGGGCTGTCCTCCTCTCCACCACAGGACCCGATTTCCAATTCTGGCGCTTCTCTCTGAGACGAAAAAGCAGTAAGCACCTCAATGCAATGGATATCCAACTCACTTATTGAAACCGGCTACTAAAACTGAATTCTTGTGCACACGAAGATACCACCTTTCCAATCTGACTTCCTGTAAAATAAATACAATTTTGCCAGGAACTTTTAATTCTGTGGTGCAAACATCAATGTACAGTAACACTACATAAAAATTTCACACATAAAGGGCACACATGAAAAGCACAAAACTTTTTACACGAGAAATTTCTACACATGTTACTCACTTTAGCGCCAGGTCTGGTAACAGCAGCTGATTTGATCTTGTGATTCTCTGCCCTTCTCTCAATCTGCTCCACCCTAGCACTATGATCCATCTTGTGATTCTCTGTCCTTCTCTCAATCTGCTCCACCCTAGTACTATGATCCATCTTGTGATTCTCTGCCCTTCTCTCAATCTGCTCCACCCTAGCACTATGATCCATCTTGTGATTCTCTGCCCTTCTCTCAATCTGCTCCACCCTAGCACTATGATCCATCTTGTGATTCTCTGCCCTTCTCTCAATCTGCTCCACCCTAGCACTATGATCCATCTTGTGATTCTCTGCCCTTCTCTCAATCTGCTCCACCCTAGCACTATGATCCATCTTGTGATTCTCTGCCCTTCTCTCAATCTGCTCCACCCTAGCACTATGATCCATCTTGTGATTCTCTGCCCTTCTCTCAATCTGCTCCACCCTAGCACTATGAGCCATCCTGTGATTCTCTGCCCTTCTCTCAATCTGCTCCACCCTAGCACTATGAGCCATCCTGTGATTCTCTGCCCTTCTCTCAATCTGCTCCACTCTAGTACTGGAGTAGTCATGCTTCCCTGCTCTCTTAGTATGAACCTGCTCTCCTTTCTCGTCTGGTGCCGGCATTCTGCTTTCCTGTGGTTGGAACTTTATTTCTTCTCCCGGTGGCCCTTTACTCAGCTCTTCTTCTCCAGCAGACCAAGAAGGTGATGGCGGCATTGCAGCGTTGTGAGGAATGGTCTCATGATGGTATCCATTGGGCAGTGCTGTCCATGATGTGTCATGGCTCCTAGTACTTAGAGGTGTCCGGGAATAGCTGTACTGAGGAGGGTGTCTGTTGGTGACCGAGAGCAACGAGGGAGTGGATGGATGATAGTGATCACTACCATGGCGAGGCATAGAATGAGGAGAATAGGAACGAGGCTCTGAATGAGGATAGGAATGAGGCTCTGTATGAGGATAGGAACGAGGCTCTGTATGAGAATAGGAATGAGGCTCTGTATGAGGATAGGAACGAGGCTCTGAATGAGGATAGGAACGAGGTGCTGAATGAGGACGGAAGTAAGGATCTGAATGAAAATGAGTATACGAATGAGAATAGGAGTAAGGCTTTGGACAAGGATGAGAGCGATGCTCTTGATGAGAGTGATGCTCTGAATTAGAGTGATGCTGCTCTGGAGGATGAGATCGAAGCCTCTGATAAAGAGGAGGAGGATCTGGATGAGATTCTGGAGTATGAGAACGAGATTTTGGAGGAGAGCGAGGCTCTGGGGGATGAGAGTGAAGACTTGGATGAGGATGGGAGTGAGGATCCGGATGAGAATGGGAGTGAGGATCCGGATGAGAATGGGAGTGAGGATCCGGATGAGAATGGAAGCGTGTCTCTGTATAAGAATGGGAACGAGAAGGACAAGAATGAGGTTGCTCTGTATGATGATGTGAGTGAGGCTGCTGCTTCTGATGGCTGTTGTAAGCTGATGAGTAGGGAGATGGTGGTGGTGGAGAATCATAGTGAGAGGAACTGTGTGAGGGTGGAACAGCCGAGTTGTTTGGAGAAAAATGGTAGGAACCCTACAAGAGATAATCCAGTAAAATTATATAAATATAATATTATACGATGAAGGCGTGGCTTACCATGTGGCGAGGATCTCTAGTGCGAGTGTGGTAGCCGTCTGTCCGGCAGTACCACGCCATGATGATGAGTTGCCGCTCTCTAGTCTTCGAATCGTGTCACTTTAGAAATTAAGAAGCAGTGATAATTCATTTTCCGCGCGCCAACCAGCTAGTTAATTAATAATTTATTATTAAAGTATCTGATTCTATACGGACGTGGCCGGTGTATTACGGTGCGCGCGAAAAATTAACTTATTTATAACCTCAGAACTCAGCAATGGCAGCTTTACAAGCCGAACAATTACAACACCAGAGCCAAGTTGAGACAGAGGAAGATGAGTCATTTGGTCCTATGCTAGTTGGAAAACTAGAGGTAAAAATAGATATCAATGGGTGAATTTAACCTATGTATTTAGGGAAATGGAATCACTGCTAATGACGTGAAGAAGCTGATGGACGCTGGCTACCATACCGTAGAGTCAGTAGCTTATACACCCAAGAAAGCTCTTCTTGCTATCAAGGGGATCAGTGAGGCTAAGAGTGACAAGATATTAACAGAAGCCGCTAAACTAGTGCCCATGGGATTCACAACTGCAACTGAGTTTCATCAACGAAGATCTGAGATTATTCAGATAACAACTGGTTCGAAAGAGCTGGATAAGCTACTTCAGGGTTAGTAGTAGACTGTAGTGACGCCGCTGACAGCAAGTGTGTCTGTAGGAGGGGTAGAGACTGGCTCTATTACTGAGATATTTGGTGAATTTCGTACTGGGAAGACTCAACTTTGTCACACACTAGCTGTCACTTGTCAGGTGAGATATAGACAGGTCACTCAGCAGACTGTGATCCTCTTCCTTTAGCTCCCAATTGATAGTGGCGGTGGTGAGGGAAAATGTCTCTACATTGATTCAGAGGGCACATTTCGTCCAGAGAGATTATTAGCTGTAGCCGAACGGTAAGAACTTCAATCCTTCTATTCTATTACTTCTCTCTCTTTCTCCCTATCCTCTCTAGGTATGGTCTGTCCGGAGCTGATGTGTTAGACAATGTTGCATATGCTCGAGCTTACAATACAGACCATCAGTCTCAGCTGTTACTACAGGCATCAGCTATGATGGTTGAATCAAGGTGAGTCAGTAGTTTACCATAATGACCAGTATTGTTATTTTGTCACACACACTCACACACACACACACACACACACACACACACACAGGTATTCATTGTTGATTGTAGATAGTGCTACAGCTCTTTATCGGACTGACTACTCTGGTCGTGGAGAGCTTAGCGCACGTCAAATGCATCTCGCTAGATTCCTCAGAACATTGCTCAGATTAGCAGATGAGGTTTGCTAACAAGACCAAGCTGACATGCTGACTTGTCTCTTTTTATAGTTTGGGGTGGCAGTGGTGATAACCAATCAGGTTGTTGCCCAGGTAGACGGAGCCGCTATGTTTCAAGCTGACCCTAAAAAGCCTATTGGTGGAAACATTATGGCACATGCCTCCACAACAAGGCAAGCTATTGAACACAGCGCACGTACTTGGGTTGATTATATTTTCTGTAGACTCTATCTGAGAAAGGGGCGAGGAGAAACCAGAATATGCAAGATATATGACTCTCCTTGTCTTCCTGAGTCTGAGGCAATGTTTGCAATCAATCCCGACGGCATTGGAGACAGTAAAGATTGACCCACACAATGCACCTCTTCATTGCGTTAATCTATTGTCTAACTCTCTCTCTCAAAAAATGTTTATTTCTGACTCATCAACTGTATCATTATTTACGAACAAATCTTGAATTTTCAAATAAAGTCTATACACGAGTGTCGTGTGTGGTTGGTGTCTCTACACTGAGTTCTTTGGGTCCTTCTGGTCTATATTCTGTCCTAGCAAATCGAGCTAAGTTAGCTACCACTAAATCGTACGCTGCTCCTCCTATTGGGCCCCCTATGAGGGGTCCCACTATGTACAGCCAGAATCCTCCTCGTGGTCCAGGTATAGCAATTGAGCCCCAGCCAGCTATAGCTGCAACAAGCCGTGGACCAAAGTCCCTAGCTGGGTTGAACCCCGCCTGAGTAATTGGGGCATAAAGGCTAATGAGCATAGCCAAAGTGAACCCAATCAGCAGAGGCACTAGTGATTGGTTGACTGAAGTATTGTGACGATCAGTGAGAGAGAACACTGTGAACACCAGTATAGCAGTGCCCCAAAACTCGACAAACAGTGCCACAGCAGGTGATGCTACTGAGAGACTGGTCAGGTGGTTATGGCTGTACACTGCTGGATTAGGGAAGTACTCTCCAAACAGCATTGCTGAGAGTTGACTACCGTCTGCACCACGAGTGATGTTGTTGTCTGCTTCAAAATTAGAGATGGCTTGACCATATGTAGCTAATAACAGACCTCCAGCTGCTACTCCTCCTAGCAACTGGGCCAGCATGTATGGTACCACCTTCCACCAGACAAAAGAGCGGCATCTCACAGTAGCAAACGCCAGTGTCAAAGCTGGATTGAGATGAGCATCAGAGAACGAGGCAGTCAAATAGATACTCATTGCAACACCCAGACAATTGACCACAGCAACCTGCCATAATCCAACATGAGCCCCTAAAATAGAAAGACGGTAAAATCAAACAGCACTTAAGTAGCTAGCTGACCTGCAACTACTGATACAGCCACAGAAGTGCAGATGACCAGTGTGAGCAGACAGGTACCTATGAACTCGCCAGCCATTGCTGCTAGCATTGTGCGCAATACTTTGTGCCTCAGATTAATGCACTGATGTTGCTCCGCTAAATTGTGCTCTCCACTACTCTGCTCTTGTCTGGCAATCAGTGACCTAGTATCATCTTCATCTTCATTGACCAATGTCAGCTCCATTTTGAAATCGCGCAGAGGCAATCGTCTGCTACCACCAGCTTGCCTACAGTAGGCGGTGTTGGTAGCAGGATCGAGCCGGCACGGTACCGTCTCTGCGGAGGATACATCTTCATCACCAAATTGACATGAGAGAGACATTGAGGGCGTGACCAATCAGCTACCACCCATGAAGCACCAGCAGGGGTACGACAAGCTAATTTATTCTGACGTAGATCTACTGCTGACGTAGCTTCACGTAGGCTAGGGTCCGCAATGAAAAAATCGACTGTCACAGATTCAGCGGGATTGCGTCTCAGCGTGTAGAGTGGGTTGACCTGGACATAGAACAGGTAAAGAGAGAAGCGCCAAGTCCTTCCTTTTTGCAGGAAAAACAAAAAATACTTAAAATAACGTGGGCGGAGCTAGCCAATCGCAATTAAAATGCTTTTTATTCGAACAACATTCAACGCCGAAGCCTAGTGATGTTGGTAAAGACGCTCAGGATCATGCTTTCAAGAATTCCGAGGTCTTCGACGTCGCAGCGTCCTTCGTGTGTTGTTTCCAGGTCATAATCTGAAAGGGGGCGGGGCTCCCGAGACTGCGAGAAAATACTTTTTGGGCTCGAGCGCTTTTGTACATTGTGCTGCAGCAACCCTATTGCAGATTTAACTAAGTTAGGTGACAATGTATCTGCACAGCAAATGTTATAAACTTTACATGCTTCCTTCTATCTGGCTCAAAAAATGTTTAAAATTTTTGAGCCAGATGGAAGGAAATGCATAAACGTCATAAAACTTGCTGTGTAGATACATTAAACTTGCTGTGTAGATTATGACCTGGAAACAACACACAAAGGACGCTGCGACGTCCAAGACCTCGGAATTCTTTAAAGTATGATCCTGAGCGTCTTTACGAACATCACTAAGCTTCGGCGTTGAATGTTGTTCGAATAAAAAGCATTTTAATTGCGATTGGCTAGCTCCGCCCACGTTATTTTAAGTCTTTTTGTTTTTCCTGCAAAAAGGAAGGACTTGGCGCTTCTCTCTTTACCTGTTCTATGTTCGGGTCAACCCACTTTACACGCTGAGACGCAATCCCGCTGAATCTGCAACACTCGGTAAGTATGTTGCTAAAATAGATTCTACTGCCCAAGACCTTTCGTTTAAGCTACCGTACCCCACCCGTACCTCTTTTAGTTTTTGCAGTACAGAGAGATGAAGATAGAGAATTGGTTGGGAAAATTATTCACCCAAGAAAGCACCAACGTGATCAAAACAGCATTGCTATTATTCTAGAGCATCATTCGGTTAATAATGAAAAGAAATTGCGGCTGTGGCGCACAAACTCTGGCTGCAATACGCACAAATGCTGTCCAATCACAGTAACAGCAGAAAACTTGTTTCAGCTATTTTCAGTAGATTGTTCTGGAATATTACTTGCCTTGACCTGGAGTGTAAACAATGCACATTTGAGCTCGATATCATGTACTATAGCGCGATGGCAAACTGTTTAAACTATCCTGCATACATTCCAAAGCCGTGTCGTATGTCAGCAATACGTCATATTAAATTAGCTTGTCATACCCCCCTGGTATGGACTGCATCAATTGTATCATTATTTACAAACAAAAAAATCTTGAATTTTCAAATAAAGTCTATAAGCGAGTGTCGTGTATGATTGGTGTCTCTACACCGTGTTCTTTGGGTCCTTCTGGTCTATATTCTGTCCTAGCAAATCGAGCTAAGTTAGCTACTACTAAATCATATGCAGCTCCTCCTATTGGGCCCCCTATGAGGGGTCCTAGTATGTACACCCAGAATCCTCCTCGTGGTCCAGGTACAGCAATTGAGCCCCAGCCAGCTATAGCTGCAACAAGCCGTGGACCAAAGTCTCTAGCTGGGTTGAACCCCGCCTGAGTAATTGGGGCATAAAGGCTAATGAGCATAGCCACAGTGAACCCAATCAGCAGAGGCACTAGTGATTGGTTGACTGAAGTATTGTGACGATCAGTGAGAGCGAACACTGTGAACACCAGTATAGCAGTGCCCCAACACTCGACAAACAGTGCCACAGCAGGTGATGCTACTGAGAGACTGGTCAGGTGGTTATGGCTGTACACTGCTGGATTAGGGAAGTACTCTCCAAACAGCATTGCTGAGAGTTGACTGCCGTCTGCACCACGAGTGATGTTGTTGTCTGCTTCAAAATTAGAGATGGCTTGACCATATGTAGCTAATAACAGACCTCCAGCTGCTACTCCTCCTAGCAACTGGGCCAGCATGTATGGTACCACCTTCCACCAGACAAAAGAGCGGCATCTCACAGTAGCAAACGCCAGTGTTACAGCTGGATTGAGATGAGCATCGGAGAACGAGGCAGTCAAATAGATACTCATTGCAACACCGAGACCAATGACCACAGCAACCTGCCATAATCCAACATGAGCCCCTAAAATAGAAAGACGGTAAAATCAAACAGCACATAAGTAGCAAGCTGACCTGCAACTACTGATACAGCCACAGAAGTGCAGATGACCAGTGTGAGCAGACAGGTACCTATGAACTCGCCAGCCATTGCTGCTAGCATTGTGCGCAATACTTTGTGTCTCAGATTAATGCACTGATGTTGCTCCGCTAAATTGTGCTCTCCACTGCTCTGCTCTTGTCTGGCAATCAGTGAACTAGTCTCATCTTCCCGAGCGTCTTCCTCATCTTCATTGACCAATGTCAGCTCCATTTTGAAATCACGCAGAGGCAATTGTCTGCTACCACCAGCTTGCCTGCAGTAGGCGGTGTTGGTAGCAGGATCGAGCCGGCACGGTACCGTCTCTGCGGAGGATACATCTTCATCACCAAATCGACACGAGAGAGACATTGAGGGCGTGACCGATCAGCTGTTTAGCTGGATCACGTGATTTAGGCGTGACTTGCAATTCCATGGGCGGCAATGCAATGTCTAATACCGGTACCTCTCGAGCAGTCGAGGCGCCGATTGAGGACACTACAGTAGTACCAGATAGAGAGGAACAGGTTACTGAAGAAGCACACCACAGGGACTATGGGAGACCTTCAGGCAGCACAGCAGATCCTGTTGTAGGCGTGGTCGAGACAGATTCGTCACGTGATAGAACTCCAAGACTACCCAATCTAGCAGCAGCTGCTTTAGAGAGACTAGCCAGTGCAGTCACACCTCATGATGAGTCAGCGGATGATTTCCAACCTGTCAGAAAGAAGCGCAGACTCAAAGAAGCTGCTGAAGAAGAATGTGATGAGGAGGAGGAGGGTCAAAATGATGTGAGAGTGTGTTTGAGGAGAGTGGTATGATATTAGGTTTCTTCTGCAGGGTCAGTCTTGTTCTATTTGCTTTGAGCCTTGGTCTAACTCAGGCGGTCATAGACTTGCGTCACTGAAATGTGGGCACCTGTTTGGATTAAAGTATGCGGCATACACAACTCTCTCACTCACTGTTAATTCTTATGTTCAGTTGTATTGAAAAATGGTTAAAGGGACAAGGTGAGAGATGTCCGCAGTGCAATGCTAAAGCAAAGAAAGTGGATATCAGAATCATCTTTGCAAAATCAATATCAGTTATTGATACCTCAGAGAAGGATAGAGCTCTCAAAGTATGTGGAAGTAACTCGTGCTACTAAAGAGCTACTCACTTATTCACTTATTTTATTCACTCACTTTAGGAGCTGGAAGAGGAGAAGCAGTGCAGGATACGTGCTCAGAAGTCGGAGGCCCAGGTGCTGCTGCAGTACCAGCTAGCCAAGACTGAGTGTGAGAGAATGAAATCAGAACTAAAGAAGCTAAGAGAACAGTGAGTGTGTGTATCATATTAGGCCCTTCACTTAGCATCTTGTTTCTAGACTAGAGGAGTATAATACTAAGGGTCACACTAGTGAAGGCACTGACCACGCCCATACAGACACGCCTCCATCATGTAGTCAAGACTCTAATACTGGTGATGGTGGTGGCAGCTACAAACTGGTCAAATCCATATCAGTATCAACTGTGAGTGACACCAAAACAGGTTTTGATCTTGTAGTCTGTTCCTGCTAGACCGGAGGTGCTCGTGTGATGGCGTATGACAGCTCATCTGGTATGATAGTAGCTTCCAAACCCTCCAATAACCAGCTCATCACTGGACATGGTCTAGTCAAAGTGAGTCACAGTGCTAAACCCTGTCAACACTCTCTCTCTCTCTCTCTCTCTCTCTCTCTCTCTCTCTCTCTCTCTCTCTCTCTCTCTCTCTACCTTCCTCTGTCTTTCTCCAGGTCAGTCTGTTTGATCTGCGTGCTAGTGAGTTTGTTGGGGTCCACAGCAAGGTGGTGCGCGATGTTCAGTTCAGTCCTCGTGGCGATGGTCTGACACTAACTGCTGGAATGGATAAGACTCTCAAACTAACCAGTATGCACAGCAACGCCATTGTGCTCAGGTCAGTCATGTGACCAGTGTGATCGTCATGTGATCTTGTAGCTGTATAACACAGCTATGATCTACCAGTAGCAGCCTGGGCGTGTTGCTGGAGTGAGGATGACAACAACAGTGTATACTGTGGTCTTGCTAATGGAACAATACTGAACTTCGACCTGCGTAACACATCTCATCATGTAAATCAGTTGAAACGTGCTGAGGGCGGGTCAGTGCCCATCACCTCACTCAGCTATGTACCACTGTGCCGTGCCTCAACACTCAAGTGAGTTGGTCCTTGTTGCATGTGGTCAAGTGGTCTCTCTTTCTTTCTCCAGTTGCAGTGGTTTGCTTGCTGGTTCATTAGATGGTAGTGTATTCTGGCAGTCAACTAGTGATGGGGCGTTTGAACATCACAGCTTAGACTCAATACCAGGTTACCCATGACTACCATGTGACCACACCCACTCACTGTTCACCACAGGGTCGTGTTCTAGCATATCGTTTGAGCCCATCACTCGTCACTGCTTGGTGTCCCTTCGTCCATCAAAGCGTGTAAACCATGCTCGACATGTGGTAATGCTCTCACACAGCCTTCCTTGCAAACCTGTCTCCCTCAATCACTCTCTCCAGGTGTGTCAGCTTCACAACACTCCGCTAGGTCAACCCCTCACCTGCCAGCCTCTCCATCAGTTCAACGGTGGAAGCACCCATCGTCTTCTATCTCGCTCTCATCTCTTTCTCTGGCCCAACACTAACAAGTCTAGACTATCAGTTGCTTTTGGAGACGAGGCCTCGAAATCAGTGAGTGTAACATGCTGTGTGATCTCTCTAGTAGCTAATGCACTTGTTTGCTCTTTGCTTAGTTGTTTGGATTTTTAAGAGTCTATACCATTTCATAAACACAGTCTTTATTGCATCAACAACCTCATCGTCATTCCTATACTCTCTCTCTCTCTCTCAGACACAACTCTGGGATGTCTCCACAGACGCTAAACTGCAGCAACTCCAGACCAGTGGAGAGCCTACTCTTGACATCACTGCCATCCAGTACAGCAACAATTCGTTGCTGACGGCACTGACAGAGTCTAAACTACATGTATTCCAATGGGAGCCCACCACCAGCCGCTCTACAACTCAATAATAATATATTTCCATGTGATATCACTATAATATTCACTCGCAGTCATATCAATAATCGTTTCAAAATCTGAGGCCTTAGTGGAAACATTTGCATTAATACCTTGAACAGAAGAGGTCATTGCAACATTTTTTTATTGAAGTCGCACACGTGAATCAAAAATTGCAGCAGTGTGCAATTTTACTGCTATGATACTCAGACCTACGCGTTGTTCACGATTTCATTCAAAACATCATTAATTGCTATAAATAATAATTATTGATTGAAATCACATGAGGTGATTGGTGAGTATGATATGTGATGAAGATGAATCAGGACACAAAACAACTGACTAATGGATAGATGACCCACAACGATCAAAGTGAAAGAGAAATGTGTACAAAACGAGTTTGAAAGTTTAGTTTGAAATATCTACTACTATTATTGTTATTAAGTTTGCTTGTGGTTACACTATTTGGTAAAACCAACTGTGAGCATTGTGTTATGATACATGAAGTGTTATTGACAGACGCCTTGTGACAAGTGATGCGTTGAGGGTACCGGATGTGGGCGTGGTTAAGACTGCTTGACAATGTGTGACTTCATATGGGCAGAACGACTCTTCACTTTAGTGAAAACCCTGCGAGAAATAATTATGGTAAAATTATAAGGTGTTGAGGAAAATTTCAAAAATAATTGCATTCTCCATAGCCATAATGTAGAAAATTTCATGCATGAAAAATTAGGGTTTTTTGTGGGTTTTTTAAAGCACGAAAATTTTCGTGCATTCCCTATACATTGAAGCAACAAACTTTTACCCACGAAAATTTCTACGGTACCATAGACCACAAGTATTTCATGGACAAGGATGTCACTACAGAATTTGTTCTTACAAAAATTATAAGCAAATTACTGAAAACAATATTAGTAAATAGATAAAGTGCATACGACATACCTGCCACATCTATTGCAAGGGTAGAAACCATCTCTATCTGCTGGACTGGAGCTGTTAGCTTTCCTTGAGCGCACTAGCGAGGACCTGACTCGTCCAGGAGAGGGTTTGGGGCTAGGTGTGTGAGCAGCCAGAGAGTGAGCAGGGCTGCGTGGTTGAGGGAGGTCCATGACCATAGTCTTGGCGACTTCCAGCTGGTGACTGGTGTGCCTGTCCTCGAGCCTGGATCGATGAGGAGCTACAGCACTACCAAACAGAGAGGATGAAGGGTAGCCCATGATGACTGGTGATGGACCACTACTCTCAGGACCATTCTCAACATCATTCTTCTTAGGATACCAACTAAACAAGAAGAAGTCATGAAAGAGACTAGTATGGAGAGAAAGAGACTCACCTTCCTCCATGGACACGTATATGACCATTCAGAGCAAATATTGAGGTGTAGACCTAGGAGAGTTATGAATGAGAAATTTATCAAACATAATGTGCGTATTTCAAATTCATGAACAGATCATGAATATACTGTTCATGAATATAATTGTACTATTATTGTACTTGACAAAAGTTTTAAGTGAAAAAAACAGCCCTGCTCATGGTATTTGTATGCAATAACAACTTGTATTCTATTTGACCAACCTGATTGCAGCCCGGGTACTTGCAGTGGTGCTCCTGGATAGGTGGGTTATTGAGTAGATGAGGAGGAACGTATGCCCGAGGGAGATGCTCCATGATCTCATGAGGGAGAGAGCCGGCAGAGTTGTGGAGAGACCGACCAGAGGTTAAATATCGAGCAGAAGAGGACGGGTTTGAGGAGTGAAGCTCCAGGTCCCCTGAGGCAGATGATCCTGAACTAGAGGCAGCAGATGGAGGACGAACACTAGTCTCATCCTCTTCACTCAAGATCTGTGTGATGATGTGTGATAAGTGAGGGTGATATCAGTGAGTATCAACACTAACCTCCTCACTGACGTGCCTGTTCCGTCCACGATACTCATCACTGCAGTATTTCTTCCAACTATAGTAATACTCCACTACCTCTGAGAGCTGTTTGTTCTCCAATGCACTGCGGACCAGAGCGAAGTGCTTGTGGTGCACTCGATAAGCGTGACGAAACTGTTGTCTCTCCCTACCTGTCCAACGCTTGGAACCTACACAAAGACAATGTACTTGATGGATCATTGGAGGAAAGCAGTATTACCAGTGTAGTTGTAAGTAGCCATTGGGTCGTCACGTGATACAGCTGATTTTCCGGTAACTAGCAAACGAACAGCTTCCTACAGAGCACAAGAGTGATTGAGTGAGTGCATAAGCAAGTGAGTGAGTGAGTATTCAAGTACCTTGATGGATCCTTTGGTTTGGTAAAGAGTGTGTAAAGCAAACTCTTTGTTGCGGCCAGCGTGAGGCATCACTGGGGAGCAGGCTAACTCAAGGTAGCCGTCAACTGTATCTTCCTCTTCCTGTGTGAGATCTGGCGGTGGTTTCCACACTCTAATAGCCTTGTGCACAGTATCTGCAGGTGATTCATCTTTACAGAACGAAATACCAGTTAAAACAAACGGAAAACCAATTCTTTGCTTACCTGGGTTGCATTTAGGCAGCTCGGCTTGGAATTCTTTGCCAACATTGATTTTTCTGCAAGAAAAGAGAAATTGACATCTAAACCAGCGCTTGTAGTTAAACCACTCACGGTTCAGTATAACTGAAGGAGTCTTCTGATTCAGACACACGCTCACTTCCTGGAACATGAAACACAAGATGAGTAACTGAGCTATGTGCAAAGGCATTGTCGATATGTTGACATTGATCATTGCTAACATTATTCTTACAATGTGTGTATGTGATAAACTACAAATCCACACGGCTCTGTATAGCACTTCACACATGTATTACATTTTCACAAAAAACGTCGAAAATTTGTTAATTTGCTTACCCTTTCTCTGCCATATTTTATTTGGTGTGCAGGGCACTTGAGGTGTAGCAGGTCCACCACTGGTTATATTAGAGAGCATCGTCATGGAACGAGAGGGGCTCAGAATAGGGGGCGGAGTATAGGGTGGAGAGAAACTGGTCAGCTTCTGGCGATCATGATGGTGGAGCAGAGGACTTGAGTGGGAGGGAATTGAGATGTTCCCTGGACGATGCTTCTTAGAAGCAGCTGAATTGATCTCCTTCATTCCGTTCCTGCTGTCAATGCGCTCCAGTTCAGCAGCTGCTCTGCACAGGTCATCCAGAGTAGGACCAGTACGAGAGTGAAGATTCCTCTCCTCTTCTCTCTGCAAAGAGCTGTTCTTTTCCTTAGAATACTAAAGCATAAAAAATCATCATAAAACAGAGTAAGAAATGCTACAGACCTTTCTACTACTGGAGGAATTCTTGCTTGATGTGCTAGGCACCTTCTTTTCCTTCTCCTTCTTCCTGGTTGGTTCATCTCCTTGCTTTCCATCCTCATTGCTGTGTTTGTCTCTCACGTGCTGCTTCAGCTGCTCTCTCACAAAATTATCAGAGAGAGGAGTGGGAGAGGGGGGCTTGGGCTGCTCTTTGGTCTGTTGCTGCTGTTGATCCTTCTGCTGTTGTTGCTGCTGCATCTGCTGTATAGCTTGGTAAGGCTGGAAGAGAGGAAGGATAGTGACTAATGTGACACACACCCACCCACACACGCGCACACACACACACACACACACACACACATGCACACCCACACGCACAATACCTTTCTAGTCCAGTCAAATCCACCGTGCAGTCGCATGTGTCCATTGAGAGCTTTGTTGTTTTTGAAATGCCTACCACACTCCGGGCAGTCTACTGGTTGGTTAGACCTGCAGGAAGCATGTAGTGATCAAGGTAATATACACATGTGTGTGTATGCTTACCTCTGGTCATCATGAAATAAGTTCAATGGAAATCTTGGCTCCTGTGAGAGTATAGTCAATAAAAGTCAATGTAGTGTATGTATGTATAATTACATGTATGTGGGTGTGTGCTCAATGTAGTGTGTGTGCTTGCTACTGCAGCTTACACTGGTTCCAGTAGTGGGTTTTATCGTGGTTGGACTGGGCATCATTGGAGGGCGCTGAGCAGAATGAGGAGGTACCTGCAGTATAGAGAAGAAGAGAGATAGTTTCAGACATTGTTAAGTACTCACGCTCCATTCCATCGGAATCACATAGGATGGTAGGTAGCTAGCTGGTGGGTGAGGGGCGTAGTGACACATGGGCATCTCCATAGCTGAGAGAGAGGGCAGAGAATGTGAGGTGGTGTGTGAGGAGACAACATACCATGAGGAGTGGTAGGGCTGGGCCCAGGAGGAGGAATGGAGGGAGTGGATGGAGAGGTCTTCTGTGGCTGGTCACCTCCACTGCCGCTTGACTCTGACTTCTGAGCAAAGACAGCATAAATACAGTAACTGTATTGAATCACTAATACAAGCTACCATAAGGGAAACTTTGGCTGTATAAAAACACATAAACCAGCCATATAAATGCATTTTTGTGCTCATGGATTACTTTAGAAGTTAGTTGAGCAAACTGTGGAACCACTCAATTTCCCATTTACAAGTATCAACAAACAAAGCCCAACACATCGAGGACTCACCTGTGCAGGAGTGCTGGTAGTATTTGAGGAGGTAGTAGTTGATGACGTGGTTGAGGAAGAAGCGGTGGTGGAGGTGGATGCAGGTTGTGGCGGTAGGGAGGCAGGATGAGCTCGAGGGTGAGGGAACCCGTGGTAAGACATGTCTTCCTGATAACCAGCGTACATGTGATAGTGTTCTGGTGGAGGGTACGGATAGGAGGGAGACGAAGGAACGAGGAACGATCCGTACGGTGCTGAGAAGGGAGGGTAACCAGAAATAAATGGATGAGGAGGCATTGGATGCATCTCATCGATGGGCGGGAACGGGTGGTAAGGAAAATGCCCCTCACCGGGTGAGGAGTGAGTAGGAGCGTGAGGCTGTTTAGACGAGCTAGGTGCCTCAGTAGATGGCTTGTTGTTGCCCGATAGTACGCTTACAATGACTGAAGACGTCTTCACTGGATTGTCTCCTGCACTCACTGGCTTGGGTCCACTGCTAGCTGGAGCTGTTGATGTCTTCTCTTCTGATTCTTTCTCGACCTTCACTGACACAGTGTCATTGTCAGTAGACTCATCTTGACTGGCGTTCTCTTGCTCCTTCTTATCCTCAGATGCAGCAGCAGGCTCTGCAATCTCTGTACTCTCCTTTACCTGGTCTTCCTCCATCTCTTCACAATTCTCTTCTTCCTGTGAGTCCCTTGAAGTCTTGTCTGCCACAGGTGCACTGTCTTCATTCTCTTCCTTTGTCTTGGATTTTGTCACGTCAGGTTCAGGCTTCCTCTTGGGTGGTCTTCCTCTGCGCTTGCCTCTAGTTGGTGGTTGCATTGGAGAGTTCTTCTTTGCTTCTGTTATTTCAACAACATCAACCTTATCTGCACTCTTCTCTGGTGGAGTGGCATCTAGTCTAGAGCCTCTGGATGCTCCAGCCATTGCTCCTCTTCCACCACCACGCCTACCACGGCGACCACCTCGTCGAGAAACAGGTTTTGAGGGACTCTTCAACGTTTTATCATCTTGCTCCACTTCACTTGTGTCCTTCTCCTCCTCAAGGGTGCTGTCCATGGAACTAGTGTCCGGTTCCTTGCTCTTCTGCTTGCTGAGCTTTCCTTTGTTAGATTGAGCATCTGCTGGTTTACTGGTCTTGACAGTCTCTTGTGCTGTGTCTTCAATTTGCTCTTCAAGTTTAGGTTTTTTTGTGTGTGGTTTAACCGGGCTATCATCCTCTTCTTCATCTTCCTCTTCTTCTTCATCTTCATAATCATCCTCCTCTGTCCCTTCACCTTCACCTTGGCGCTTTTTACTTCTCTTCCTAGGAAGGGAGAGGAACTGTACAACCGGCAGTCCAGCTGCAGCTGCTCGTGTCATCGGACTCTGAGCTTGTGTGGAGCTCACACGACCTCTACCTCTCCCGCGGCCTTTACTGGTAACAGTGACTTCAGATTGTTTCACACGTGTCGAATATTCGCTGGAGCTTTGAGTTTTCTTCAAAATACCTCGTCCAAGCCCACCTCGTCCTCTGGTCTTGCCCCTTCCCTTGCCTCGCCTGGGCATGTCTGGTTCAGAGTCTGTGTGAGCAGGTGAAGATGGAGGAGATGGAGAGGGTTGCTTAGCAGTAGGGGTGTCACCACGAGGCTTCCGCTTGCTACTAGTTGGATCACTGTCTGATGTGTTGGACGGATCCATGCAGCTTGCTCGACGAGTACGCATGGAGTATTTCTGATTACGAGAAGAACCTTTCTGAGGACTAGACAAAGGAGATGCATAGACCTCCTGAGTGGTTTGACCAGAGGGAAGATCACTTGTGTCCATTTCTTCCTCATCTGTGCCAGCGATGAAGGGCTCATCCTTGATCGAAGATGACAATGGAGGTGGAGAATTCTTTGAAGCAGGTTTAGGCTTTTCTGGAGTAGTCTTGAGCTGTGCATTGGAGCTGGGAGAGGGATGAAAGGAAGGGAGGTCAGGTATACAGCTGTTGCAGAGTAAAGGAAACATATTGATCAAACTGTCCTCATTGATTAACAATACAAGTGGATAGTTTGACAAACAATCACTTTATAGATGTGTGTGTATGAGGTTGAGTCCACAAGATGCCCACCACGGGTGTGTGTACAATAATGGTACAGTTTGGCAAGCCAAGCTTGCACACGCACACACAGAGCTAGTTAGCTATAATCAAGATGCTGTTTTTATCTGAACATGACACAACATTACTGTAATGTTTCCAGCACTTAGCATGCAGCTGCTGCTACTCTACTCACCTAGGGTCCTGCTCCTGGTTGCTGCTAGGGGCATCCTTCTCCTCTTCCTCGATTGGCTCCATGTCTACAGCAGAACAAACATAGCTCACATCTGTAGCAACAACAACAGCACTAAAGCTATGGTATCCTGACTGATGATGATGATGCTTCCCAACACCTTGTTGCCCCATACTGGGCAGTGTAACCACACTATGCATTGGTTAAACAAGCCATTACCACCTCACCTAGCTGCAACACCAGCTGCAGCCAGACCCTGGCTCAGCTAGCTAGCTGCACACAGCTAGGGCAGGCAGGTATGTGGTGTTTAATAACACATCACTTCAGTTTGGAAGTGAAAGCACACATGCATTGTGTACATTTCCAAAGGCTTTCAGTCAATGGGTATTGCAGTCTCAGCTCAGTTAACGAGCCAGCATGAATGCTGTTGCTGTAGCTGTTTGCTATCTATGAATACGCTTAAGCTGAGCCCGCAGAGGTTAGCGGTGCAGCTTCTTCCCGGCACCACGCTACCCACACACACACACACACACACACACACACACACAATCAAGCACACAATAGCTCATCTTCTCCTCACCTTCTTCGTTTGTAGCTAGAGATGACGGCTCTTGTTTTAGCAGCTCAGCTGTGCCTTCTGGCCGCTCGCCAGCAGCAGCAGCAACGTCGACCAATGTTTCGAGCGCATTGTCACCTTCCTTTGCACGGCTGGACAACGGGCTGCCGACAGCATCGCCAATCGTCTCTACGGCGTTCTCCAGCAGCTTTTGAGGGCTGTCACTCGAGACGGAGGTCGCCTGAGCATCCATAGGAGCTACCTCGGTAGCCATCAGCGCACGAGAAGCCTTCTCGTTGGCAGAGAGGGGAACTACCATCGCCATTATGGAGAGAGAAAGGGAAAAGGAAAGTAAAAGAGATCAGTACATGCAAACTTTAGCTAGACGCGCGCTGGATTGAGGGGACAAACAGCTAGCTAGCCAGTTGACACACGCACAAGGAAATTCATTAGCCGAGCAGCCAGCATGCCAACCAGGTTGGCAAGCCGGCCCGCGGCTGCTGCTCGAGGGCAGCGTATCTAGCGCGCTAACCACCTCAGAACACACGATCAGCTCACACAAAGCTAAGAGACAAAGTGCCGGGCTGCCTGCATTGACAGCTCCCACACTACAAAGCACTTTGTTGACAGCAAACGAGCAGCACAGAGAAACAAGTAATAACTCACGCAGTGCTCGGATCCGGCTCCTAAGCAGCGGACTTGACTTGAGAGACACTCTTAATGGCTGACTTAAAGCGTAGTAGCTGTACTCCAGCGGACAGCAAGCAACCTCGAGAGAGTGTAATAGTGAATGAGGAACTTTCCTCGCGGCTCGCTTTACTTGTGGTATCCGGTATGCATGGAGACGCTACGTCATCGCTCGCATTTTGCTCCAATCGCATTTTCCCTGCTGTGAGCGCGGGTGGGAAACACATGCTCCTATCAATGAACAATGCAACGAGTGCAGGTGCCAGCTCTAGCAATGCAAGAATCACCCCCAACACAGATTGTAAAAGAGACAGAAAAAATCAAATACTGTTGCTGTCACCACAAAACACTGTACATGAAGGAATTCTAGCTATGAAGATATTTGGCTGTTTAGAAGGATGCAGTTTTGCAAGTACATAGAAGATAGGACAGTGATGGAGAATGGTGAGAGGAAAAGGAGAGGTCATTTAGCAGCAACTAAAGGTGCACATTTCTTTGAATCAAAACTCAGTTTGAGGTCATCTAGTCTTTTCCACAACTCAACTCTGTCTTGCTCCTTTACTTGCTCTCTGGAGAAGAAGAACAGCAGATAGTGCTACCATATCAGACACCCTCCATCTCCTCACCTTTGCTTGCCTGCTTTGTAAGACGAAGTAAGCTCCTCGAACAACTTTCCATTCATCTCCATCATTGCCTTAAGCACGTTATACACCAACGAAACAATATTCCTGGAAGCAAGAGTCAGCCAATTACCATACTGCATCTTATATGTTGCATCAATCAGTTTATTAGCTCCTAAGTTAGTAATTTATATTTCCTACCACTACATATTGTGAAGAGGTTATGCAGAGGCTAGCCATAACACACACAGCCATTGTTAACCTGCACACTGCTCAGCATACTCAATCCAAAACAAAATTATTTTTTGTTTCTGATTCAGTCAAGCATTGCTGGTTGAATGAGAAGCCACCTTGTGTGCAACCAGCCCATGGGGGGGTACCTTGCTACACTCACTCACTTGTTCCAATGCTCTTTTGAAATGCGATAGAGTGAATCAAACATTATAGGCATCACTACAGGTGAGTTCTCCTCTATCATGCTGACTATGTACTCATTGTTCCAGAAATACAGAGCACGCTCTGCAACCTAGAGAGAGAGAGAAGGAGGAAGAGAGAGAGAGAGAAGGAGGAAGAGAGAGAGAGAAGGAGGAAGAGAGAGAGAAGGAGGAGAGAGAGGAGGAGAGGAGAAGGGGAGAGAAAGTGATAGCATTCACCAGCTGCTGTAAGCCACAAATTATACACAAGAAGCCACAAAACTAAACTCCACACACAGAAGAAACAAGAACATGACATCATCATTGCAACATGCTGTGTACCACTGCCAAGTGATTGATTGGCTGGATAATCAGTTTCCAGGTATAAACACTGCATAATGTGGATCATGATTTTTCAGCTAGCTAGTAGGAAGCAAGTGTGTACTAAACAAACTAATGCTATTGTGTATAAACAGACTGCTTTTACTGGTACTGGCTATGATCAAGCTTAGTCCTGATTGGAAAAGGCAAGGTCAATATGATCGAGCTAAAACATGCAAAGGTCAGTCCTTCAGCTATTAGCAGATCAAGAACAGCATTGAAACATGCAAACAGGCTAATTTACTCCCTGCAGTGACTTGATTAACAGACTTGGAGCCTCCAAGCACCTTATCTTTGATCTCTTTGTGAGTGCAAGGTAATGCAATAGATTCTGTATAGTGCAGTTCTTCTCCAATGGTGAGCGATAGAGCCACATACACAACTAGCAGTGAATACATGTGTTTAGCTCAGTACATGAACATGTCTGCATGTACAAGTGTCTAGATGTTGGTATGCAGTGTAATATTGAAAATAGGTGTTTACAGGAGTTATGCTTTGACTGAAATTCTCCTAAGTAACAAATTTAATGATTGAAGTACACATTGTATGAAGACCACATGAGAACACATTGTATAGCAAGTGTGCAGAACCTTACAATTTTTGCTTCTTTTTACCTGAAAGTGAGGGCTGGAGACACATCTTGCTAGCTGCTGAAACAATGGCTGCTGAATCTTCTTGAACTGAGCTGAGTCAATGATGTCTAGTATCTCTTCGATCTCTCCCAGGAACATGACCTCCTTGGAGCTGTTGGTCTTCGGCCATAATCTCAGCAAGCCCGTCACGACCTAATAGCAGGAGCAATGACATCACTATGATGCAATGGATAAGGTTGTTTACAGAATAATTCTTGAATGACAGAGGTTACAAAAACTAAACTGAAAAGGCTTCTATAAATCATTGTCGTTTCAAATTATGATCAAAATAATTTGCAAGTTATGGAAAGTTAATCATTAACCAATTTATACCTGTTCTGTTAGAGCTGGATCCTTCTCAAGAAATTGAACTACGCAGTATGCAAGCTAGAGAGAGATGAGAGAGGAGGTCTATAGTGTGCAACTTAGCACATATGGAGAGGTACCTGTGCTTGATACTGGCTGAGGGTACGAGTCTTGTGTAGCGGAATGAGAATGCGGGTCAGAAACTGCTTATGCTCCACTTTGAGCGGGAGAGCAAATCCATTAATAATGCTATGGAAAGAGAGGGTGAACAAATGAGTGAGTGAGTGAGTGAGTGAGTGAGAGAGGAAGGGAGTGGAGTGAGTGGATAAGCAAGTTAGGATACATGAAAGAGTTCGGTTAGCAGTATGATTTTACCTCCCTAGAATTTCCAGCAACTCAGTGACACCATTAAATCGCTCAGTTTCGAATATGAATCTGAAAACAAAACATCACATCACACAAGTGACACGACAAATCTCACGAGAAAACAAACACTATCAGCTAAAATAACTATTATACCTCAAAAATATAAAGTTGATCTGCTTGCGTATAAAAGCTCTGATGCCGAGGAACTTTCCGTACAAGCGATGTAGTATTGTTTTTACATAGTCTCTCTCTCGTGGGTCGAATGAATCAAACAGTTCCAGCAGTCTGATGACAAACTGATGGTCAATGTATTTCTTGGCAATTGATGTCTGCATTTCAGGGTTCTCGAGAAATCTCAGAAACAGAGCATAAACCAACTGAACATAGAAGAAGACAATGGTAGGAAACTGCAATGCTACACACACACATACTCACAGATATTTTAGCACAAATACACCTAACAAATAATTATTATTAATAGTTAGCGATTCCCAATGCATGGTACAAAAACTGCAATTTCAAACCACGATTAATTTTCAACTGTAGTGCTCACCTCAAGATGAGGCCAGGACATCTCCAAGGGCGGGTCATCCTCCTCTGGGTCAAACTCCACTGAGCTATCAAGTGGAGGAAGAGTGCGGAATGCATTGGCATTCATCTGTGCAGAAGTAGGAAACAAAGGGAGGAGTAAATAAATGAAACACTCTCTAACAATGCACAATGCAGACCAGTTTTATGATCTCTGGATAGATAGGTTCTGTGATGATGTGACGATAATTTGTGATGTAGTCGAGAATTTCATTTAAAGCTGCTCTTTTGATTTCCTTCGCTCTCAAGTCCATGGTTGGGTCGGAGAAGTCAAACATAAAATAACATTGGTTCAGCTTTCTGAGAAACAAGGCCTGTCTATCAGTCACAGATGTGTCTGGAGAAAGAAAAAAATTAATGATTACTTGTTTTGCGTGTGTGTGTGTGTGTGTGTGTGTGTGTGTGTGTGTGTGTGTGTGTGTGTGTGTGTGTGTGTGTGTGTGTGTGGTGTAATCTCTAACAAGGTGCCAACACACTGACTGCTTGCAACGAGCACCCAACAAACCTCCGTCGAGACACAACAAGAACACTTTACCATACACTTACTAATGTACTATATCACAGTTTTACTTTCAATGACAGATATTATCAACAGCCCTCAGTGTGGAATACACTGGACTAGTCAACAATGCAATTAGTGCCAATATAAAGTGGATGTTGCTATGGTTACTAAGAGTAGTAAATACATGCTTATACACACATGGCGCGTATGCATGTGAAATAATTATGAATGTGTTACCTTTGAGGAGAGGTAGTGGCTTATAATCGGGAGGAGGTTTCTTGCGTTTGAAGTCAGAGGAGGATTGAGTGCGTCTAGACTGGAGCCCGCGAGGTATAATGCTCTGTTTTCTGAAGGGACTGGAGGGAGTGGTCTTGCTAGCAACTGGAGGGCTGGATGAGCGACCTGCTCTCGACTTTAGCGAATGAATAGGTCCTTTAGACGAGCTCTGAAGAAATAGAGAGAGGCATTGAACCCCATGCATGCATGATGAACCACATAGCTAGATCACATATACAAGCGACATTTCGGTAGCAGCTAGCATGATATGTAATCTTCATTCCTCCTATGCCCGCCAGGCTGTCGCGGGACCGCGCTATAACTTACCGCCATAGTGGTGTGGCTCCTGGAACCGCTATTGCACGGCTTCTCTCTCTGCTATCTAGTTACAGCTGCCCGGCGGCTGCTGCTGAGCGCAGTGAGCACTGGAGCAACTGAGGCAGAAATGGCGAGTGGTACAAGCTGCTGAATACGACAGAATTGTCTTGGATCACGGTCAAGAACAGCAAGTTCGCCCACAGCAGAACACTCTCAAAGCCACGCCCTGGTCAACCAGCTAAATTATAATGGCGCGTTATTCATGATCAGCAGAGCTAGCTAGGCACGTGTACGTCGCTGGATTTCATGGAGAAGCCGCGCATGTTTGGAGAACGCTCTCTAGAGCTCATAAGCTCGCTGAAACGAGCAAGAGAAGGGACTCTTCCTCCTTACAACGAAGACGGCATCAGACAGGTGGGTACATTAAAATGTCCTCCTTCACTACACTCCGCCCCTTGATGACACAGGTACTCGAGGAGACTCGTGTCCTGTTCGAGCAGAACCAGAGTGAAGTGAGAGCTACCAGTGATGGCGAGCAGGGCTTGCTGTCAGGCATTCAACTCCGTCATGCCTGCTTGGAGCACAATCAGCGCTGTTTACTAGCATACGCCTACAACCGACTGAATACAGTGAGAGAGATTAGATGGGATTTAGGCAGTGTTCTGCCCGAGGAGATACGACTGTGCATGTGTGAAGAAGAGGTGCAATGGTTCTCACGATATAACCGCCTCCTGGCAGGCTACATGCGGTCAGTGGGTGGAGGAACAATTGACCTTACTCTTCACAGGGCTCCACCTAAAGGTCTCCTAGTTGAGGTGCAGTGTTTGGAAGACTATGGTGAGTTTGAGACAGAAGACGGCACTGTAGTGCAGCTGAAGAAAGGGACGCAGCATAATCTGCCTCGCTCACAATGTGAGCACCTCATTCGACAAGGCGTCCTCAAACACATCAAATAATTAACCCCTTTCTCTATCATTTTTTCATGTCAATAAGTGTATTTGGTTAAACAGTGAACATATTGAACTATAATAATGTCTTAATTCTCTTCCATATGCTCTTCCTGGCTGGGTAGTGAACTGTCTTTCTCAGTTTTGGTCATTTCCTGTCCTTGTACTGTCTCTCCTTCCTTTTCTTTTTCCTCTCTCTTGCTATTGTCATCCATTTCTTGGTCTTCCAATGCCTCCTCATCCTTCTTGCTGTCATCTCTCAACTTTGTTTCATCTTGTTTGTGAAACGTTTGACCTGAACACAACAGACCAGTGACAATGTGAACACATCAGCTGTTTTTGTTATAACCAGCTGCACGTTAGTGCATGCAGAGCCCAGGTGTGTGAGTGAGTGAGTGAGTGAGTGAGTGAGTGTGTGAGTGAGTGAGTGAGTGAGTGAGTGAGTGAGTGAGTGAGTGAGTGAGTGAGTGAGTGAGTGAGTAAGTGAGTGAGTGAGTGAGTGAGAGCTCACCAACTGGTTCTGTGACACTCTTTTGCAAAGTGGGCATTGCTTCTTCAGTAAGTGATGATGCATTGTCTGGTGTTTCTGTGCTCCTAACTGGAGCTGCTTTATCCAGCGGAAAATACTTTTGAAGAAGTTCACGATAAATTGAATTGTCTTTTTGAAGAAAAACGCAAAATATTATTCTATCCATCTATAAGATAGTAAGCAATATTCATGAATATTACTGTGCTATGTGCAACTGGCACCTTATCTAAGTTTTCAGTCAGCCACTTCCTTGTTGTGTCCAGAGCTATCTCTGCAGCTCTATCACTAGGGAACCCGTACACTCCGGTAGAGATACACGGGAATGCCTGTTGTCGATGAAAGACAAATACATACATGTAATTAGAATAGAATTATTATGGTATCTCATACTATTGATCGTATGTTGTTTTCCAGTGCCAGCTGTAGTGATCGCTCATAGCAACCGGTCAGCTGACTAGCACATGACTCAAGCTGAGATGATCTATCATAATATATGGGTCCAACAGTGTGGATAATATCTGTACAAATCAAGATTATAGATCAAGATGATGCATGCACAGGAGCATATAGGGGAAGGAGCGTATAAGGGAAGGAGTGTTCAACTGTGAATGACAAAGTCTAAAGACCGCCACTTGCGCTACAAAAGACGGCGATCATGGCTCTGGCTGAACGCTCGCTTGTTTTAGCTGGAGACGGGCAGGACGAAGCATGGATGGATGTATACAGTGTAGGTAGGAAATAGTGAGCCACAATGAGCAAAGAAAGCCCAAGTAGCAACAGTGCATGGCAGCGGACTTTAGACTTCAATGTTATTATAGCGAATACGGCAGTTGAACACTCCTTCCCCTTTTACGACTCTGATGCAACACGATAGATGTAACATTTTCTGGATGTATAAGTTTTGCCTAGATTACAGAATCTCATAGTATTTATGCTGTATGCAAAAATCAACATCCACGAAAAATGCATAATGCATTGCATCACAGTATGGTAACAATGTGCAGCAGCACAGGACAAGCCCTTGTGTTGTGGATACTCACTCTTGGCTGGTAGTCGATGACCTGATGTAATCTTAGCATCTCCTGTTTCACATCCATTTAGACCAGAGCACTCGTCCTTGAGAGAGGTCCCAGCGGCTGCATGTATTGCACCATCCACTCCTCCTCCTCCCAATAGAGAGTTATTGGCTGCATTCACAATGGCGTCTAT
Organism: Haliclona indistincta; assembly: GCA_964017065.1. Classification (NCBI taxonomy): domain Eukaryota; kingdom Metazoa; phylum Porifera; class Demospongiae; order Haplosclerida; family Chalinidae; genus Haliclona; species Haliclona indistincta. Next base: position 18,393,163 of record OZ024784.1, read on the forward strand.
CTCCAGAGCAGTGATGTCTCCACGCCAGAGAGAAACCTTGCTGTTCAGATCAGGGTTATGATGATACAGCACATCATCCTCGTCCACGGCTTGCTTCTTAGGAGAAGGCTCTTCTATAGAATAGTAATCGAGAGCATAATTACAAGCACATGCATTTTAGTGAAATATGAATTGTCTTGTCGTGTAGAATAAATTAACAGCATGTTCACGATCAGCCAAGCCAGAAGGTAATGGCTGTGATAAGCATCTAAATTATGTGTGGGCAGTATTTCTTCTACTCACCACAAAATTAGTAGTTCAAAGTACTCATTAGAGCTCTAACTAGCTTGCATTACGAGGGAGAGCGAGTGACTTACTTGGTACCACTCCTTCATCAGCCCATGTCTGTATGTCTGACAGTGTTCTATACTCTCTGCATTTATATTCCTTTCTCTTCTCCTCCAGAGACAGGCTCTCCCAGTATTTTCTATCTGTGAGTGGGTCAGTGAGTCACGTGACACTTTCAAGAACTTATGCTCCACCTTTAGTACGCGTAGCTGTAGTCTCCAAGCTGAAATACCGAAATATTTTTGTGCACGGATGTTGTCGAGGTCCTTCCTCAATCAGAGGATCCTTTTTTTCGGCCATTAGCGAGATACTGGCGCGGAACTCCAAAACTCTCCAAGGTCGAAAATACAAGCGTTGCATTCACAATACCGGCACCACGCCTTCAAATGTCTGCGCGCAAGCTATGAGCGGCGAGCCTGAGCGAGAAAACGTTGTTTAGCAGGAAAAATGACAAGTTAATATTAATTTGATTTGTGAACAGCAACTATTAAAGTACAATAGGGTTTTGTCAGATGAGTTAGAAATAAAGGAAATTTTAAATATTTACAACTGTACAAGTCTACACCACGCCCGCATCATCTTCTAGACCCTGGTTTATTCTGAAGCAACCATTTCTCACAAATGTCTCTGACAGCTGACTGGCCGGCTTTAGCAGCTACACTACCAATCTTCTCAACTTCACTGTGCAGCCGGGCTCTGATGGCTACTAGGTATGCATTCTTGAGTTTACCACACTGGATAAGAGCTTTGATCTGAAGGAGGAGGACAACAGAATAGTTTGTACTAGCAGGAAACATAGTGAGAGAGCGAGAGGGAGAGTGAGTGAGTGTGAGAGAGAGGGAGAGGGAGAGAGAGAGAGAGAGAGCAAACGAGCAGAGAGAGGGATAGTGCACATACTCTATTCTGGTCACTATGAATCATTTGTATGAGTTTCTCGAGATTCCTGTCTGGCTGCTTAGTCTAGTAACAGCTCGATACATCACAGCTAGCTCAGTGCAATACACTAACCTCTTTCTTTGACGATTGTGATGCCAGTACTTTAATGGCAGCTAAACAAACCTCATCGTTGATCGAAGGTGAGGCAAGGTTAGATTTAGCTATGCACTGCACCATCTGTCGAACTTCATTGTAGCAATCCTTGTTAGCGAGACGAGTAGCAACATCAGTGAACACACGAATGGCAGGTAGGCGATATGCCTGGAGAGGAAGAGGTCAGGTTAGCAAGAGAGATCTTCACTTACTACTACGATTTCATTGGCTAGTTGAAAGCTTTCAGACATGTCTCGACACATTGTCAGCAGCTGTGTGAAGAAGAAGCATAGAGCAGAGTCAATGAACCAGTAGAAGAATGCAAACAGTTTGTGGTTACCAGCAGCAAATATGCAGAGATGCCTTTGCATGACTATGAATGCAACACTGTGTTAGAAACTATGCATGCTCCAGTGTAACCATGGCAACTATATCAGCTGATCTACTAGGGATACTGTATGTACGATGTTTGCATTTCAGACGTTAGGGTCCAGATAGTCTTGTTCTCTAACCTGGCAGATCACTTCTCCTCTGATCTGCCCAGTGCCGAACAGAGTGGCTGGTTGTTGCTGTTGACTGCCACGCCCACTATCACCAGGAATAGCGGCCGATAATGACTCGGGACGATCGCCTGGTTTCTTAGCCATGACAGCCTCGTAGAGAAGACCAGTGACTCTCTGCTGGAGCTTGATGGTATTGATATGAGTCTGTTGGAAAGGGAGGGAAGGAGAGAGAGAGAGAGGGAGAGAGTGAGTGAGAGAGAGAGATTGATAGATGAAGTACTTATCAATATTCATCATTAATCAACATTGTCTGATCAGGAACACTAAACACATCAGCTCTCAGTGAACCATACAAGTGTTGCAATGAAGTGCAAATTTTTCAATTACAAATTAATCGCACGCATGTGTTTAACACGTACATGTATCTCATGAACACTCATGGACTTGGAGGTACTGCGAGGTGTGTCCTCTCTCCCTTTCCTCCCTGTCCCTCCTCGCCGTGAGCTGTCCCCTTGTGGTCGATCGTCCACTGCTATCTCAAAGTGCTGATGAGCCGTCGATAAGTAACTAAGACGACTGAACAGCTCTTGAGTGGTAGTAGCTCGGCCTTTGAACCCAATAAAGAACTTGATACAAGTCATTGCAGCTCTGACGTAGTCCTGAGAGAGAGAGAGAGAGAGAGAGAGAGAGAGAGAGAGAGAGAGTGAGTGAGTGAGTGAGTGAGTGAGTGAGTGAGTGAGTGAGTGAGTGGGTGAGTGAGTGAGTGAATGAGAGAGAGAGTGAGTGGGTGAGTGAGTGAGTGAGTGAGTGAGTGAGTGAGTGAGTGAGTGACTAACTCTCATGAACAGCTGAGTGTGGTACAGCACATTCAGAAGGCCCTTCTGTGACAGCATCCTGCATACAGCAGTGAGGTATGGCTCCCATACAGCAAGGCTAGGATCATGCGTTTTCAGACTATCCTCAAGATTAGTCAAGTGACCACTTTTGATTGCCGGAACCCAAATACCATCAACAAAGACTTCAGTTGCGCAGTGCTGCGATGAATTTAAAAATTCATGGTTTGGTGAATGCCAAAATCAGTGAACTGTTATATCTTACTTGGTCTAGGACGTACACACAAGCTTCGTACCAGCAGTTATGCCGAGACAAGAAGCTGACCAGCATATTGGGTGACCCGTATGTGGTGAGGTAGAATCGGCACTCACTGAACCGATGACGGTCCAACGATGTTCCTTCATGATGGTGCTGTAGCAGAAGCGAATGAACAGTGAATGGGTGTGAGTGAGTGAGTGAGTGAGTGAGTGAGTGAGTGAGTGAGTGAGTGAGTGATCTGAGTGAGTGAGTGAGTGAGTGAGTGAGTGAGTGACACACCTTGGTCAATGACATGGTATTACTTAAAACTTCAGTCCAGTCATCTGATTGCTGTGACCATGAAAGAGAAGAGAATGAATGATACAAAAAAACAAGAGGGCTTACTTTTATAGAAGCGAGAGGTGAAGCTATTATCTGCTCCACAATCCTCTCGAGAAGATGTGAGCTGGTGTGTGCAAAAGACTGTGAACTGATCTGTGAAGAAAGATGAGGTTAAAGGCATAGCAACCAAGGCTCTTTCTAACCTGGAAGCAATGATGCAGTCTTTCTCTGGCGGCCTGGTAGTCCCCACACTTGAGGCTAGCCATGCCCCATGCAGACCAGACGGCAGTAGTGTCCAGCTGACATTTGGTAGCTACTTCCATAGCTAGATCATACCGATCATCAACTATCAGTCTATCCCTTACTCTCCTGAGGAGGGATAGCGTCTGTCTGTTTGTCATTCTGTGTGACTACCTTACCTTGCTAGATCGGGTTTGGTGAGCTCCTGGATGGATGATATCTCAGGATATCGAGCAGACACCATTAGCCTCAGTAAATCAACACGACTCAGGTAACTAGAGAGAAGGGAAGGTGAGATGGTGTGTGGAGATAGAGGGATGGAGAAGGAGAGGTGGAGGGTGTGTGGAGATAGAGGGATGGTGGTTACTTACGTATCACAGAGCTCCACGCCAGCGCTGTCACCAGCTCGAGCATAGCGTAGCTTAGCATTGAGCAGGAGATTAGATATAATGCTATAGAGATGAACGAAGAGTGTTGCAGGCCTTCAAATCCCAGCTTACCTGATGGTGAAGTAATGGTCGACCTCTTCATTCACCCTTCCCTGAGGATCAGGAACTAGCTGTAGTGACACACTGTGACAGCAATGCAGTATAAACCCAGCTCCTATCTGAATGTCCTTCATCAGGTCAATGATACGAAGGCACAGCGGAGTGCTCGGAGCTTGCTCATAGTAGAACTCCATTCGTGTGTGAGTATTATAGTGGGCGTCGCCTGCTATTAGCTGCCATTGGTTGGGTATAAAGCCAGCGGCAACTGCATTTGGATAGATGACATTGCTGTCCAATTTTTCTTCTTGCAGATCTTCAGATGAACCGCTGTGAGTGTGAGTGAGTGAGTTAGTGAGTGAGTGTGAGTGAGTGTGTGTGAGTGAGTGAGTGAGTGAGTGAGTGAGTGAGTGAGTGAGTGAGTGAGTGAGTGAGTGAGTGAGTGAGTGAGTGAGTGAGTCCTACCTCAGTAACATGTGGTGATTGTAGCAATCATTGCACACCCTCTGGGGTCTCTCATAACCCTCTACACTCATTGTATGGGCGGAGCAAGCTCCACACACTGCCCGCCCACATCGCCGGCAATACTGACGTCTATTAAACTAGAGATAAAATACAATAAAAAGTGCAGAAAGATGAAACCATTTTCTTACCATTCCAAAAACAACCGTCTTGCAGATGCGGCAATTCTTGATCCTAGGGTCGGTCTCCCAGGCCTCCTTGGGCGGCGGTCTGGGCGGAGGCTCAAACACACTATACTTAGCAGACTCAGGTATGGAACCAAATATTGATGCTCCGCTTCTATGGAAAAGAGAATGTGAAGAGCTTGTTTCTTTTGTGACGATGTTACCTCGAGCGGCGATGGCGAGGAGTTGGAGGAATGGTGGTGGACTCTGATGGAGAGCGAACTCTATCAGCGCCACGGGGAGTAGCGGGGATTGAGGGAGAAGGTCCTCTCGCTGAGGATGAAGAGATAGTGAGAGGAGAGGAACCAAAGAGAGTGGGTACTTACAGACGGAGCCTTGTGATCCTATCATGGTAGGGAACTGTAGTGACTTCTCAGCATAGAACATGAGCAGCTCTGTGAATGGATCACGAACATCGTCAGTAAGGACTGATGGGCGGGGCTCTAAGATGGGCGTGTCCTCCATGTTAATCTGTCTCACATTTTTGTCGTCCATCAGCTCTTTGATCACAAGACCAGCCCAGTCAATCTGCATGATAATATCCAAACATGAACAAGAGTGCCCTAGAGTATACTGACCTTCAAATCCATCAGCAACTGCTCAGCAATCAGCAGAGGCTGAGCCATGAACTGGCGATAGTCACGACGAATAAACCTCGGTAACATCAACAGTGCCTAGAGAGAAAACGAACATCACACACACACACACACGCACACACACACACACGCACACACGCACACACACACCCACACACACACACACACGCACACACACCCACACACACACTCTCACACATAGCTTATGACTGACCTTTGCTCCCAGTAGCTGGTTAGTGAGCTCTCTAGCATGATTGCTGTCAGTTATCTGTCCTTCCAGTTTAGTCAACATAAACTGCAGCAGTAGTACTATGCTCTCCAGCTCTCTAGCTCTCTTCAATACTTGTTCACACACCTACAGATAGATAGAGATCACTAGATTAGCAAGAGGGATAGCTAACCTGCATCTTCATAGTGTCAGAGGGTAAGTCCTCTAGCACTCCCTGAGCAGTGTAGGGGTCTGGACTCTCCTGACCTTCCAACAGATCATAAATGTAGTCTCCAGTGATCCGCTACAAGAGATATCAAAAATCAAAGCTCATGTGCACACTCACTGTGCTTACTCTATGAATATCCACATCTAGGTCGTGTACACGGGCCCATTCCCGTGCTAGTGAGAACGCCTTGTTCATCAGTAGTATACCTAACACGTAATCAGGTTTCTTATTCGTGTCGCTAGCCAGTGCTGCCCAATGGTTCCACGGGGCGGTCACATCCTCCTCCTCCGTGTCACTCAGAGGGTCGTTCACAACATCCATTATCTTCAGGTAAGTCTGCAGCTGTTTCAAGCGACGATCAACAAGATTGAGGAAGGTGGAAGAGAGAGGAAGATGATAGAAGCATAGAGTGAGCAGGTCGACGCAGGTCTCTACCGTCCAAACTTCTAGTGAGGAAAGGGTTAAACGAGCAGCAAGCTCCGGGTCAGTTAGCTGATAGAGCAGCATCAGAGGATCAAAGTCTTGATTCACTCCTTTATCTTCCACCAGTTTAGAGAAAGAGCTAGTCAGAGCTAGGTCGATGGCAAACCGCACTTGATCATTGTTGTTAGCTACTGGTTCTTTGGTAACGAATCGAAGGATGGAATCAGACAAGCCTCTCTTGAGCAGTTTTCGTACTACAAGGCTGCAGGCATGACTGAGCTCCATGCTACGACAGGGAAGTACGGCTAGCCTCCTCAAGTTGATCTCGGGATCCTTGCCAAATGTGTCACCTTCAACAGATGCCTCTTGTATCAACCGATCCCAAGGCAAGATCCCCTCAAATGACTTCAGACGGCACATCATGAATTCTTTGAGAGGTGTCTCGTCATCAAAATGGGTCATAACAGAGTCGAATACCTCTCTCCAGATGTGACAAGGTCGATTCAGCACAGGATCCTCGCTCATGGAGTGGGTTCTTCGTAAGGGAGGTCTAACAGCTGCAGCAGCAGGAGGCGGATGATGACTGACTGTCTGTGCGAATGCTGTCGCACGCTGCATCTCAACTTCCTTCTCTTTCTCCCACACCTTCATCTCTCTCTCCACCTCATCTGTCTCTGGAATCACCTGCCCATCAGAAGCAGGCATGTCGAGTTGCTGGTGAGATGGTGAGTTCTCCGGAGGGCACAACAGCACAACTAGAGACCCAAGCAGCTTTGACTGGGTTCGGACAAAATCCATGGTTTCGTTGGTGAACATGTACGGCTTGATCTTCTCATACGTACGACCATTACGAGACTTCTTCTTAAGCGAGGGTGAGTGAGGAGGTGGAGTAGAGCCTTCTAACATTGACACCTTTCTCTTGAGAGGAAAGGCATACCCAATATTACAATCCTCTTCCACTACTCCCATTTTCAGCTTCACGGGGTGACCTTTCTTGAGTCGATTAGTATCACATGCATCTAGCATGTCTGAGAGCTTTTGACCTAACTCTGTCGGTTGCTTGTGAGCTATGTAGCGACCAAGAGCAATGTTAGAGAGCTCGCGATAAGGATTAGCGGAATCGTAATGACTCTTATTGGGAATAAAGTCATCTCTATGGCTATCCAGCAGTTTGGGAATATTGATCTAAAGAGAATGAAGAGTGCTGAAATAATTTTTGCTAATAAAATTTTTTGACAGATACCTCGTATTTGTTGAGGTCAAAGGTCACATTGGAACGTATGTACTTGGTTTCTGCTGTATCGAGTTCAGAATTGACATGTTCTGGTTGCAACAGCTGTACAAAAATAGGCAGTACAGTATACTCAGTAAACTATACTGTATATTCTAGTATACTCAGTAAACTATATTGTATATTCTAGTATACTCAGTAAACTATATTGTATATTCTAGTATACTCACCCTAGGGAGGGGACTAGAGAGAGTACCATTACTGATGACAAAGAGTACTCTTGGATCAGGCTGAGACGGCACATACGCAGACCATGGGTCAGAGGGCACTTTACCTGAGAGAGAGAGAGAGAGAGAGAGAGAGAGAGAATGTGTGTGAGCAAAGGTAAACAGGTGTCACTCACCAGGTCGTGATCTGAGCAGACTAGTCTTTTCCAGGAAGGGAGGTGAGAATCCAGCTCTTAGAATATTGTGATGGAGATCATAGCAACTGAAGACACAGACAGAATGAGGCTAGTATATATCTTGGCTCATTCATTTCAAACCTGATCAATCCTAGCTCTCCAATATGGTAACCAACACGTGAGAACAGCAATGACTGAACTATAGTGTCCGACTGTAACACACCCAGTGATATATGGGTACCACCAAACAGTCTACACCCTTCCTCCTGCCCCTCCCACTGTAGGAACATGATGATTGCATGAGCATAGAGCAAGTTGACTACGTTGCAGTAGAAGGCTAGTTGGTGCTCTGGTCTATTCTGAAGAGAACCCAGAGACACGGAAGAGAGCTGTGACGTGCAAGAGAGTATCTTCTTCATCTCTGATGATTGAGAGGCAGTGAGGAGGTTATGAGGAGTGATAACACCATCTTCCGTCTGACAAAGACCTGAGAGAGAAGCAGGAGGGGGTTAGTGATGATGGTGGTTGTGTTGGTACCTTTGAGAGTGGTGAGTAACTTGGAGAGAAGCTTGTGAGAGAGAGCGCAAGGGTCATCATCCTCTGGCGTGTTGGTGCTACCATTGAAAGAGCCAGAGGAAGGCTGGTTGAGGGCGTAGACAGCAGGACCCTGCCATGACACATCTAGAGAGGAGGTGGTTTATAGTTGAGTCATGAAGGCTTGTTTTCAAGCTCACTTGGTAGGTATGAGTTAGTGATTGACGGGCAGCAGCACTTGATGATCACCTCAACTATCTTCAGCTGCGGTAGGTCAGCCAAGAACTTCTCCACCCTAGTCACATGACGTACCATAATAACAAGTTCTAATTATTCAAATAAAATTTACGTTTGTGGGACGATGGACTTTTCGAATACCAATCGACCAATCAGTTTCATCGGGCTGTGACGCAGTACTGACAGCATAAGCTGGTTTTGAGTTGTACCTACATGTACATGTACAATGATACACATGTTGATCATGACATTTCAACATACCTTCAACTTTACCAACATCGTGACACTTTAATAGTAAACCGACTAGTTTAGACAGGTACTGTCCAAAGTGCCAGAGGAAGTGGACTCCTGGTCCATCTCTCTTGCTCACAGGATTGAGGCTCAGAGCAGACACAAGATCGTCCAGGACTGGCTTTGATGGAAGATCAGGCGCGGCTGTTGGATCAGCAGCGAGCTCCAGGACATCTTTGTTGCTGATGGAACATTGCTGGACAGCTGCCTCGACCTGGTCACGTGCCTCCCAGTACGAGTCCATGAATGTTTTCCAGTTCATAACGCTGTCGATAGCAAGTGGAAGAGGGAACTGAGTGAGGAGGGAGTGAGGAGATGAGAGAGTGGTTGTACTGGCTTGTGAGCCTAGGATGAAGTAGCCAGACACCTCAGAGAATATGTGGAGGAGCGCCAGGGGGCCCATTAGAGTGTTCCTGTCACCTGGACTAGACCTACGATCATGAACGCTCCTTCTCTCACCCTTTCTAGCAGCGTGGTGAGACTCCATATTAGCTGGGAGAAGATCCAAGGCAGTTTTGGACCGAGTCACAGCCATCTGGATCACTTTCTTAGCTGTAGCTCCTTCAATAGGGCTACTACAGACTATATCAAGCATCGTAAGAGCAGGGACGTTCTCCTGTAGAGTAACAAGAAGAGGTATGTCCTGGGCTACCTGCTCCAGCTGAGGGTCAGAGGCAAACAGCATACGACTGGTCACCGCAGGAGCAAGCAGACGATGAAGGCTCTCGAGAGCTGCTGGATCACTAGGCATCGATAAAATAGCAGTCTGCACTCCGCCCACTCCGACACCAGATGCACTGCCACCACTGATCTCAGAACCTGGAGTGAGGGTAGAAGGAGAGGGGCGAGGGGTGGAGCTACGAGACTGAACAACCAGATCGCGACTGATAATCTCAAATTGTTCAGAAAAGTTCACAAGGGCCTCTCCAAGCTGTCCTTCCATGACGAACATCTTGAGTACTTCGCGAGCTCGTTGATAGTTGTTGTGTTTGAGGCACTTACAGAGCAAGTTATCAGGTGTGGCTAGCATCTGACAGATAATGCTAGGAGGATGAGTAGATGCTGCAGACCCTTTCTGCCTGAGAGACACAGAGGAGGATGTGCGAGTGCGTAGCCGCTTCTTACGAGTTCCTCTATCCGGTGAGCGCTCCTCGATGTCAGCACAGTTGCCGCTACGCTCGTAAGCTTCGTCAGTGGAAAGAGTAGACGAGCCAGCCCCGCCCCCATGTTGGTGTCGCGCACTGCCCCTTTTGGGTGGACGACTGGCTAGCTGAGAAGGTTGAGGCGATACTTGCATTGGTCTGGGCTGCTTGATGCACGAGGGAGAAGGTGTTTGACCTGATCGAGATCGACTACGTGATCGTGATCTGTTGTCAGAGCTGTCCAGCAGTCTCATCTTAGGGACACTGGACTCACTACCACTGGCTTCTTTATCAGAATTGTCTGAGACACTGTCCTCTCCGCTGGACTCATCGCTCCACTCTCCTCCAGCATCCTTGCTCTCTGAGGAGATGCCGTGCTTGGAAGACACTAGTTCTAGACGCCATTTTGCTTCGTTGATCTGCTTCTGTAGTTTTGTAATTCTCTGCTGCAATGCGCCGGGACTCACAGAACTACAGATGGCAGACGATGGAGGGATGGCTGAGTCTCGAGTTAAGAGAGCGTACTTAGCAGCTGTCAGCTCGAACATACAGCCTTTGAGAAGATTGAGGAGGTCATCAGCTAATGTCTCACCGACAAGAAACCCTTGCTGCTTGCAGATGAAGGCAAGAGAGTGTACGCCTGAGAGAGACTCGGTCTCTGACCCGATTGAACTACGTGTTGAAGACTGTAGACCGGTCAATGAAGATGATGAAGATGAGCTAATCCCCTCCTCTGACCGTCTGATATCATCGCCTGTGAGGAACAGAAGAGAGAAGATGTTCTCCAGCACTTCTAGACGATAGTTGAGCGGGAATATCGCTGACAGGTGAGTCTTGGCTTGCTCTAGTTTCCCAACTACTTCTTGCTGGTAGGTCTGCTCTGACTGGGATAACTGCCTTGAAACTTTCTCAGTTTCTCCATTGCCGGGGCCCGGAGAAGACACAGAGGGATAGGAGAGTTTACGACTTGCTTTAGCAGGTGTCTTTGGCTGTGGAGGTAGCTGAGTGGATGAAGAAGGAATGATGCCATGGCTTAGTAAAATAGAGGTCCAAACAGCTTCCATGACCAGTTTGAGACAGCAGAAGCTCCTGTATATTGTGATGTCACGCTCTTGTTCTGGTTTGAGCGTACCACTGGGCTGGGAGGAACGCTTCGGTGTACCACCATAAGATGACATGGAAGGCGATGGAGGAGGAGAGAATGGAGAGGGAGTTGGAAGATGCTTGGGAGAGAGAGAGGCAGAGTCAGGTCGAAGCTTCAGGATCTCGATGACTTCGTTAGAATCCAACAACGACAGAGGAGTGGAGTGATGGAGGACGTAGAGAATGGAGTGAGACTTGAGGCCCTGGAACACGTCCCCAGCACTGGTCGAGGAGGGAGACGAGTCAGCAGGTAGGAATGGTCTGGAGGAGAGTATGTGTGTCATGGTGGTGGCCAGTATAGTCATGATGGGCTTACCTAGCCTTGTCCAGGCACCACTGAACCAAGCTGACCTGGAAGGCAAGTTTGCTACAGCCATCGTAGAGAAGCTGCTGTACTACGGTAGTCTGAGAGAGAGAGAGAGAGAGAGAGAGAGAGAGAGAGAGAGAGAGAGAGAGAGAGTGAGAGAGTGAGACAGAGAGAGAGAGTGAGACAGACAGAGAGAGAGAGAGAGTGAGAGAGAAAGAGTGAGAGAGTGTGTGTGTGAGAGAGAGCAATGATTACACTATGAAAGTAAAAGTGAAGTATTTAATACAATGTAATGTGTGTCATGATCAATGTATGTGTATCTTATCTTACCTCTCCTTCTACTCTCGGCCACAAGGTGTCCAGCAGCTCCTTCCCACTGCCTACATCAGGGTTCTTGTCCCATCCAAGCAGGAGAAGGAGAGCACGAAGGGGAACAAGATCACTGTAGCTGAGCAGTCTCGCTAGATCGTCTAACTGACCAGAACATATCAATTTTATACCACGATCCTATACAACAGAAAATAATAAGTTAACATAACAACATGCACGAACTTACCATCACATTTGCTAGAAAATGTTGATCCTTCTGCAAAGCATCGAAGAAAACCTTTTTCCACTTGAGACCTGCTTCTCTCTCATCATCCATGCTGTCTCCTGCATTCCTCTGAAATCCTTCCATGTCTTGCAGACGACGAATCAGCAGAGGACTGCTCCGACCGAGAAAGCAGCTGTAAATCTCCTCGCGAGTAAAGAGGGTGGTGGTGTCACCATCAGTTGGACTAGCTTGGAGGAGAACCTCGAGTATCTTCTCTAGACGGATCATGACCTTGCTCAGATTAGCAGTTGGGTCAAGAAAAGACAGCATTGTGTAAACCCTCTCGACTAAGCGCATCTCCTTATCGTCCTCCTCCTTGGGCTGGGAGTGCTGGTAAGCATCTGACTCGTACTGACTGTCTTCTTCCTTCCCCCCTCCACTGTGAACAGGTAACTGCTTCAGGCTATCCTCAATGCAGTCCAGATAAAGCAGCTGGAGCGATTCATTGTTAGCAACATAGTGCTGGTTGGTGCTAGAGGCAAGAAGAGAGGAGACTAGGGCGTGACCTAATGGAGGGTCCTTGGTGAGGACTTGCAGCAAGAAGGAGGTGACGTAGGGAGGGAGAAGATGAAGATGAGGCTTGAAGGTAGAGCCACTTGGGTCTGACACAAGCATGGCTTGGTAGCTGGTCAACCATTCCTGGAGAGAGAGAGAGAGAGAGAGAGAGAGAGAGAGAGAGCGAGAGAGAGAGAGAGAGAGAGAGAGAGAGAGAGAGAGAGAGAGAGAGAGAGAGAGAGAGAGAGAGAGAGAGAGAGAGAGAGAGAGAGAGAGAGAGAGAGAGAGAGAGGAGAGAGGAGAGAGGAGAGAGTGCGTGAGACAGTGAGGCCTGGAGTCTATCCACTCACTGCTATGGGCTCAGAGTAACTGGGAACATGACAACATGAGTTGAGCAACAAGCAGAACTGCACCACCAACTGGACGCTGGCAGGAATCTCTTTCTGTAGAGTAACAGAGCAAGGAATTCACCTCTCCTCCTCCTGCCTACCCTACTCACCTCGCTCTCTGGGAATATCTCCATGAAGGTCTGTAGCGCCAGCCAACACAAGTGATGGGGAGACGGGACAGAGACCGAGTCAGTCCTAAGAGAGGGGCGTGACAAGTCATGCTGTAAACGAGAGACACAAGTTCACACAACACTTACCAGTGCTCGCGAGCCTTAAGAACCAAAGAGATCAGGATCTCTTTGACTCTTTTTCTCTCCCCTGGGTAACGACTAGCGAGGACGGTCAGGTTAGCACGGGCAGCTTCCCACTCTCCCAGCGCAACGTGATTGAGAGCTGCAAGCTCTAGTCTCCTGGCTGCCTCGTCATCTCTTAGAAGCGAGCTCCTAGAACAATCCTCGTCTTTTTCAGAATCCATTCTAGTGACCTGTGATCCCGTGTAATACCCTGCAGCTAGCACACGCGGCTGCTGCCTAGCTTGCTCGAGGCATACGAAGCCAGGTTCCGAACCGGTGGAACCAGAACGGAACTGCAACATAAATCTATCGCCCACGCATTATAATTGATCGAGGTACTGATCTACAGCTTGCACAAAGTCAAAATGTACCGTGAAGATAGCCTCCAGGAGCCTTTTCCGCCCAGCCCTACCAGGGAGTCGAAGGCAATTCCTGGTTACCTACCCAGCGATGCCCCTCCTTCGCGCTTCTCTTGGGCAAGGATCAAGTACTTTGTTCTACCTGTAGAACTGGTCGCGTTCCTCTACGGATTTCAAGTCTACTTTCATTTTCAATTTTACCAGCAGTACTACTACCAGATCCCTGCACGTCAAATTCTTAATCTCTCCTCCAACTTCTCTCACTGTCTAAATCAAACTAACATTGTTGACATGTCCGATAATAAAACGTTTTCAATCATCCAAAATGATTCTAAACAACTCTTCCTGATCACAGCCATTTGCTCTCAACTTCCTTCTATTCCAGTGCTTATATTACTTGGTGGAATCGCCGACAAGTACGGTCGAAAAATAATCCTGTACATAGTATTCACAGCTCAGATATTAGAGACTATTGTAGGCTTGGTAGTTGTATACCTCGAGCTGAATATGTACTTTTTACTGATTGGTGGAGTTATAAGTGGTCTTTCCGGCAGCTTTGGAGCAGCTCTAATTGCAGCAACCACTTATGTTGTTGACATCACTCCAAAACGCTGGCTCACAATTCGAATCGGATTGGTTCAAGTTTTCGCCTTTGTTGGTACGACCGCAGGTGGGGCAGCTAACAATAGCTGGCTGGGGGGCAATGGCTGTGATTTCCATCCTCCAATGTGGCTCTTGATAGTTGTATCTGTGGTTGCACTATTCTACGTGTTGATCCTTCCCGAGTCACTGACCAAGGAAAGAAAGAAAGAGCTTCAGATGAAACCCAAGAGAGGTCTGCAAGCATGGATCACTGGAGTGAAAATATACTTCTGGCCTAAATTTCTTGGTTTGAGTAGATATTGGAAAGTATTGGTTGCAACCGTAGCTTTGGCTTTTGGAACTATTAATACAATCGGCTTTGTTCAAATCTCAACATACTATTTTGAAAACAAGCCATTGGAATGGTCGCTTGAACTAATCAGTTTGTACAATTTAGTAACCTCAGTTGCTCATTGTGTTGCATTGGTAGTAGTGCTGCCATTACTGGTAGTTATTGGATGTCCTGATTTACTGATCACTCTCATCAGCGTCATCATGGTTACTGCAGTCATTATTTTTTTTGGGTTTGTTCAGCACTCGTGGCCTGTGTGGCTGATCTTCATAGGTGAGGAGTTGAGAGAGAGAGAGAGAGAGAGAGAGAGAGAGAGAGAGAGTAGAGGAAAAATTGATTGTGCATCTTTCACAGCTGGTTCAGTACAGAGTGCTCAAACCATGATGGCTCCAACATTACGATCAGTGATATCAAAACTAGTTGAACCAGATCATCAAGGTATATCAGCAAACAATAATGTGCATTACACTCTCATTTTACCAGGCGCCCTATTCTCCTTTATGTTTTCTGTTGAGATGATTTGTAGTATGTTAGCCACTTTGATATACATAAACCTCTATCAGTCCACTGGAATGATCAATGGAAAGAAAGTCAGTCAAAGTATGGTGTTCTGGGTAATGGCTGGTGTCTGGGCTGCAGTCATTCCATTTCTGGTGTAAGTTTGCAGCATGATTTTTGCACCGTGTATATCAGATATACTGCTACTATGTAAACAGCTATCACAGTATTGTCTGCTGTGGAATTGTTTTGCAAAGATAAAGCTTTTATTCTCAATTATTGTAGGCTACTTATGCTGAGCCGCCTGCTGTCCTTTATTCGGCCGGCACACACTGGAAGTGAAGAGGAAGAGAGAAGGCATCTCATAACAGGGAAAGCGAAGAAAGCAATCCAGTGAAAAATACTTTTGGTTTCAAGAACAAGCAGTTTGTTATTTCAAGAATCAGAAACACCAATATTTTTTTAATGTATATTTACAAAAACCATTAAAGTATCTATGCAAAAACATTGCTCGTCTCTAGCCCATATCTGGTCCTTTATGAAACTGATTTACCGCCCACGATCGCATTGTGTCGGTCACGAGCCTCGAACGAGCACACGCCCACCCATCTGCGCAGCGCTCCGCTCCACGAGCTGAGCTCCTAAGACTACTGATCTCTTACACCTCCGTCCGTCATCTTTATGAGCTGCTGTTCCTGAGCTCCTGCCACCGCAGTCAGCAATCAATGGCTACTCCCAGTCTCACCTTTTCTCAGAGCTTGGTCTGGGCTAAGATCAAGTACTACCTATTACCTGTAGAGCTAGTGGTGTTCCTATATATATTTACATCCTACTTTCATTCCCAAATATGCCTGCAGTACTACTACCAAATCTATGCACGCCAAACTCTCAATCTCTCGTCCAACTTCTCTCACTGTCTGAATCAGACAGATATTGTCGACATGTCTGACAAAGCAACATTCTCACTCATCCAGCAGAACACAGACCATCTTAACTTAATCACTTCTGTTGCATCACAAGCTCCTTCTGTCCTTGTTCTTGTCATGCTTGGCGGGTTTGCTGACAAGTTTGGTCGAAAGAGCATCATGTTTGTGATGTTCATAGGTCTGTTGATTCAGTCAATCAATGGCGTAGTAGTGGTGTACTACCAGCTCAATATGTACTTGTTTCTGATTGGCAGGGTAGCTTATGGAATAACAGGTGGGTTTGGAGCAGCTTTAATTGCTGGTTATTCCTATGTTGCTGACATCACTTCAAAGCGATGGCTCACTATTCGCATCGGATTGGTTCAACTGGCTATTTTTGCTGGAACTGCTGCTAGTGGAGCTGCTTCCAATAGCTGGCTGGGCAGCAATGGCTGTGATTTCCACCCTCCAATGTGGCTGATGATAGTAACATCAGTGATCTCAATACTCTATGTTGTGATCCTTCCCGAGTCACTGACCGAGGAGAGAAAGAAAGAGCTTCAGATGAAACCCAAGGGAGGTCTGCAGGCGTGGGTCACTGGATTCAAAATCTACTTCTGGCCTCCATATCTTGGTTTCAGTAACTATTGGAAAGTATTGGTTGCAACAGTGGCTATGGGTTTAGTAGTTCTTAATGAAATTGGTTCTGGTCAAATCATGACTTATTTCTTAGAGAACAAGCCTCTTGAATGGTCACTTGAGCTCATTAGTATGCTCAGTATGACCACCTCGATCTTTCACTGCTTTGCATTGCTAGTTGTGCTGCCAATACTGGTACTCATTGGGTTCAATGATGTGCTGATTTCTCTAATTGGTGTCGTAATCACTTGCGGGGCTGTTATCTCTTTTGGGTTTATTCAGCACTCCTGGCCCGTGTGGCTGATCTTCATAAGTGAGTATCATCTCTATACTATATCACTCGGTGTATTGTTGCTATATAGTTGGTTGTGTACAGAGTTTCTCAGCTCTAGTAACTCCATCCATCAGATCAATGATGTCTAAACTGGTTGAACCTGACGACCAAGGTGAGACTCGTTCACTTCACACTATGTATCACAAGCTCTTAATGACTAGGTGCTCTGTTCTCATTTCTGTTCACTGTTGAAATGTCAAGTGGTGTTGCAGCTAGTGTGATCTACATGAACCTCTATCAGTCCACTGGAATGCTTGGCGGGAAAAAAGTCAGCCAAAGTCTGATGTTCTGGGTAATGGCAGGTATCTGGGGAGCAGTGATTCCTCTCTTACTGTGAGAAAGTGTGGAAATGCATTACCAATCCTGACACATATTTTTACAGGTTAATTTTAATAAACTTATTAATAACCTGGATGCAGAGACCATCGACTTACGATGATGAAAAGAAACCTCTTTTACCACCCAAGAAAAACGCAATCCAGTAATCAAACAATTACTATTGTCATAAAAATATCTACAACATACATCAGCAATATACTATTAT
This sequence comes from Haliclona indistincta, assembly GCA_964017065.1. Lineage (NCBI taxonomy): Eukaryota > Metazoa > Porifera > Demospongiae > Haplosclerida > Chalinidae > Haliclona > Haliclona indistincta. The sequence continues at coordinate 18,410,575 of OZ024784.1, forward strand.
TATACAAAATAACGGTGATCAGTAGATTGGTAAGGTCGTCTAATAGTGATCTACTGGTCAAGCCCAGTCGCTTGGTCGTGAGTCTACCCTCTTCTTGATAATATGTCGACTACCAGTGCTGCCATAGTTTTGGTGTTTCAGCAAATACTGCTCCGATAGTTCATCGACAATACGTTGATCCTCTGGCGTCAGGTCTGCCGTGAACACAAGCTCTTGTTTGTCAGAGTGAATGAACTCCATTAGCCTGTCTCGGATGCCGTTACCAACCGCTGTCTCCTCCAGCATCATCCTGCTGCCTCCTCTATCACTCTGCTGCTCCGGATAACTTCTTCCTTCTTCCACAAGCCTCCTGCTCTTCTCCTCTGTCTGCCTGGCTGGAGTGTCCCCAACTCTAGACCATATTTTACTGCTATAGCACGGCGGCTTCCAGTTCGCCCTCTGATACTCAGCCACCATTTCCAGTACCCTCTTTGCTGCCTCATCCTCAGCTGCTTTCCTTGTGTGAGAGCTTTGTTGTGATATCATAACCTCATTAACAAACACCTTAGTCACATGACTAGCTCCACCATCAGCTTCATGCCCAGTGAAAGAGATAGTAGTGTCTACTGATCGGCAGAGCCTAGTCAGTATCTGTGATGGATAGGGCCCACCATTACAATCACCACACACACACTTCTGAGCAAGCATCTTTATCACTTCTCCAGAGCCGCTGCTGCTCCCATGATCTTTTCCTCCTTCATGCACAACAGCAGGAGAGTAGGAGGGTCGCTTGCTGTCTTGACTGGAGGTGCGTTTTTGCTGAGAGGGAGTCTCGTGCTGTCGACGAATTGAAGAGATGAAGAAGTCTAGTTGCTCTGTGAGTGATTCATAAGACATCGGCTCATCTGAGGAGCTCTGACTATCACTAGCTGCTAGAGGACTGTCACTAGGTCCACTGGAGAGATGGCTTACTTTCCCAGACTTAGGTGTTACTTCACAAGTTGACGAAGTCCGCCTCTTCAGTGTTGTCCTCCCTTTGACCGTCGTATGAGGAGCATCGTCTGTCATAAAATGGTTATCATAGCCATGGTCATGAAGCCAATGCCTCAAGTCAGATTTGCGTGGGACTGGGAAGTTACGGATCCTTTCCACGGCCTTCTTAGGATAGCTACAGCCCAGGAAGTTTATGTTAGCCCACAGCATAGACAGAGACACTGCAGTTTCTTCAGAATAGTCTTCCATGAACTCGTGAACAAACCTATATCGACACTGCCACTGGAACAAGGTCTCCCACGGGCAACGATCCAGTCTTAACTTCGGAGAGGCGGCCATTTTTGAAACCGTATGTACACGAGGATAATAAAATGGCGGAACAGGAACCGGGCGGATCACGACCACGTGGAGTAGCTTTTCGCTGTCAGAGCATGGATCTAGGTCAAAACGAACCCAAGGAGGCTTTAGTCACTCTCAACAAGATGGTTCCACGGCTCTCTCTCGTACATCTTGAGAACGAGTTGCGAGTTCTCTCTCGGGTGCTCTACCGCGGCAAGAGCCAACACAGAAGAGAGAAAGGTTTCCAGAAAATGACCAAGGCAAGAACGAGGACATCGTGACCTGATACCAGTTTCCCTCCAGGTGTGTAAACAGGTCAAGCGATGCGTCGACGAAGACGTCTTTCTCGCCATCAAACAGCTATCCCAGCGGTATGACGTCACTATGAAATTTGCACCAATCACAGGCTTCGTGTTCACTCAGGCATAAAGAGCGCGCGAGCCAGCTGGGACCTCACTTGTTACAAGCAGCTAAGAAACTAGTGCAGAATACTGCATTCATCAAACAACTACTGAGTTTCATGGAGAAGGCGTTCATGTTAGTATCATGCTGTTATAGAGTCTTGTTGTATTATAGTGGTCTGCAGCGATCTCTTGCAGCAGCTGAATATGAACTTGTTCGTTCCATACAATCTCGTGATGAGTGCTTCTCTCAGCAGGCTCTGGTCAGCACACTCAATCACTGAAGTATGCTCTTTTTATTTTTCTCACTATAAGCAGGTTTTCGTTGAAGCTGCATCTCACAGCATTGTGTGAGACTCATTCTCACCTCCAGCTGCTTGGAGAGCTCTGTGGTCAGCACAGTCTACCACAGCTACCACCCAGCCTCTCAGCAGCAAAAACAACTGCACCAACTAAAGTTACAGAAGGTCTCCAAATACTTGTTTGCTCTACACTTGATACCTTTCTGTGTTACTGCAGTTTCTTTGGGTGAAGACTTACTAGCTCAGAGAATGAAGGATTTTGCTCTCCCATCAACAAATAAACAATCACTAGTACGAATGGGTACATAACAATGATGCCTTATGCTTTCTCTCTCTGCAGACAACTGCCATAAAACAGGATACCTGCACTGCAGCATCACTTGATACAAAACAGTGTCACAATCCTTCAGAGCAGCTGATAAGCTCTCGAGTACCGTTACACCAAGATCCATCAGTGACCTCTCATCAGCAACAAGTAGAACAAAAACAAGAACAAAAGCTAATGCGTCATGAAGCTAGAGGCGATGTTTTAGTTAGATGCAAGACTTTCAGACCTCGTGTGAAAAGCAGAAGATTACTGAATCGACTAAGGAAGAGAAGAAAGTATAGAGTTCCTCTCAAATCTTTTCGTCGCTACCAGACACCGTGGAAAGCTGACAGATGTTACACGGCTTCACTACGCCGCTATAGTAGCAGAAAGATATTGAGTCAGGATAAACAACTTCAATCACAGACTGCATTGCAAAAGAGAATTGCAAGCAATCACATGATTGATGACATATTCAGTATACTAGAAAAAAAATAAATAGATTTTTACAGCGGATTTTTACACTGTCTACAAGTTTTAATGTGAGCCTGAGCGAGCTGTTTCGTGCTCATTAAAATTCCATCTGTTAAAGATGGCTGGTCCGTTTTGGAGTCTGCTGACCTCTCTGGGTGCTGGGATTAACGTATTTGCTGTGCTCTACGTTCTGGTTGGATTTGCTTTAGTGCGCTCTGTCGCTCTCTCCGTCCTCGCCTTCCTTGCCTTGGGGGGTTGGGATGCACTGCGTACTGTGCTTAGGATTGTGTACAGGGACTTTAGGTAAGAATGACTAACTAATTATTCTATCTCTATTTGTTGCTATTATTATTAACTTCAGGTATATAAAGACAATATATCCGCTTCTTAATGTTGTAGCTAACTTCAAAAAGAATAAAAAGAGCATTGGCGATGTATTTAGTGAGACAGTCTCTCGTCATCCTGATAAACCAGCTATAATATTTGAAGATCAATGTTGGTCCTTCCGTCAGTTAGATTGCTTTGCCAATCAAGTGGGTCACTACTTTCTTAAGCATGGTCTGAAGAAAGGAGACACAGTGGCTATGTTCATGGAGAACTGTCCAGAGTTTGTTGGTACTTGGCTTGGTCTGAGTAAGATTGGAGTCAAAGCATCGTTCATTAATTGCAATCTTCGCAAAGCAGCTCTTCTTCACTGTCTCAATGTCTGTCAATCCAAGGCCATTGTTTATACTGCTAGTCTAGGGAATGGACTCAAAGCTGTTCATGGTGACCTGGATGATACACTGCAGAGAAATTGCTTCTCATTAGAAGGAGACGACCTTCTCCTTTTAGCGTCAAGTAATTTAGAGACAGAGATGGAATCCATGTCAACTGATGCTCCTCCTCATGGAGCTAGTGATGGTAATGGGTATCAACCAATCATTGGGTCTATAATAACTATCACACAGATATTGTGTTCTTCATCTATACCTCTGGAACAACAGGACTGCCCAAGGCTGTACCTATATCCATGAATAAGTATGTTTGTATGCCAAATAAAATAGATATTTTATGCCATCTATAGGTTGTTCAGTAGTGGTGTAGGATATTCATTGTTGCTGGGTTGCCACTCTCAGGACAATGTCTACTGCACTTTACCACTCTATCATACAGTTGCCTCAGTGAATACAACTAGTATGGTTTTCTACACAGGAGCCACTTTAGTGATGCGGAGAAAGTTTTTAGCCAGTCAGTTCTGGAATGATTGTGTGAAACACAAGTGCACTGTAAGTATAATAACACCGCTAGCATTGATCATTAATCATTTTGGATACAGATTGTCATATATATTGGAGAGATCTGTCGTTACTTGTTGACACAACCTGATAGACCATCAGACACAAAGCACTGTATTAGGGTAGCAACTGGGAGTGGACTAAGGCCACAGATATGGGAGAAATTTCAAAACCGGTTTAACATACCATTGATCATTGAGAGCTATGGCTCTACAGAAGGCAACGCTTTGTGTATGAATACCACTGGAAAAGTTGGATCATGTGGCTTCATGCTGCTAATTGGGGAAAATAAGAAAATTCTGAAGATAGATCCAGAGACTAAAGAGTTGCTTCAAGATAGTAATGGCCGATATATTCAAGCTGGGATCAATGAACCAGGAGAGATGGTTGGTCGCATTACCAAAGCTACACCATTTATAGGTTATACTGATCAAGCAGCTACTAGGAAGAAGATATTACAAGATGTGTTTGAAAAGGGAGATGGCTATGCTCGTAGTGGGGACCTTATGCGTATGGATGAGGAAGGATACTTGTACTTCTGTGATCGACTTGGAGACACATATCGATGGAAGGGAGAGAATGTATCTGCTACTGAAGTAGAGGGAGCCATGGTTACCATATTAGGACCACGAGAGGTGGTTGTGTTTGGAGTAGATGTTCCTGGTGCAGAGGGAAAGGCTGGTATGGCCTGTATCGTGGGTGATGAGGAGTCAGTAGATGTTGAGGGACTGGCTGAGAAGGTGTTTCATTTTCTTCCTCCATATGCCGTCCCTCGGTTTGTACGTCTCATCCAGCAAGCTGACCTGACAGGAACCTTCAGATTCCAGAAGACTCGACTCTGCAAGGAGGGATATGATAAGGAGAAAACAACCGATCCAGTGTTCATACTGGACACAGCCGAGAGGAGCTATGTACCACTGGATGAGGACAAGTACCTACTGCTGCAGAATGGAGAGCATCGTCTATAATTAGTGACATAGTACTCCACATGCATGATTATTGTCCTGAAAATATAATTATTTTTGAACACGATTTGATAGTCACTAAAATATAAAAATATTTTTTTAGAAAGTTGTGTTTCAATAATAGACTGAGTGATATCTTTAGCTCTGTTTGTTGGTCAATATTTCTTTGTCTTCTTCAAATGTTGTGAACTCTTTGCAGCCGTATTCGCTGAAATGGTAGCGACCAAAACACGGCTCCTTACAGAGATGGCAGAATGGAAACGCACACCTTCTGCACCTTATCCTGTTATTATTGGTTGGTTTGTTCTCGACCTGTACTTAAGAAAAATGACCACACCTTCTGCTCCACCTACTCCTACCTGCTCACACCGAGGACATTTTGAGAATAGTAACACTTCTAAGTCGTCTTCTTGGTCAGGATACTCAGCTTCTTCCTCATCTTTTGGTGGTAGATAATCGTCATTGCGAAACAATGCGCACACTAGGTCATCGAAATGCTCATATCTACAGTAGCAGTACAACTAATGCACACACACCCATGGAGGCGGAGCTTACCCAATAGATATTCGACCACACAACCAACAGAACGAGGCCTTGCACCTCCAACACACCATATAGTTACAGCCGCCATTCTTCTGTATGACGAATGAGCATTTCGGGCATGGCTTGACACTGTCATGTGACCGCATCCAGGCAGTACTCTGAGTATGAGTAAATTGATTGAAGGTATTCTTGTACATAATGGTTCTTATGCAGCCAATACCTTCATTTCTTCAATTCTTCTCAAAACCTCTTCATCACTTCTCTTGCTAGCGGCCTCTCCCTTCTCATTCTGGGCAGCCTCTACTTTCTCTAACTTTGGAAAGAACAACAACCACTACCTCACTTCACACGCTTGTCTATAACCAACTTTCTCTAAAGTAGAGCAGCGTTCTATCCCGTGCCATGTCTGCTTACATAGCTTACAGAATGGGAAGCTACACTGCTGACAGACAGCCACATCAGAGGAGGGGTCTGAAACAACACGAGCGCCACAACCAACTCGAGGGCAGAACACCATCCCAGGAATACAGTCCAGTTCAAGATCATTGTGTAGTCGGAGATACCTGAACATGCAAGCAAGTGTGTGATAGTTTTATAGTAATTTGATACATACCTTTGATAGGTGTCATTAGGAAGAAGGTTCTTTATTAGTGAGTCAGGAAGGACAGCAGTACAGCTGGTGTTAGGACAGGTGATCTCAGCATAGAGACCTTCCTGAACAAGAGTCTGGAGAGAGAGAGAGAGAGAGAGAGAGAGAGAGAGAGAGAGAGAGAGAGAGAGAGAGAGAGAGAGAGAGAGAAGAGAGAAAGAGAGAGAGAGAGAGAGAGAAGTGAGTGAGCGAGTGATTGCGAGAATGAGCGAAGACTGTGTGTGATTATGTGAATTAGTGAGTGAGTGAGTCCATTACTTGACAGTAGCAAGCTAGGCAGTCCCTACAGCATAGTCCACCTTCATCCTCACAGCTCTGACAGCGTTCACTGAACAGCTTTCCTTGTTTCGTCTCACAGCAGATAACACACTCGTGGGTCTCCTGAAGGAACAGCTGATGCTTCTGATACTCATCGTGAGCCACAATGTCCGCTCTTTGAGAAACACTTCGTAGAAACAGCTTTGAGGAGGCCCCTACATCAGAAGTATCGTTTTGCTGCAATTTACAATGTTCTCTAGCTAGTTCATTTGATAGGTAACTGATCCATTCAAAGACTACCGGCCAGCCTGGAGTGTATAGAGCCTCAAGGTTCTCTCTGAGTGACGCCATGTGTTTTTGATTGCCGCTCAGCCAGCGAGCTGACAAATGGAAGACAGGACAGGATTGGGAAGGGTAGTCGTCAGGATAACGAACATACAGTGTTAGATTAGGGAGGTGGGTGACACGCACTAGAGGCACTCCACTGGGCTCTGATACCAGCTCTATCTCGCCATCTACCACCACAGACACTTCTACCTACAGAGAGAATAGTCCATATCACTATTTTTGCAGCCCCTGGTGTGTCCTCTATAGCAGAGACTAACCAGATACTCTCTTCCGGCCTTTAAAACCTTCATTTCATCGCCATAAATGCTCGTCAAGGACTCTATCTCTTGCTGCCGCTGCTCAGCATCGTCCTCTCCACCTTCAACCTTTTCTGCCATTATTTTAAGATTTACGCTCCGCCCATTTGACCACGCCTTGTCATGTTTTCCCGGTAAAATTCAATTCAAATGGCGCCTCATGAACTGTGGAACTTTTTGCTCGTCTGCAGACGGAAAGGGTTGGTGAAGTTCTGTTTCTCTGACGCAGAGATGCTCTCCAAGGTACACGCGTGTGTTGAAACAGCTTTAGTCTTGATTTATATTGCACATGAACAGATACAGGTGCTAATAGAAGATGTGTCGCTGTTCAACAGACCACAGGTTGATTCTGAAACAGAGATTAGGGAAGACGAGGAGGAGAGAGATATTGTTGAGGAGTCATTCAGTGAGCAACAAGACATCATCCCCAGCGAGGGAGAGAAGGAACACACATCATCAGATTTCCCATCCCCATACTCTTCCTTCTTCTCTGACTCAGAACCACACCTACCAACCACGCCCACTCTGAGTGACTATGACTCTGTCAAAAACACCAGCTTCCTCTCAGCTCCTATCTCACCTGTACTTCGTATTCAACATCCTGAGTCCACCCAAGATGACAAGACAAGAGAAGATGACACTTCTGTTCAAAACCTTTTATCGGAGCAGCTGAATGATCGTCATAGCAGTAGTGAGGACGCCATTGATCAGGAAGAAGAGCAGCAAGAGAATGGTGTGATTAGTGACAGAAAACCGACAGATGATGAATTAGAGGTTGTAGAAGAATCGGATGGAGATGAGACAGCAGCTTTGGAGGGAGATGAGACAGCGTCCCTAGAGGAAGAGTGCCGTATTGTGCCCTCTCCTCCTCCTTCATCTACCTCTGCAGCTATTGTACTGAGCAGTGACGATGAAGACACTAATCTTGAGAACAGTAAGTACTTATAGTGCTGTAGCGGTGAGCATTCTCTGGTGATCATAGTATTCGCTGATCTGAGACTACAGTCGGCTAAGAAGGAGGCTGCAGCTAAAAGAGTAGTGTCAAGAAAGAGGTGTGCAACCCTTTGAAGCATCCTCATCGGTTCCCTCTCTCTCTCTCTCTCTCTCTCTCTCTCTCTCTCTCTCTCTCTCTCTCTCTCTCTCTCTCTCTCTCTCTCTCTCTCTCTCTCTCTCTCTCTCTCTCTCTCTCTCTCTCTCTCTCTCTCTCTCTCTCTCTCTCTCTCTCTCTCTCTCTCTCTCTCTCTCTCTCTCTCTCTCTCTCTCTCTCTCTTTCTAGTCTAGATATGTTCATAGTCAGTGATTCTGAGGAGCTCAGTGAGGAGGAGGAGGATGGTGGGAAGGAGAACCAGTCACCACTGCAGCGGCCTCCCTACATGTTTGATGACTTACACAATGGAAGGTGCTACACACCAGTCACCTACACTCCTCCAGCCTGCTCCACCCCTGGTAGTACCTACTCCACCTCTTCTCTTGACTCAATCTCCGTTCCTCAGCTTACCTCTACACTCCCAAGCGAATACCAAGTGTAGCTACAGTCTCAACCGTTCACACACCTTCAGCTACCAAGAGTGTTCGCTATAACCGTTACAAGATGGCTACTGAGCTATACCAGTTGTTCAACAAGACAGTATTTGATGGCAAGGTCTGTCACCCTCACTAATGTCACCCTCACTAATGTCACCATCTCCTTCACACTTCTTCAGCTGCCGAAAGAGATGGAGATAGTTTGGAACAGTCGTCTCCGCACAACAGCAGGTTTCTGCTCCTATAGTGGGTGGGTACTAGTTAGTGCTAGTTATTAGGTATTAGTTATTGTCTTGATATTGCAGATCACTAAACAATCGTGCAGTGAAGATTGAGCTGTCAACTAAAGTGTGTGATAGCTACGGTAAGAATAATGAACTTACCTGTCATGTATGAGTAAAATGAGTGATCCTCACATACCAAACCATCGTCAGTCAGTGCAAAGACTAGATACTCATTGTAATGTACATCAGTGGGATATGGGTTGTATTAGGACGAGGGAGGTATCAGGTTAATTGTCCACTTGCTGCTACAGAGAGGATAAGAGACACCATTATCCATGAGATGTGTCACGCTGCAAACTGGGTCATCGATGGCACTAAACGAGCTGGGCACGGCAAGTTATGGAAAGCATGGTCAGTACTCTGAGTAGAAAAATTTAATTTCAAACATTTTTATTTCACTTTGAAGGGCTAAGAAAGCTAACACAGTCCACCCTGATATAAACACTATTGACCGATGTCACTCTTATGAAATATCGTACAAATATTCGTACCAATGCACAGTTTGTGACTTCAAGTGAGTATCTACTCATTCACTCACACAACTTAGTTACCTCTTTGTTTTACAGAATTGGACGTCATTCAAAATCGATCAATCTTGAAACAGCTCGATGTCCCTACTGTGCAAAGTAAGCAATCACATAGTAGTACTATTGCTCAAGAAATTCTTTCTCCCTCTCTAGCTGTCTGGAGCTCTGCTATTAACATTTTTATAACCCAATCACTCTGTGCTGTTTCTATCTCTCTTTTGAACATAAAGTATTTTTTCAGTGAAACAATCTCAGCTGCAAATCGGGTGTTGAATTTTTTAGTCTTGTAAACTCATCAGGTGATGATGTAGCCTCGTTCCCTGCCAAGAAGCCTGTGTCCTTGTTGCACGTAAGACAGCAGCAAACAGGAGCTTGTTACTTGCACTAGTAAACAGCACGATCAAGTAAAGCGTGACTGCACTCGTTTCTTGTAGAGTGACAAGACACCTGAATTTTTATAAGTAGCCTAAGTAGGTGGGCAGTTGACCAATCAGATTGCTAATGAATCAGTGAAGGAGTCTGTGCAACAGCAGGCGAACTCGTCATGGTGCACTACACAGAGGTTTTCTCTCTGACTGGAGTGTGGTTGGCGGGGTTACTGATCGTGCTTTCGTTGTTCATTTTCAGACGATACACAGCTAGCAGTGGTCGAGACCCTCCCGGACCATGGGGTCTACCAATCGTCGGCTACTTGCCGTTCCTCGGTCGGAAAATGAATGTCGCCATCGACCGACTCGCTAAGCAGTACGGACATGTGTACCAACTGCGAATGGGCAGTCGTAAGATAGTCGTTATCAGCGGACAGAAGGCGATCAGGGCAGCGCTGGTCGACAATGCGATCACTTTTGCTGGAAGGCCTGATTTCTATTCATATTCTCTTGTGCCTGGGTTTGGTTTTGCAGACTACTCCTCGTCGTATCGTGTCTACAAGAAGCACACTCTGAAAGCACTGCACCAGTTCACTAAGGTTCGGAGAGAAGAGCTGCAACAAGTAGTTCACAATGCAGTACAAATACTGCTGAAGGAATTCAAACTTGTTAAGAGCCAGCCACTTGATCCGGATTCTGTGCTGACCAAAGCTGTCTGTACTATCATGGGATACGTATGTTATGGTGAGTTCTTTGATGCTGATAGCGAAATGGTTAAGAAAAGGTTGTCACAAAAAGAGATTTCTCGATATATTGTTTTTGGAGTGATATGTGATTTTTTACCATGGGCAAAGTTTCTCCTTCGAAAGCAGTTACGGAAACTTGAGCAATGTTTTGAAGATGGAAATAAGTACTCTAATGATGTTGCACTAGCTCATATAGATACCTATGATGGAGAGGTGATGAGAGATATGTGCGACATGTTTCGTAAAGCAGCAGAGAATATGGATGAAGAGGAAAGAAAGCTACTCAACGTCAACGATGACATGTTAAAGGAACATATTTCGACCATGTTTGGTTCAGGGTTTGCACCTATGACATATTGCTTGAGATATGCAATAATGATCATGGCACTAAACCCATTGATACAGGCAAGAGTACAAGAGGAAATTGATAGCGCTGTTGGTAAAGATTGCTTCCCTGAATTTGACGATGAACGAAACTTACCTTACACTGTTGCTACCATCACTGAGATACTTCGGTACCATTCACTGGCAGCACTGGCTATAACGCACTCCACTACTTGCGATACTGAGTTCGCTGGATACTTTATTCCAAAGAAGACGCCGGTCATCATGAACTTATTCTCTGCTAACTATGACGAGAGTATCTTCAGCAATCCTGAGATATTTGATCCTAATCGTTTCCTGACTGACGATGGCGCTTTTGATAAGTCGCTTGCTAGTCATGTTGTCCCATTTGGTCTGGGTCCAAGGCGCTGTTCTGGAGAAACAGTTGCACGCATGGAACTGCTACTATTTTTTACTACTATCTTGCAGCAGTGCACCATTGAGGAGGCTCCAGGTTGTCCACTAGATCTTGATAACTACTATATGGGTCTAGCAATTACCCATCTTCCCTTTAAAGTAATCTTTCACTCTAGGAATGGAGACTGGTGAAACACACAACTGAGCTCATGCATTAATAATTAATATTAGCAATCTTTCATTCTAAAAATGGAAAACACACATCTTGACAGTTATTTGTAATTTTGTTCTGTGACTACTAACTGCTGTTATGTTATCTATTAGCTTGTGGTGCTGAGCCAGTCGTGAATTGCTGTGGTCTAGGCAGGTGTAGGGTTGTTGTTTTGGTGCATCAGTTATGAGGCGGGTGACCAAAATTAATGATAATTATTCATGACTTAGCAAGTAGCTGTATTTTTCTAGCCATGGGTATTCGTGCAGACAGAGTTGCTGTGTGCAGTTTGTGGCACCATAAAATCTACTACCTATTTGTTTCATTCTTTCTGCTGCCTCTAGTTCTCTCTCGTATATCTCTTCCACGAGGAATTGCTCATTCACAACCTCATCTCTTAGTCGGTATTGGTAGCGGTTGGAGACCCACATGTAGATCATCAGAGACAGAAAGATAGCAAATGCTTTGACTGCATGAAATATTGTCCAACTCAAACTACTGACAGTAAACTGCTCTGGAACTTCAACAACAAGATAGTTAGTAGCCAATATATACCGATTAGGAGTCCTTTCAGTACGAGAGGAGCCTGAGCACAGATGAACTCAAGTGTTGTCATGAACACTAGAAAGAAAGACAAACCTTGAAGAATATTAGGAATCAATAGTAGCAAGAAGGGACTGACAAGTGCCATTGAAGTCGAGATTGATAGAGAGAAAAAAAAACAAGAATCAATTGTATTGTTAAAGTAATGTAAAAGCTTTAATAAATTAAAAAGCTTTAATAAAAACTGAAAAGTGTAGGGATGACTCTTAAAAAGGAAAGGAACAAGATGGGATGATGCTTGCAAAGTAAAGGAACAAGATGGAATAATGCTTGCAAATGCAAGTATTCCTACGTATCAGGGGCTTGCTGTGACGACGTGCAACTGACAAATGTGGAATTCTCTTCCTATACCTTTTACAACCGTCCTTTTACAACCGACTTGTGAAATACATGCATGTAGGTTTAATTTTAGTGAATCATCTTTCTTAATAGTCCACTATTATCTTTAATTGCATAAATGAGCAATGACGTTGAAATCTTTTTATTGGCGAAAATGTTTGAGAACAATGCTGGAATAATCGGCCAATTTTGTGAGAATAATTATAAGTAAAAATTATTTTCAAGTTGAGAAATTCTTAAAAGAATATTAGGAAAATTTGAAAGAATAATAAACTCATGCCTAACACACAGAGGATGAATTTTATTAAGTTTCAAACACAAAAAAAATTGAAAATAAAGTGGAATGTGTAGTAGTTAATAACAGAATGGATTACGTACAAAATAAAGAAACTAAAATAATTGGTAAAAACAAGTCACTATAATAGTTAGTGTGAGGGGTTAATCATTAGTAGTGGTTGGTTCTTGTTGCTGGTTGCTATGTTGGTTTTTAATTGCTCGATCAGCAAATAAAAGATCTGTGATTTGGCGACGGATACTACTAATTGAGGGGAGAATGCCACGACGTGGTTTGATTGAGGAGAGGAGACGAGAGGGTTTGTGAGGTTGTGAGCTGTCTTGAACTGGATTAGCGATCTTGTCTTGAGTTGCAGTAGAGTCCATGATTGTGTGAAAGAGTTCACACACTTCTTGAGGAACATTGTTCTGAACGTCGTCAAGTGGTATATCAACATCAGGTTGTGAGCTGTCTTGAACTGGTTTAGTGATCTTGTCTTGAGTTGCAGTAGAGTCCATGATTGTGTGAAAGAGTTCACACACTTCTTGAGGAACATCGTTCTGAGCGTCGTCAAGTGGTATATCACCATCAGGTTGTGAGCTGTCTTGAACTGGTTTAGTGATCTTGTCTTGAGTTGCAGTAGAGTCCATGATTGAGCGAAGGAGTTTACACACTTTGAAATGACGTTTGTGCTGAGCGAGGTCAAATGGTGTATTACCATCACTGTTAGTGAGTGAGGCTCGAGCACCTGATGCTAGGAGCATCTTACAGATTCCTAGGTGATCGTTATCTGCTGCGCAATGAAGAGCTGTGTCACCGAGTGAGTTCTGTATGTTGATATCTGCTGATGCATTCAGTAGAACCTGAACTCCTTTATTGTAACCTCGATCAGCTGCCAACATAAGAGCTGTGGTACCATATGAGTTCTGTATGTTGACATCAGCTGATGCATTCAGTAGAACCTGAAGTCCTTTAACATAACCTTGATCAGCTGCCACCATAAGAGCTGTGGTACCATACTGACCAGTCTGTGTGTTGGGATTGCCACCGGCTGAAAGGAGCTTCTCTAGGATAGTAGGATCCATTCGTTGATAGTGACCTGTAAAATGGCAGGCAGCACTGAGAGGTGAATCTGTACTATCGCACAAGTTTGGATCAGCTCCACCATCTAGAAGGAGAGCCACACATACTGTTCTCTGAGTGAAGCAGGCAAGGATTAATGCTGTTTGGTAAGACTCTTTATCCCATGCTAGCATGTTGGCATCAGCTCCATAGTCGAGAAGCACACGAACTGTTTCAGGGTGACAATGGCTGCTCGCTATCATGAGTGAAGTAACACCATCCATATCTTGTGTATTCACTGGAGCACCTTCATCCAGTAAGTATTGGACAATGCTGGCATGACCACGTTCTGCTGTTATTATCAGTGCTGTTCTTTGTAGCTTGGTTTCTTTTATGCTGATATCAGCTCCATACTGTATCAGTAGCCTCACTAGATCATTGAGAGGTGTTTTTGAGAGACATGCCTTCATCAGAGCTGTGATTCCACCAATGCTCAGTTGGTTGATGCTAGCACGTGCTTGAAGTAGCAGAGTAGCGATTCTGATGTTCCCACGATAACTCGCTATCATGAGAGGAGTGTGTCCATCACTATCAGAGGAATTCGGGTCTGCTTCAAGGCTGAGTAACATTTCGACAGCATCCACACTATCTCTCCTAGTAGCACGATCTAATGCTGAGCTGAGGAACGTGTCTTCCTCCTCTTCCTGCTCCAAGATGTCAATACCAGCTACACTCACCCTAAGGACCCCGACCAGACGCATGAACTCTGTCTTATCTTGAGCCTGAGCAATTAGTGAGGGAATGGCTGACCTTCGAGCCAGCCATGTTACACATATGCAACCTTTCTTTACACTGATGTTAGCGAGGGCAGTAGAATTCTCTTCAAAGATCTGTTCGACAAATTTCTGAAATCGTTTGATAGTGACTGGCTGATAGCATTGAGTTAGCTTGATTGTAACATGAGGTGCTTCTACACCAAGTGAGCATTGAGGACCAAGCTCCTCAAGAAGAGCCATACTAGTGGACTCCTTGAACTCGTCTAGCTGATGGTCATATTCCTCCAGTTCATGTTTCAGTGGTTCTCCGATAAACTCGTCTATGATATCTCCCAGTGTGGAGGTGTTGAGGAAGCAATAGTGTGGACTAATCAGATGGAACAGCTCATCGATGGTGCTAGCCTGCAGTAGCTCATTATTCTCTATTAGTAAGCCGACCAGATATCGTGCAAGCTTCACTAGTGGAACTTGTTTCTCTTCCAGAGAGGTCTTGAGGTTGAAGATTAGCCTAGCATAGCATGCCTCTAGTTTTCTGAATTTAACCACCTCGTCCCTCTCCAGACGCACATGTAGCTTCACTGGCTGTTGCTGTTCTGGTCGAGATTTGGGGGCGTCGGCAAGAAGACTAGTTGGCGCGAGAGTTGGCGGGGGATGACATTTGCGGATTCGATCGCCCATCGCGATTTGGTCGCACTTCTCAAGAGCCTGCGCGATCTGATCCCAGGAGGCGTTGGGGTTCCTCTGGAGCCATAAAGTGAACAGCTCTATCTTGCATCGCTTCAGTCCAGCGGTACTAGCGAATCTATTCTCAATATCCTTCAAGTCTTCTGTCGGCATCTTGAGGAACACACCCATCGTATACCAGTCTGTTAACTTATCCGTCTCCTCCAGGAGATCAGTCAGATTGACGAAAGAAGACATGATCGATCGATACTGATACTCCCGGATCCTAGTCAGGCTTGGCCTGACTGACCAATCTCATTCTGTATACATGTATGGCCAGGGGACACTTGTACGCACCATATCAGTCGTCGCGCTGGAATGTAGCGGTTATAATTGGTTCAGCGCAGAGCAACTAAATTTGTGTTGCACAACTATACTATTGATTACAAGAGTAGACTAATCTCTCTTAAGAAAATGGATCGACCAATGCGATCGTCACCCAGTAAGAAGGGCATTGGGTTTTCATCAGCTCATATGCAACTGAAGACCCAGTGTCTTTCAGGTGAAAACCGATCATTAACAAAAGGAGTAGGAGAATACTAAATAATAACAGTTCTATGGCAGCTGTACACAATGCTACAATAGTTCCCACTTTCATTAGAATGACTCCCAGCAGTATGAACTTGAACCAAACATTGGCCAACCATCCCAAAACTGGACTGAGAAGATAGGCCGCTGTTTGATTTGTAAGACTTACAATAGCTCGATCTCTACCAAATGCACTATGCATATGATAGAAGGAAAGATCAGTTCCTATAACTGTCACATGTATCAAGAAACAGCACAACACGACCAGGTAGACAGCTTTGTACTCCACTATTATCACATACGAATGCAGACAAGCGTATTAGTAAGTTATTAGTTAGTTGTTTAATGTTATTGAAAACACTATCAATTAAATTTGTCGTGTTTCACTTTCAATAATACACTCTATGAGTTGTGTGGGTTAGCACTGTTGACTAGTTCCACCTCGTCGGTTGTCATAGACCCTCCTATTCTCCTGTACGAGATACTTCCATAGCGATGAGATCGAGACAGGTCACCACCACCTTGTTGATCAGGAGTAGAGCCAGACTCTGAGATTATTTTGTCCCTAGCAGCAGATAAGGTGCCTGAGGAACTGGTGTTGGAAGCTGTTTTAGGAGTGGTCTGAGCATATAGGACAGTGTGAACACATACTGTGTGGAGCATTATTGTTACACACCTGTTGTATATGACGCCGGGACCAAATTGGTGTCGAGGGTCCTGATTGACCGTCAGTGTATGATACTGTAACATTGTATGAGCCCCAAACCATCTGGTCTTCATCAGGTGAGGTCAGTAACCAGTTACCTTCAAAAGTCAGATCACCGTGCTTTCTGAGAAAGAATACTCTGCATGCAGAAAAGAGAAGAAATATTTGATGTACAAACTGTATGCGTCGTACCTTGATAGAATCCAAACAAATGGTCGAATTGGTAACAGGTAAAGAAATCCATAGACTACAATGCAGATCAGACCAGTGATTCCAATCATCATTACCGCAGCTATTAACTGTGCTAGCAGTCTCTCTCCATATCCCTGTTGCACAAATGCAGCAATACTGTGTTAGGCATACTATGCAGATGGCGTTCTTACCAGCACAGGTAATCGTAGCTCACAATAGCACAGTCCCTCAAAGGTGGCGTGGAGGTTACATGCTGTCTGTGCAGTGCCCACTAGAAGCCCTGTTGACAGCAAACTCCACAAACCACTAGAAAAAAATACGTTATGCCTTTAAAAATGTACTAGTTTGCACACACCCCATAGCATGGACTGGTACTACTCTTGCAGTGTCCTCAATGCCCAGCTTGTACTCAATGAAACAAGCAATATGATAGAGTATTACTGCAATAACTATAATGGGAAAAGAGAGGTCAACGCTTGTAGAGGATAAGTTCAGAATGACATACATCCTATGACACAGGCGCCCCAGTAGTTCACGAAAGGGCATCCAGCGGTTATAGCTACCAATGACGTGAGTATACCATTTGCAATCTCATTAGCATTGACTGATACAGTCCTAGAGTAAAGCTACAAAATGATATAACATTTTTAGTTGAAGCACAGTAACTTTAGCTCTGTACCTGGGCCCAGGCGGCGATGCAGATTGCAGCAAGAGCTCCTGACGCCGCTGCCAATATCATGTTAACAGCAATAATTGCAGGAATGGTGTGGTACGGGTAGATATGGTACGGATCACTTCGTGGAGCTCTGTTAGCTGTACAACCATGTATAGAAAGTGATTGTGTATATATCGTGTACTTACACTGCAGACTTGATGTGGATCCACAGTTGAACGCAAACCTTGACGCATAAAAATTGTAACTTAAAGAATGACATGTACAATGGTTACTCTCACCAGCAGAACCACAGTATCATGACACCAAGCGCTGCTTCTCCCACTTTTTCTGATCCTCCGCTTGGAGGGTACATCCACTCTAGAAAGTTCCTGTCGCCCGACGATCTTGACACAATGCATCAAACTAGCACCATCATTACCTTGCAACTGGCTGCTCTCCTTCCTCTCTCATATTCTCCTCAGCCTCTTGATTGGGCTGCCTTGCTTCTTCGTCCTCAACTAAAGGTGCTTGAAGATCTTTCTTACGCTGTGATTGACAAACAGCATAATTTTTTTGCGGGTATTCACTAGCTCACCAATCTGAAGATAGGTCGTTTTCTGATTTTAAAGCTACCTTTTCTCCATTTCTGCAACTTAGCAAACAGGCACAAAACCAGAGCAGCAATCCCTCCTGCAGTGAAAAACTTAGTCAAACCTTAGTCAATCCTTTTTTTAGGAAAAACACAAAAATTTTAATAGTGACATGCATTAATGCAACTATGTGACTGAAACTTAAATGAAGGTGATGTAACAATGGTCATTCTCACCGACAAGGTGCACCGCTCCACCTCCAGCAAAGTCCAGTGCATACATTCTTTCAAAGAATGAGACTTGATTTGCGCCATTGCATGAAAATGAGCAGTTTTGATTCGGAATATCTTGACAGAATCGATATGCAGAAAGAGTGTTGCAGTGATCAGACCAAATCAGCAGTGCAATGATGGGATGAGCTATTCCCTAATATAGAACAATGCAAGAAAGTGTGTTTTATGATAATTGCTATTGTAGTTATACTCACACTGATAACAAAGGCGCTTATGAAGGCAGCTGGTAGCCTCATCTTGTATGTGTTAGTGACCAGGCACCCACCAATGATTGTAGCAGCATTGCTTGCGAAAGTAAACTGAGAAAGATGGTCTCAGTCTCTTAAAACATTTTGTCTTTGTTCTACCTTAAAAAAGAACAGGACTGGACCAGTTAGTCCAAAGAATGTTATTCCTTGTCCTTGTGGAGAAAGGTAGCGTGATATTGGATCGAATCCAACCAAGAAAAATCCAAAAGTACTAGCACAAGCATCAATGTACTTCTACGAAATGAATTTATTGTGTGATTTTTTTAGTCATCGTAAAGTGCTTACAACAACGACAACGTTTCGTTGATCTCTTAGTTCATGAGCAAATGATAGTTCTACCAGCATAAATCCAGCTTTCTACAGAGAGAGAGAGATAAATAAGAACAAAATTGCAGCTAGTAACAGTTCACCATAAAGAAGACGATGATGGCAGCTATAAGAACCATTGCTGAGCTCGTGTCGGTGTATCGCCGATCATCGTGCACGTCTGCACACGGGGACTTGGAGGAAGAAGAAACGTCTAGTAGTTGAACAAATAGTTAGCTATCCACTCACAAAATTATAGTAGCTGCAGTCAGCGTAGTCGAAGCAGTGTGGGCCTGACATTTTCACCTTTAGCTCTGATAATATCAGCCCCACCCACCTCTCTCTGTGTGCAGACTCGATCGCTTACCGAGTCCCAGTCCGAGGCCAGAATAATCACGTGATGAGCACGTGCAGCAGCAAACACCGCTAGTATTCATGGCCGCTGTGGAGGCATGGTCGGCGGTTTAACCAGCGCTACGCGGGACCAGAAGACAAGAACAAAGGCTGTAAAGAGCTCATACTGGCCGAGAACTTGATCAGTCTCTGTCCGTGGTCTACGCCTAGTGTCAAGTAATAGCATCCTGTGAAGCTTTTTAGCGGGAAGTCTCGGTTGAAAATGGTGGAGGAGATACCACGTCCCGCCGTGCCTGGATCAGATGGACAACAGCAACAGAGTGGCTACACTATACCAGGAGTACTTCACTTCATTAGACACGAATTTTCGAGATTTGAAAAAGAGAGAGCCAACTGGGAGGTGGAGAAAGCAGAGTTACTGGTAGGCTAGCCCCCTCCCCCATCATGCTCTCTTCCTCTCTAACTGTTTGCTGTCAGGACCCTGTGTTTATAAGCCATTGTATCGATGTAGGAATGCTTGTAGAGCATGTCATCACATGTTCTATAGGTATATATACAACAGATCAATGTTGATCTTTGAGTTATCACACACGCGCACACACATACATACACACACTCTCTCTCTCTAGCTCTATCTCTCTCATGACTGTTATTTGTGGTCATCAGGTAGTGGTTTGTGGCACTGGTCTCTCTGTAATGGTAGCCCTGCCCTGTTTCACAGCATCATTAGTATGTGTCTGTGTGTATCTTGGCTCCTAACATGCTCTGGCTGGCAAGCTCTCGTGTGTACATTGTTCCTGTTTGTTATATCCGTGTACATCCTAGAGGAAATGACAGTTAAACTGCTGAGGGAGAGATGACGTCTCTGGTGCATCTCTGGTGGTGCACACGCCTAGTATGACCTTTCTTCTTGCTGGTGTCACCTCTAGCTACTGGTGGGTGCAAGGTATCACCTCGTCAGTGTCTCATTACTGGTGTCTGTGGCAGTCAATTACTCATCAATTGAGCACATTGCAGTCTATGGTGTAATAAACTGAACTATACTCATATCTCTCTAGCTAAACTATGTGAAACATCCTCTAGAGAATACTGGCTCTTTCCTTTACTTTGCTATCTATCACAGCTAGTCTATTGAGCACAGACCCACTGTTAATACATTAACTATGTTTTTCCAGTGACTAAGTGGTCTTAACTACTTCCAGCTAAGAGTACTCTTATACTGATGCATCATGTAATGTATTGATCTCTACTTGTGTATTAGTATTGGTTGTCTGTGGTAATAAGATGCTTGGAATTCTTGACCAGTTTGTTTGTTATTGGTTCATATGACATAGTTTATTTTTACACTCCCACACACATGCACACACACCAGTACTATTGAGCCACACGTGGTGTTAAAATTTTCTTCTCTTTCTCTCTCATCTTCCCTTCATCACCTTTCCTCTCTCACACACTCTCTCTTTCTACAGACTAAGATAGCATTTCTTCAAGGCGAGAGAAAGGGACATGAAAACCTTATGCATGATCTGGTCAGACGAATCAAGATGTTGGAATTCGCTCTCAAACAGGAAAGGTAGGCAACACTAGCGTTATGGAGATGTTTTTATAACACCATCTGACAATGTGTGGGTTACACCATATTGCTTGTGTTGCTGCTTCATATATCTTCATTGTTTACTTGATCTTTCTTCCTCTTCTCTCAGAGCTAAGCTCTACAAGCTACAGTACGGCAGTGAACTGGTGTTCTCAGATATGAAGCCTCTAGCACAAGAGAACTCGCCTCGTAAGCTCTCAACTGTATTTATTTTCATTTCGTGGTGTTTTCATCACTATGCTTCTTTGTTGATCGCTCAGTATTCTTTGAGGATAGATTTGTATGTCAATTGATTGTTTATAGTTTGCAAACACACTTGATTGTATGCTAATAACATGTGTGTGTGTCCTATGCAGATCCAGAAGCACCATCCATTTCTAACCAGAGAGAAAGTAGAAAGATTTTAAGAGAGTAAGCCCAACTTTTGTTTTCGTTACGCTGTTCCACGTTATATTCCCTTCCTGCTCTCTCTCTCTCTCTCTCTAGGTATCTTCGAGAGGTTGGGTTTCCCGACAGCGTCCTGGATGCTCGGTTAACAAGAATCGCCCTCTACAAAAGTTTAGTGAACGGTACCAATGCAGTGAAGGGGAGTGACGACCAAGGGCAGTCTCCCTCTCGCACCTCTGTGTCCTCCTCAATTATGAGTAAATCCGACTTGATGGTTCGTCCAGGGAACGAGCTAGCCGGGATACCGAATGGGACTGATACCGAGGAGCATCCGGGTACTGGGTCACGGACACAGCCCTCTTTGAAACAACAGGAGGAGGATGAAGAGGAAGGAGACGACGAAGAGGACGAGAAGGATGAGTCATCACTAGCAGCGCAGACCAGTGCCCTCGATAAGTGCTTTGAGTTTCTTGACGATGAAGACAGCGATGAAGAGAAAGAGAATGGAGACAGTGAAACACTAGATCCACAAATTGCTAAGGTATTGATGTTCTTTACATTATTGACCACACCCACTACTCCTCCCACTTTTGATATCAGGCGATACTGGAAAATCTAGACAAGGACCCAGCAACAGACTCATTTGAAGACGATTTAGATGAAACTGAAGACGTCACTAAAGAGTTTGAACCTTACCACAAGGGATCTGACATGGACGGAGGTCGGTAATTCATACATAATGGAGCGTGAAATTGTTGAGCAGCTGTAAAGTCACTTTGCCTTTTTGATCATAGGAAACCAGAGCTCAGACAAACTAGGAGAGTTTGACTTCAATGAAGTGGTTGGACGGTACCAGTCACGCAGGAAACCACGTGGAGGAGCACGTGAGTTACCATGTGACCTGATGTGTGCCGCCTTACGCTATGTGTGTTCAGGTCCCACTCGAGCTGAACTACAGAGAATGGAGCAGTTCACTAAACAGCAACTCGACGAGCCAGCCCTTCCTTCTTATTCTTCTTCATCTTCCTCTCCTTCCTCCTCTTCTTCAATGGGTATGGGTATGATGAGAATGCCTGGCGCTAAAAGAGGCCGGAAGATGCCGCCCGATATCGACTCATTCCTGGGTCCCCTCTCTCCGAATCGATTGGGGAGTGGCAGCGGAGGAGGTGGATCCAATGAGAGCAGTGAGCGACCTCTGGGGATAGATGATCTTGCCTTTATCACAATCACTCCTGAGGCTGTTGGTTCCAGCGAGGTCAGTCACTGAGTCTGTTGCTCTCTCTGCTCTGTTTAAGCTGTTTTTTTATGTTCAGAGTCAAGCGACTGAGAATGTCAGACGATGGGACAACAAATACACAATGAGAAGGTATTGAATCAAGAGTGCTAGTAGGCTTCGTGGTAGTGCATCCTTTTAATTTGTGGGATCTCACTTAATGAAGTCCCAGGTGTGACTCCAGCCTTAGGGCTTTGAATATTTTCTGTCTAAGCAACTCTTATAGTTGCTTAGACACTACAGGGTTTTGCAGGTTGCTTGACCAAACAATTTATTGCTAGCGCATGCGCATAGTACGTTTTCTGTACAAATGGTATACAGAAACACGCTATGCTCATGCGCTAGCAGGAAATTGTTTGGTCAAGCAATCTGCAAAACCCTGTACCCAAGTCTTGACAGCATACCAGCAGAATGGGTGGAAAAAATAATGTCCATAAAATTACCAGCACTTTCTTTTTTACAGTCATTTTGATGTTGTGTCATCGTGTGTGTTCCATCCGACCGAGCCTCTACTAGTGACTGGTTCCATGGACTGCACTCTCAAGCTATGGAACCTCAATACCTCACAGAGTAGAAGGTGAGAGAGTGTGCTTGATCCTCCATTCTCACTACCATCACTCATACACAGGTCTGCTATAGTGGACGTTGAACCAATGACAACTTTAAGAGGACACACGTGAGTCAATTACTAACTTGTTCTCGCTCACTCACTCACTCACTAGTTTCACTCACTCACTAGTCTCACTCACTCACTCACTCACTAGTCTCACTCACTCACTCACTCACTCACTCACTAGTCTCACTCACTCACTCACTCACTCACTCACTCACTCACTCACTAGTCTCACACACTCTTTCTCACTCAATCACTCACTCACTCACTCACTCACTCACTCTCTCTCTCTCTCTCTCTCTCTCTCTCTCTCTCTCTCTCTCTCTCTCTCTAGGGCCGGTGTGCTTTGTGTAGCTATGAGCACAGATGGTGAAGTCTGCTATAGTGCAGGTTGTGACACTGATATCAAAATGTGGCAGATACCTGTTGAACTAGCTGACCAGTATGACACATATGGTGAATAAACCACTGTGATTCAACATTATGTGTTAAATCTGCCTCCTCTTTCGTAGACCCCGAGATCCACCGGGGAGAGTTGAGAGGTCACACAGATGCTGTGTGGGGCATGGTAGTTCATCCCACCTCAGGGCTGCTTGCTTCTTGCTCTGCTGATGGTCGCTGTATTCTATGGGACCCTCAGCTATCCTCACCACAGCTCAAGACATTCGTCCCTGAAGAGGGTAAGACAGAGTGATGATTGTCACACTCAAGACACCTTCTCTCTTCCCTCAGGTCTAGGTTGTCCTACATCACTTGATTTCCTCCTCCACAAGGAACAGCAACACTTAGCAGTCTCATACAACACTGCTAAAACTATCGTCTATGATCTCGAGACTTCAAAACCAGTTCTTAATCTAGACAGCGCCACGACTTACGGTGAGTACACAATTCACTCCTAGTGACTACCTACATCTCTGCAAACACCTCTTCTCTCTCTTTTCCTTTTCAGACGGCACTTCTAATACACAAATCAACAAAGTGGTGTGTCATCCCACACTACCCATCGTAGTGACAGCTCACGAGGACAAATATATTCGTTTCTATGACTCTAATACTGGTCAGTACCACCTCTAACAGATGGGTCCACTTCATCATGGTTGTTACTTGTTGTAGGCAAAGTAATCAATTCTATGACGGCTCACATGGACGCTGTTACTGGTTTGGCAATCGATCCACATGGACTGTATCTACTCTCAGGAAGTGAGTGTGTGTCTGGAATGGTGACAACATAATTTTAATGCTCTCTCTCCATCCATCCTCTCTCTCCCTCCCCCTCTCTCTCTCCATCTATCCTCTCTTCCTCCCTCTCTCTCTCCATCTCTCTCTCTCTCTCTCTCTCTCTCTCTCTCTCTCTCTCTCTCTCTCTCTCTCTCTCTCTTCTCTCTCTCTCTCTCCCTCTCTCTCCATCCATCTATCCATCTCTCTCTCCATCTATCTTCTCTCCCTCACCATCCCTCTCTCCCTTCCTCCCTCCCACCCACTAGGTCATGATGGTTCATTACGGTTCTGGAGTATGGAGAGCAAGATCTGTATACAAGAGATCACAGCTCATCGCAAGCATTTTGACGAATCTATATGTAACGTAGCGTGTCATCTCACGAAACCGTATTTCGCCAGCTGCGGCGCAGACAGTGTAGCCAAAGTGTTTGTGTAATAAACTTAGGGAATTCTTCTTAGGAGAGTTGTTCTTTTAAAACAAGACTGACGTACTTTTGGATCTGTATAACATCGTTCATGAACTGTTATTAAAGTACCGAACCTGACTGTTTGGTGTGTGTGTGACTGATTTCAGTGTTATGTTATGTACAATTATTAAACTAGTTATTAGTAGTTATTAATTTATTCTGCATACAACACAATGCATACGTCTCACAATCACTATTGTAGCCATTATGCTATTTTCACTGTAACACTCCTTTCTTTTATTCAGTTCAACTCCTCAAAATATTATTATTAATATTATTATAGCTATCACTTCATCTGTACGTGTTCATTAATGATATGTTGTCAAGGCAACTCTGTAGAGAAACAGTAGCTGCCTAAATTTAGAACTCCGTACCTCAGTAGCATTACAGGTTACAATTGCCAGTAACCTTTGAAACCAACCCACACTGTGTGCCAGTTGGTTTTCTAAATGGCTACCAGGTCTTGTCAAAAGTGGTTTGGCTGTGTGTCGCCAGTTCAGGTGCCCACCTGCAGTGAGAGGCACAGTCAGTCCTCCTGCAAGTCCTGCCTGCCTTCAGGAGCACTGCACATATACCATAGCAAGATAGCCATTTCTCGTTTGATATTCAAGAGTATTAATAAAATAATTGACAAGTGTGACTATAGATATGTCATTATGATGTGATGACCAGTGAAGCGCTGGCATAGCTCACTGAGCTATCTGATGTGCTCTTGCATTTACTGGACTGGTCATATCGAATGAACTGGAGTCTGCATGATAGATCTGATTGGCCAGAACATAAGTGGTCTACTGCCTGTGTGGACGAGAGATAGTATAGCTATTGTGAGCAGCTGAGCTCACATTAAGGAGGACAGCTATCGGGTGTCTGCCGCATATTGTGTTCTTGTACTGGTCCAGATAGTCAGCGAATGCTTTAGGATTGAGCGACTCAATGGTGGACATCCCCTGAGAGACAGGGATGATAAACATGCTCTATGACATAGCTATATTGACACTATGATCAGACTTGCAGTTGTATCAGTGACAAATCATACTCATACAACCACCACATGCATACCATTCTGTCACATGCATACCATTCTGTCCAACGCCTCAATTGAAGAGTGTATTGGACCATGTTCCTTGTTGTACCATGTATACTTGAATCTTTTCCCTGCAGACATGAGATTGGTTGTTTCACACATACATGTGTTACCATGGATATGTCCCATGTTAACATGTGCGTTACAATGGAATCATGAGACTTACTGACCCCAGTGACAGAAGTCTGAGGATATGATGAATAGATTAGATGGGTCATTGAGATATTGACTGAATATCTTGCCATAAGCTGCTTCTCTCTCACGACTCAAAGCACCCACTAGCACAGGGACTATCTTAAAACAACCTTTACGACTAGAGAGAGAGAGAGACCATTAGCTATGCCAGTTGGTATGCCGCTGCTCACCTTTCCATGATCTTGGCAACATATGGAAGGTGCATTTCAATGCTATGTTCTTCTTCATCAACATTCTGGTCCATTCTCACAAACTGACCAGTTGCTTCGAGTTCACGATAAACTAGTGAAACAATGATACCCAGCAGGCAGAGATAGCTGATCACTCACTATCCTGGTCGATCTCCAGGTTATACAATGGCGTCTCATAATGGGTGGTGCTAGATAGAGCACAGCCTGGTAGATATACATGATGGGAGGGGCCGAGGAGAAACACATGCTCTCTACATAGGAAGCAGCATCAGATGCACAAGTAACCTTCACAGCTCAATCTCTCACATTGATGTGGGGTCAACTTGCTTGTAGGCGAACCCAGCACATGATCCACAGTATGCATAGCCAGCATGACTGAGCATGTGTGGTTAAGAGTGATCATGATAATACATTGTTATGTACAATACAAGAGAGGATACGGAGCAATTATGGCGCGAGCTGGGGTGTGACTAAGAGAGGCTGCCGACAACCATCCGTCCAGTTGGCTGGCCAGTTCACCACCTGCAGAAAACGATAGATCTAAGTATTGGTTTAATCGTTAATAGCTGTCTCGCCTGATCCAGTATACCAGCTGCCTGCATGGAGAGCTTTTCTAGTCGACATTTTCACAGCGGCCATGTGTATCTGGGAGGAGTAAAACACGCCCTCTAGCTCTTGTAATTCATAAACGGATGACGTCACAATGACACACGTCATGTGACCCGCGGCTCGATAGTGCGCATGCTCAGTGACCGCGGCTTCGCCATTTTGTTTCCTGTGTGGGGTTGGTTCTCGGCTGTTTGGACAGTGCTGACGACTAGTTGGTGTGCTTATAGGCCTCCTCATAGTCGTATCGTCTCTGTATCTACTAGACTGTGCCCTTGCTCCGCGTCTCCGAAGCAAAATGGCGTTCAATCCTGAATAGTAAGTGGGCCCTGTCTGAGAAATGGGAGGGGACCCAACAAGAAGTTAGTGTTTGTGGGTAGATACTAGCCGTGTCGGGCGGTATTCAGGGCTCGTTGTGATAGTGAGCAGCTCAGAGAAGCGAAAGAAGGGTTTGAACCGTTGCGTGTGCTTGTGTGTTACTTTACAACCCTTGTCAGTCCTGAGGCCTAGTAGCGGTAGTTACACGTCCACCATAACGTATTTGATACTGTAACCCAGCTGTGTGAGCTGCCTTATTGTCCTCTAGTAGTATTGTGTTGTCTAGCTTAAACAGGTATATACACAGCTGTCTGGGTGGGTCATATACCCATGGCTTGCCTTTCAATGCTGTTTCTTGTACACAACCAAGGCTGTTCTTGAAACAATATTACTGGTCTAGTGACTATTGTACAACCACACCGGTTTGTTGTGCTGGAGCCAGCAGAGCTGCTTTGTGCTACTCCATATTCAGTGTAAGACATCTAGTGGTTGTGGTGTCTATAGTCTGCCAATAATAAGATGCCAAGACCCTGTGCTGTGCTCTGTGTGTCGAGTATCAGTAGTAAGCTGAGCTATGTGCTATTGTTAGTTTGGTGTTGGTATTAATTATTGAATACCAGTGTCACTGATTGGTTGACTAGGTTACCAGCACTCTGATATCATGGCTGTATAGCAGCTACCTGCCTGTTCTGTAGCCTCTGTGTGCTACCTGCCTGTACTGTAGCCTCTGTGTGCTACCTGCCTGTACTGTAGCCTCTGTGTGCTACCTGCCTGTACTGTAGCCTCTGTGTGCCTAAACTCAGGCTTCTTTACAGCTGAAGTGAAGATAGCTAACGTTTTACACTGCGCCTTTGAGCCGTGCCTAATCAAAGGCTTTTACCTCATTACTGCCTTCCTACATTGTATGGTTTTTGTTACTTGTGCATTTTGTTAATGAAATACAACTGGGCCTATGTTGTGTTTGTCTGTTTAGAGTTGCTGTCAATGCTTACTTTATCTGTATGTGTGCACGTTTGTGTGGCTGTTTGTGATCCACCCACTACTGCTTGACAATCTGAGCGTGTTTGGCTGTATTTAGTTTCAATGGCTGTTATCCTAACAGTGTGGGCCTGCATCAGGTGTAATATGTGTAGCACTACTACTAGGTAACATTTTGTGACAGCATTTCACAGTGAAAGAATTTGTCATTTGCTGTGATTGCCTTTAAAGAAGGATTGTCAAATGCACTGTTTAATGCTATTGGGAAATGTTTGTTGTGGAGAAAAGTGTACCTACTTACCTATTGCTTCTCTCTCTCTCTCTCTCTCTCTCTCTCTCTCTCTCTCTCTCTCTCTCAGTGATTATTTGTTCAAGTTGCTCTTGATTGGCGACTCTGGTGTAGGCAAGTCATGTCTACTGCTCCGGTTTGCAGTAAGTACTAACCCATGTGTAGTGTATCACTGCTATCCTCTCCTATAGGACGATACCTACACAGATAGTTACATCAGTACTATTGGAGTAGACTTTGTGAGTATGATAACATGCTCCTCTTTGTGTAGTGGTGATATTTTTTTCTCTCTCCAGAAAATTCGAACAGTTGAACTCGACGGCAAGACCATCAAGCTTCAGATTGTAAGTGAGATCATACATAACTGATGAAGCTGTTTGGATGGTAATGCACCATCAGCTGTTCATTGCCAAACTTGAATTTTGCCAAACTATATCTGCCAAATGCACATGTGTAGCTTGCTGTAACTACAGGCCTGAGTGTAGCTTGTTGTAACTACAGGCCAGAGTGTAGCTTGCTGTAACTACAGGCCTGAGTGTAACTACAGGCCTGAGTGTAGCTTGCTGTAACTACAGGCCAGAGTGTAGCTTGCTGTAACTACAGGCCTGAGTGTAGCTTGCTGTAACTACAGGCCTGAGTGTAGCTTGCTGTAGCTACAGGCCTGAGTGTAGCTTGCTGTAACTACAGGCCCGAGTGTTTCCCAGCGCCATGACAATTCTCTCTCTCTCTGTAGTGGGACACAGCAGGTCAAGAGAGATTCAGGACTATTACATCAAGTTATTACAGAGGTGCTAACGGTATCATCATCGTCTATGATGTAACAGACCAAGTGAGTGCACCTCTATCTATCTCTCTCTCTTTGGTGTGTACATACTCATGCGAGCATTGCCTAACTGTCTGGATACCTTATGGGGGCTGCTAGACGCCTCTGTATCATACTAGCTACCACTTGTTAGTTTAGTGGTATTGTTAAAATAACAGAATCTGCTCTGTCATATCAACATGATTATTACCCATCTGGTTATGTACACACGCCATCTCTGCAGGAGTCATTCACTAATGTCAAGACTTGGCTTCAAGAGATTGATCGATACGCCAGCACTAACGTCTGTAAACTTCTCGTAGGGAACAAATGTGACTTGGTCAACAAGAAAGTGGTTGACTTCACCACAGCAAAGGCAAGTGCTTCTTTACATGACGTGTGTGTGTGTGTCATGGTAGTAGGTTCAGCCTACATTCTGAGTGCTCCTAATAGCTCCAATAAGTAGCTAGCTAGTATGGTTGTGTTGTGTTCTTTCGTTACTGTCATGTTGGTTTGTTTTGCAGGAGTTTGGTGACCAGCTTCAGATCCCTTTCTTGGAAACAAGTGCAAAGAATGCCACCAACGTAGAACAAGCATTCATGAGGATGGCAGAGGAGATCAAGAAGGCACAAGGTTCCGACACATCCAACACAGGAGGCGGGGGAACCAATGTCAGGATAACTGGTGCCACACAACCCGTAAACCAACCAAAAAAGAACGATTGCGCCTGCTAGGAGATTCCATTACGAGCAAATCTTTCTTTTTGTGTTTTTCTCTTTTTGTCACTGATATACTTGTATGTTCATAACTAGGAGATTAGGAGATATGTAGCTAGTCGAGATATTGATACAAGCATGGATTGGATTTATTCGGTGGGAAATCGACAGTCAGTGGACGTACCAATATCGTATTATACATGTGTCCATCTTGTGTGTGTGTGTGTGTGCGTGTCTACCATGAGCACTTAAATTCAGTCAATGTCAGTGTGTCTTTCTTTCATTTTTGATGTTGTATTATAACAAATAATTTTATTTTAAAATGTCGCAATTATTAATTTTGCTGTGTACTAACTTATTGCCTATTCCAAGTACTCATTTGTGTGTGGCTAAAATTTTAACACAAAAATAATTCGGTGACTACAAGATCTATCTCTATGCTGCTGGTGCTAGCGTTTTTTAGCTGGTGCATGGACTCGAGTGTCTCAGTTGGAATAATGCTTTTTTTACAGTATTCTGAGTCACATTATGGTATTAGCATTGTGAGCTAGTAATCAGTCAATCTGTGGGTTGTATTTGAACAGGTACTCAGCCTACAGTGGGATACAGTGCATTATTAGTACATGGACTAGAGGGATCTCACCAGGTAGTCTACAGGGTCATCGGGTCGTACGTTACACACCTCCATCAGCCCTTGAGTGAGTGTGGGCATCACATGGCGCATTAGATAGTTGCGTAGTGGGATACTCTGAGTCTCCAACATCTCCTGTTCCTCATGCTGGACCTGGGCTAGCCGCTCGTCCTGGAGAAGGATGAGGTGCAGCACGACCAAGGGCTAGCGGCTAGACTAATCACCACTCACCCATTCAGCTTGTCGCTTTGCTCTAAGCTCCTTCTCCAAAGCCTCTTGTCTCTCCATCTCCTCTCTTTCTCGTGCCTCCTTCCTCTCCTGCAATTAGTGCTCACATTAGCTCACTACCTCACAAACCACCCACCTTCTCTCTTCTCTCCTCTGCCTCCATTTGTGCCTTCTCTTCCGGTGTAGGTCCTATCAAAACAACATGACAACCAGCTCATTACTGCAGTGACTCTACCGTAGTTTCTAGGCTCTCCGATAAGCTTCTTGATAGCTTCTACTGTGTTTTCCATCTCAGGTGAATTATCACCTTCAACCTCTGTAAAGGAAAGAAAAATGACATCCCTCTACCCTCACAAGCAACTCACTGATGGACTCTGGGTGGATCTCCAGCTCATCAAAATAGTTCAACACAGTCACATCCTCTTGATTCAGTTCACGGAACAATTTCAGCCTACGCAAGAGACCTGTATGTGGATATTTTTCCAGTGAATTGCACAGAATGATCATTGTTGAGCACGTACCTTCCTCTGTGTTGTGGGTTCCCTCTACTTTGCTCTGTGGTAAGTTAATCACTCGATCCTTCAGGAATTCATTTGAGGCTTCTAGTGACACGACTAGCTCTGGAAACAGGAAGCAGTGAAGAGGAAACAAGACCACAATAATAAATTATACCAGGCATCAGTTGCTTATTGTACTCCGGCTGTGGTCCATCATCATCGTCGTCATCATCTTCATTACCATCAGCTAGTGTTGCATGAGGACAGTTAGATATTGTTAGACTCGTATTATTGACTTACGGGCAAACATCATTTGCGCCTCTTCATAGGTCTTTGGGAAACCATCCAGTATAAACCCCTGGTTCTGACACGGCATGGACTTTAATTTCTCTCTCACAAACCCCACAATGTGCTCAGTGGTGTATCGACCTGATACACACAGCATGCTGACTGCAATCTAAAAACTTACTACTAACCATTGTTCTCTTCAAGATTGTCCTTGAGCACTTCAAGATGCTCTTTAGCTTCTTGAGCTTTCTGATCACTTTCTTCATCATCGTCATCAATATCCGTGCGAGCAGCTAGATGCTCCTGATGGTGAAACAAAGTTACTTAATAGTGAGTAGCAGGTGTGTGCTAACCAGCTTGGTGATTGACTCTTTGATAACCTCAGTCAGGGCAACTCGATACAGCTTGTAGTGACTGCATAGCTGCTGAATAACAGTGGTCTTGCCTACTGCTGGTGGACCCAGTATGCACAGCCTGACCGGCTATTAGAATAAAATACAGAGACCCGTTGGAGGGTCTGGTGGATAAATAGCACTGCACTTGCTTACCAGTAGCCCTCTAGTCTTCTTATACTCTTTGATGACAGGAGTGATGTTATCCACTAGTCCAGCCTATAGTGATAATGGTAGGTACTGCACTATCAGTGCACTCCACTCACTAGGGATTTCCAAGCGAATGACATTGAATCTTTAGCTACTGTTGCCTCCAATTGCAAATCCACTAACAGCTGCTCACACTGACTGGTCTGAAGAAAAAAGAGAGAGAAGTTGTTGAGTAGGTGAATGAGTTGATTGAGTGAGTAAGTGAGTGAGTAATGATAACATTTACAACTGACCTCCAGCTCTCTAAGTGTGAAAGCCTCCACTCTGGGTATGCTCTGAACTCTACCAGTTCCTAGATTTCTACTAATAGTCTGCAATACAACAATGCAACATTATTCCTCACATCAGTGACACACACTCACAGTAACGATATCCTCCAGCGAATTGTTAGAGTCATCTACTCCCAGTATGTATCTTGTACCCGGCTTGCAGTCAGCAATATTCACTATGATGCTATAGAGAGTGGTTATGCATCTAGCATGCTGTAGAATGGAGATACCAACCTAGCCAGATCATCAATGTGAATGGTGGGAACCATGTTCTTGCCTTCACCAAATAGCTTCAATTCTGGCTCATCACCCAACCATGCAGACTAAGAGAGTGAGTGAGTGAGTGAGAGAGAGAGTGAGAGAGTGAGTGAGTGATTGAGTAGATAGGGGATTTTGGTGTTGATAAAATAAACTATTTTGTTTACCTTAAATAAGAAATGAAATATTCCCTCCTCTCTGCCGTATGATAAACCACTAGCTACTACATAAGTAGTGAATTTGGTTGCATCCTATACAAATTTCAATGTTTTAGATCGAGTGGTTTTAGACTTACAGTTTTTCCGAGCTTGATGACAAGTTTTTCAGCTGTTATCTGTGGTTTGAATCCGGGATGAGGTCTCCTGCGCCGATAGTCCTCCTCTGTGAATGGTACGTCAGGTTCATCCTGTACAGACAGCATGATGGTGTAAGCAGTGCTGGCGTGCGGACTCACGATATTGAGAGGCTTAGTCCTAGCCCAGGACATGATGGTGGAGATACATATGAACACCTTCTGACTTGCAAAGGTTGACAACTCATCATGCAACACTGAAAGAGAGTGAGAGTAGTATAATATTAGTGTAGGGAGATGCTCTCACTCTGCACGGCCCATGTTGCTTCCTCTACTTGTTCGCTACTGTCTCCAATGTTGTAAACTATTACATCACATGATTGAAGTACTGCAAGCAGGTCATCTCGAGAGCTAGCCTGAATAATGTGAAACAATAAAGTCAGATGGAGTCCTCTTGGTTGCAGACCTCCACTATCTCGGACACCCATTCTGGTTTCCCTGCAGTAGAGCTGGCTTCTGATAGTGTTCCTACAACTTCATAGCAGTTTCCACTGCCACTTGCTGCTTCTCCGGTCTCTTCCTCCTCATCACCTCCTAGCTCACGTGATGCACCCACCACTGACTGGCTCAGCACCTGTGGGCATCCACACATGTACACTATGCCCACAGGGTATTATAAATTCCCATCCTCTCTGACCTTTCCAACTGTTTTTCCCGTGAAAGCATCAACATGATTGACGAATACTTTCACCATGTTTGCTTGCTATACACGTTTTGCTCTGCAACTCGCTCAATGCAGGCTAGTAGCAAAGACCGCTTCTTCCAGCAGCAGACTTGGCTTCGTTGCTAAGAGACGGAATCACGTGATTACAATCGCCTGAAGGCGTGGTCGATAAAGTATTATTCTATTCATTTCCTGTTGTTGCTCAGCAAAGCGGACGAGCGAACAGCATCCATCGGATCCCCACACTTTTCTTCTTGTACCAGGACTAGCCGGCTACTAACCAGTTGCTCGTCGATCGGCTCCACTCTACTGATCTCGCGTGATAGTCCCCAGCCCAGTGTGGTGTGATACGCTGATTTCTGCAAAGAAGACAGGTTGCAAGCAAGAAATGGCGCAGACGCTGAAGGAAGGTCAGCTCTACAAGAAAGGCAAGATCAACACAGAATGGCGACAGAGGCAGTTTATTTTAAACAAGAGGCAACTATCTTATTTCAAAGGCGGGGTGAGTGAGCTGCTAGCTATAATTACATCACACTCTGATGATCAACATGTGCTTGTATCTGTGTCTTGATGTCGTAAACATGTTGAAGCAAACACTGCCTGAGCCTCACATGCTACAGGTGTTTACGTAAATCCAACGAGGTGCTGTTATAAACACCTACCGATACAAATTACCAGCTCCAACGATCTCTCGTACTGTCGTATTGACAAGTGGTGTATTTAATGTGGAAACTCGTGTTTGTGCTTATTCAAGCGTGCCCCTTGTTTTACAAGACCTCATGAATCTTAGCTAGGACCCACCAGAGCATAGCAAATCCTGATTTGGTAGCTCATTTATTAGCTCATTTATTAGCTCATTTATTAGGATATTCCTTATTATAGTCACATCCCATTTTGTTAGGTAACAGACTGGTTTCCCTTCCTAATTGACTTAGTCATGTGTAGGTATTCCTAGCAACTTTTTTACCAAATTTGCATGTGGACTAATCATAAAAATTGAACTAAGTCAGACATCATCGCCTCGTTTGTCAACAACGTTAATTTTCAGTTTGTGTTTGTGGCGTCAACTTGAGTTAGTAGTTTGTCACTCAGAGAGAGAGGGGGAGGGAGGAAGGAGGAGAGAGAGTGGGAAGAAGGAGGAGGGAGAGAGAGAGTTTACTGGTAGCAGTGTTGGTTTCTGCTGCTGCTGTTGTGGTGATGTGGTGGTATGGTTGGTGTTAACAGTTGTATTGAGTTGATATAAGGCAGCATGATCCCTCACTATGCTACACACATTAATGGGATATGGAGTGCTCATGAGTAATATGACCTGCAGGTTGGTGCTTTGGGAATACTAGTTTGTAAATCTAGCTCATCTAGATTTACTGCCTAAAACCTTTCCTCTGTTTACTTGGCTATGGCACAGTGCTTCTGTAAAAATTCGGCTAGTTCTATAATAAATAAGATCATTATTTTTATCTCGTTTTTCAAGTATTCCCTGGCAGCTGAAATAACTAAATGCATTGTTTGTTATTAGTGCTCTGATATCAAACCATTTGCAATATCACGAATAGAACAGTGTGGCAGTTTCAATATCACTTCTACAAACTCACAAATTGTACACAACATTCTTTCAACACAAAATGCACTGCCACAACTCCATACATTATAGATTTTGTATGTGCTAGCTTTGATAATTTGATATGAGTTGATCATGTAGTAAGACACACATCACCATTTCCTCAAGCTGCTCTTCCTTCAAACCAAGACAAACTGTTAGAATTGTATATCCATATCCTTGCTCCACACATATACAGTACTGTTTGCATTGCATTAATGTCAAAATGGAGGATGATCAAAGATTATTTTAAACTTGAGGCCTACACTTAAAAAACCTGCCTGACCTCTATATGTACCATGCAGTATCACATAGCTTTGTCTCCAACTGACAATCTGACCCTCTAGTAAAATTTGGAGCTATTTCTGTTGTTAACTGACTTGCTATAT
Source organism: Haliclona indistincta (assembly GCA_964017065.1). Taxonomy (NCBI): domain Eukaryota; kingdom Metazoa; phylum Porifera; class Demospongiae; order Haplosclerida; family Chalinidae; genus Haliclona; species Haliclona indistincta. The sequence continues at coordinate 18,446,262 of OZ024784.1, forward strand.
GACAGTATCATTGTTTTTAATCACAGAAACACGCACCGTCTGGAATCATTGAATTGAAAGAGGTAACTAACGTCACTGAAGTTCTATCAGACGGCACTTTTCAAGTGAGTTTAAATTCCAAATTTTGAGTAAAACATTCAAAATTTTTCCAGATTACAACACCCAGCAGGACATACGAAATTAGAGGAGGTTAGTAGAAATTTTTGACTCCTGTTCAACACTGTTTTTCCCTTGCATAGATTCTAGAGAGCAATGTGAGAGTTGGATCACAGCTATAAACAATGCAAGAGCTTCGCAATAACTGTGTTTGAGTTTTTTCTTTTACCTTTCTGTTGTTACAAAATATTATTTTTACTATTGAGGGTGGGGCTGCTGGTGTTTATTAGCCACGCCCAACATCAATGGCGTCGGCGACGGATTCGTCGGTGGGAGGACGCGAGATGATCTGTAGGCACATGGAGTCTCATTATAGACGAGTTTCTGCTGTCAAAGGTAGCGTAGAGTGTGTAGGTGTGCGTGACAGTGTCTCACACTCGCAGGAAGAGTAGACTCGTCTGCGCCCGAGGCTTTGCTCAAGTCTGTCAGAGGTAGGTTGGTAGACGTAGATAGCTCTGTGCTACGTTTACCTTCTACAGCTCGTGATAGACGCAGAAAGGAGGCTGTTGTGAAGAACTACAAGTTTACTAAAGCTAAGACTCTCAAGCCAGAACCACAATCACCAACACTAGTCCTTCACACACCGAATCTTTCACAGCAAGAAGCAGTGTTAGAGTCACCAAGGTGGGAAGCTTACCACACCAAGACAGGACGCACCGCAGCACAGTATGAGGAGTTGAGGAGAGACAGGGAGGGCCGTGATGTGGACCCGAGCTGGGTACAGCATCCATCACCTTGGAAACCTGCCGTTATCTTACAACCACTTTTTAAACCAGACTCGCCCAATGGATGCTCTACGCCCAGGATTAGCCCACCAGCAAAACGAAAATCACCGATTGCATCACCTTGCTCACCAGCAGCATCTCGTGCATCACCTCGCTTGCTGACTGGTGATAATGAAACTCCTGACAAGCGTGTACAATTTAATGATATAACATTATTCAAAGACTCTATTCATCTCACTCATACTATTAATCTACCATCAGGCAGCACTGAGAGACACCTGCTGCCTGATTGCGCAATGAACTCTGAAAATGACTGCACTGCACCACCGATCATGACGGCAAATCAAGAAATCACTTTCCATAAAACAGACACAGAATCTAGCGTTGTTCCACATTACAGGTTAGTATGTCACCAACCAGTGTGCAATACTGTCTTGTCTTGGGGCTAGATTTCATGTAGCTGAAAAGAACCTTGAACGGAAAACCAAGTTAGGAGAAAGGTGCTTTAATTTTTATTATGTAAAGTTAATTTTGTGTTATTGCAGTGTGTTGGAGTTTGAGTATCTCAAGTTCTTGTCAGCCATTACTAGGGATATACTCACTAAGCGTCAGTTCAGTGATGCTGGTATAGAGGTGCTCATCCGGTCTCATATTGCTGCTAACAGACACACACTGCGTGAGGACATCATGTGGCAGAGGATAGCTGTACTCAGGAGAGATCTGGGACTGACAACAGTTATCAACTATAGCTAGTAGCAGTATTGAATTAATAATAATATTTATTATTAATAGTAATTATTCACAACCGCAAAATGCATGATACCACTCACAAGTCAACTTTCCCGCAACTTTCTAGCAGCAGTATTAACTTTTACAACTTTCCCAGCGCGCTAATAATAAAAGTTTTCATTCTACGAGAAATTTTATGATTTGCACTTTCAGACTACCACTCAAATTTTAGGAGTCGTTGGCATCAAGACCGGAAGCATGACGTTGACCAATCAAATTCAGTTTTGATCACCTACACATGCGATCGCCCACGTGGGTCACACTATTCACGTGGACACTACTGAACGCATTCTCAAAGTGATGGCGAACGCTGAAATAGTCTCTCATAGTGACTCATCAGACGACATAATATGGCAGGTAGAATCTTTCCTGCAATAATAAAGTTCTTACACTCTCTCTTACCAACAGATGCTTGTTTCGCAAGCTCCAAACAATCTACATGTGGTCAATGTACTAAGTTTGATGTATCTCGATATATATGAACTTGTTCGCGACACTGTCCCATCAGCTATCAGTCTGAGTCACTTGTCTCTGCTAGTGGAGGAGAGGCACACGGTGCCTCCACACTGGTACAACTGGATTCCCGAAGTTATCTTTCCGCTAGTACCTCAGTATGGTGGGAACTATGATAGCAGTCTTGCTGCAGTTTATCTTCAGATCTTCTCTTATATCTTCCCGATTGTGGAAATCTTTCCATCTGCCTCTCACCCTGCCTCCTCTAGTGAGGAAATTCTTTCATCTTCCGATACCAGCTGCTATTTGGTCGAACCGGAAGAGCCCTCTAGTGCTTTGTCTGGTGAGTGTGAAGTTAGAGAGCTGGTTGCAAGCTGTGATCTCCGTCAACCCCAAGATTCCGATACCAGCTGCTATTTGGTCGAACCAGAAGAGCCCTCTAGTGCTTTGTCTGGCGAGTGTGAATTTACAGAGCTGGTTGCAAGCCGTGATCTCCGTCAACCCCAAGATTCCAATACCAGCTGCTATTTGGTTGAACCAGAAGAGCCCTCTAGTGCTTTGTCTGGTGAGTGTGAAGTTAGAGAGCTGGTTGCAAGCCGTGATCTCCGTCAACCCCAAGATTCCGATACCAGCTGCTATTTGGTCGAACCAGAAGAGCCCTCTAGTGCTTTGTCTGGCGAGTGTGAATTTACAGAGCTGGTTGCAAGTCATTTTCTCTATCGACCCCATTATTCCAGCACTTCTACCCAAGACATGAACATCTTGGATTATCAGCTCCCACTGCCATATCTTATTGGGCAGTTTACTTGATCTGACCAGTAGTCTCTCTGGGAACATGTTTGATAGTGTGGATTAACTGGATTTATTAATGAGTGGAACTGTAGTCAACCCATTAGTGTGTATGTATAATGTCAGTGTTGCGGTTACATATTATTAAGCGGTTACATATTATTAACCCTAAGTTGTTCAAAGAAAACCTCCAAGTGTGCAGGCTAAATAAAAGCATAAACCAAGCATGCCATGTCATAGTCTCAGTGACATAAATTAATCTCTCCGACAACAAACAACTGTACAGTATTACAGTAAAATATAATCAGTTACTGATCCCCAGTGTTCTAAGTGCCTTGAGGGCAGCCATGTTCTTGGCATTCTTGAGTGAATCAGCCACTGCCTCAGCAATAACCTCTCCTTTCTGCACCACACTACAGCAATACTTGCGGTCCACCCTGGAAGATAGGGAAACTAACATCAGGTCATGATTTATTCATATTAAAACTAAGCTTCCTTGTTTGCTACAGGTGTGAGATACGATTTAGCTTCCTAAAAGCTGACAGATTGTTACACACCTGCAGTTGATCATTGCTGATCAAAAAGCCCGATACTAGTAAGCCCGGATCATGCTGTATATATGTTTGTATGATTCAGATAATGACTTGTTAGATATTATGCCCGAAATAACTGGAGAACAATAGAAATAATCTGAGCATAATAGCAATTTTATGCAATAATTATTATGAGTAAGTCACTGCAGAGCTAAAAATAACGTCCTGTCATGGGTGCAGTAATTTGAACTACCAAAAATACCCATGTGACTGTGGTCACTTTTGTTCATCAATCAAACAATATGTCAAACACGTTGATGTGATGAATATGATGTTACGTGTTAGGAAACCGTGTTAGGTTCTGATTGAAACAATACCACAATGCTAACCAACTGAGAAAGGATGTATTAGTAAAGTTTGCACGAGCATGTCAGCAAAATATTTTATGGGAAATAGAATAGAAGCAATTTTGATTTTTGAGCATAATATTCTCATCTCTACAATGTTATAAATCAGTGAGGATTTTCGCTCACATTCTCTTTCTGATTTTGATGTCAGGAACAAGATGATACAGTCGAGTGATCGGAGGGAGGTCAATCCCTTTTTCAACCGCATCTAATAAAGTGAGAGAGTAATAATTACTAAAGTGATAAACATTACTAACCAAACAGTGGTGTGTCCGTTAAGATAGGTTTGAACACTCGCCAGACTGCCTCCAAGCTTCGTCCACTATCCAGGAAGACAGCAGCTGCCAGAGCCTCTAGAATATCGCCGAGTACCTTGGGAGGGTCAAACCCTTCCAGTTCATCACAGGTGCTGTCGTCATCCATCACTTCCTCCTCATCTTCTCCAGCTTGCATGCTTTCCTCAGAACTACTAGAAAGATCATCCATAAAATCTTCATCCTGCACATGCAAAAATAACATTACACACAACATCTAACTTTGCTTGAGGGTGGTGTTCTGTAGCACACTCCTCACCATGCTCCCTCCCTCCCTCTCCCTCCCTCACATGCTACATTGCCCGAGGGACTGTATCTACTCACTCACCGGCAAGCTGTCAAATGACTCTTCATCATTCAAGGCTTCGGCAAACTTCTCAATCTTCTTGAAGAGAGCTGGAGAGTCGTGCAACAGGTGCTTATGGAGATCACGGCTGACGGTAAGCCGAGCAAAGGTCGTGTTGCTGACAACAACTGATCGTAACTCGGACATTGTCTGTGGAGTGGAGGACTGGCTTGATGAGTAGGCATAAGAGGTGATGAGATAGTCCAAGATGGCGTCACCTAGAAACTCAAGACGCTTGTAGCAATCAGTGATGCGGTTGCGAGTGTACGAAGAGTGAGTGAATGCTTGAATGAGAAGAAGACGATTTTGGAATCTGTAGTTCAGCTTCTCTTGAGCTCTTGCCGTCTGAGCAATCAAGCGACGAAGGTGAACAGGATCCTGGTCATCTTCTCTGGGCAAGTCTAAAGACCCAAAATGACTTGCAAACACTTGCCGTGAGCCTGCAGTTAGCAGAGAATAGGACTCACGTACTGGGTGGTTTGAGAACCAGGCCTCGTGCTCTGCTGGTTTGCCTATTTTCACTCCGAGCCAAGACATGAACTTGATCCCTCCGGCTAACCCGCCAGCTACAGTATACGCTCCTATCAAAGCCTCTACGCAGTCAGCGATGCACTTGTCAGTGATATGACGATACAGATAGTTAGCCTCATGATCCGGAATATCAGGCCCTCCCTCGACCTTTGGAACAAGGACTGGTTCCCATGAGGATGACTCCTGGAACTTATAGCAGGGCATGACCCATTGTATCCGAGCCCGTCCACTCTCATTGGGTGCTGTAAAGGTACTCGCCATAATCCGGTCAAGGACATTGATTTCTCTTTCCTCAGCTAGTATCCTCAAGTTGACGTTGCTGATTCTCCGGATTCTGGCTCTAGATAGCTTCTCCTCGTGAGCTGTCGGCCGAGTAGTGAACAGATGGAGTGAAGTGACTAGCTTAAGAACAGAATCCCCAAGAGACTCAAGTCGTTCAAGATTGACAGAGTCGTTGGCTACTCGAGGTGTCAGAGCTTGTAACAAGAGTCCATTGTCTGGTCCACGTAGAAACAGCTGGTCTTTAGCAACACTAGCTATAACCTCCACTTTGACGTCTTTTTCAAGATGCTCGATTTTTTGAGTGGGAATCTCACCAAACCCAGCGTCCTGATAGCCGTGTATCGTGGTCCTAGTCAAGAGCAGGTCATTCTTTGATATGCGGCCGATTCTAGTCATCGCACTGATCTCTTCTGAGAGGTCGTCCACTAGAAGGAGTGACTCCATTCTCCAGAGCAGCGAGGGAAGGCAGCGAAGAACCTTCCAAAAATAAGAGCAAAGAGGATTGATCTTGGTCACATCGGGAAATAAATATGAATACTTTCGATGAGATTGCTCTTCTTCTCTTCCGTTACGTGCTCCTTTGTGGTTCTGCTCAAAGCGAGAGGTGAACAATTTAAGACGAGAGAGACTGAGTCGCTTGCACTTCAGTCCAGGCTGACTGTCACTCAATGTCGTGTCGTATTTTGTCTTGTAGTACTCAGCATAGCTAGTGAAGTCATCAGATTCAAACGGTGACTGCGGCGTGACAGAGCGATCGATGCTCACGACCTCATATAGCTCAGGCAGACCATGGCTGTTCTGAGGAGGGCGATGGGTAGGTGTGACTACCAGATGGGCAGCCTGGTCTTTTAGCGCCTTTTCCCAGCTCATTTCACTAATACTGCTGTCACAGATACTAGCTACTAGGCCCATGTCAATGGTCCAGGCTCCTCCTGCTACTGCTGAGACTGGTACAACCAGGTACTTGTTGCTGGCGTCATCATAGTCAGGCTGGAGGTAAGGCGGGGCTATACAGAGGAACTTGGAGAATATAGCTTCATGACAAGTTGTGAGGACTTCCAATACTGCTTCCTGGAGCTCATCTAGTGGATACCTGCTGACTTTAACCAAGAGATTCGTCTCTTCATGGTCATCTTTGACGTGCAGTGAAAACTCGGGAATCTACACAATGAGAGAGAAACATCAATGATGGAAGATGCCTAGCTATACCTTCCACCATGGGAGAGGTGCTCCAGTCAGCACACCTAGTGAGGTAGTGTGTCCCTCAATAGACTGGTACAGTTTTCCTGTCGATCGGTCTCTGATCTCAAACACGTACAAGAACACGTCTCCATTTGCGTGAGGAAAACATTTCCGCAAAACAGAGGCAGTCTGTGGGATACAAGAATTTGAAATGCTCAACAGTGGTACAACAAACTAACTCTGTTACGATATAGTCTTGCTCTCTTCTCAGAACCAGCTAAAGGTCTCCGTTTCTCTTTCTGTACGTCTTCATCGTCTGAATCAACTGGTGGCGCTATCAAGAAACGCTCATTCAGTTCACCTAACTTGTGGAGCTTCTGGACAGCAAACAGACCTGCAGCTCTCTCGGCATCACGTTTAGAAGGCATAGCACCACTCTGAAAAATTCAAGTTATTCTTAACTGTAAGATGCTGTATACTGCTCCTACCTCAATGGTTTCTTTGACAGGACATACAATCGGCAGATCAAGCTCACAAGTATACTCAAACTTTTTCTCCTCTTCATCATCATCTCTCGGAGGAGGCTCATTCTTGGGAACACGCACACGTGTGGACCGTGGAGCGTTCTTCCTCTGTTTGTAGACAGTAAAGAAAGGAGCCAGTTTAGTGAACTTGTCACAAGGCAGTTTTTGAAGATATCTAACAGAAAGGTAAAATTTTGACTCAGATACATGTAAAGTGCACATATCTTACCTGTGTAGCAGCTGTAAGCTGCCGCCAAGAGTTGCTCGAGCTCCGTCCTTGCCGTACGGCATGTAGGGAGGGACCAGGCTCTCCTGGGCTTCGTGCATCTCCTCCTCTGATGGCTGTATACGATCCTTCTGACACAGCTTCACCAGTTCGTCTTCTTGCTGGTTGAATGTGTTCAGCATCTGTACCTTAGCTATATCAACCTCATTCACCATTAGGATGAACTCAGACGGTTTGTCCCTTGCACGACCTTTCGATTGAATGTAGGCACGGAAATTCTGAGGAAGATCAAATCGAACTACTAGATTACATTTAGGGACGTCCACGCCCTCTTCGATGACACTTGTTGATATGAGCAGATTGATTCTGCCCTTGCGAAACTTGGTCAACACCTCTCCTTGTTGCTTGGACTTCATCTTAGTGTCCTTCTTCTGAAAAGCAGGTCCTTGGCTAGCTGTTTGACCGACAATGTAGTCACACTTGATGTGGCGCAGCTCAGGAACTTTGCGACTCTTTCTCTGCAGCAGTTTAGCTAAACAAGAAGCAGTATAGCGACGCTCCACAAACACAATCCCCCTCAGTGGTCTCTTGTCAGTGCTGTCCTGCTGTTCACTGCTGCCATATCTCTTCAGTACCTCAAGCAATGCATCAACTTTACTGCTGTCTCCAAGAGCATCTTTAAACTTCTTGCACTGGACAGAGAAGAGAGTGAGGTGTGTCAAGGCAAGGCAGCCCTGGGTGTAGTCCCAGTTGCTGTCATCCATGGGCATAGCCATTGCACCACGTAGCTCACCTAGAGCTTGTTCAACAAACTCAGCCGCACTGGCTGGACCGAGGTCAAGTAGAATAATCTTGAGATCATCCAAGAGGTCCTTGGCTAGGTCAGTCAGTCGCACTACCCGCTTGCCATGTACCTTAGTATGAAAGAACACAATAGCACCTTCAATAGGACGCCTGAGCTCTTCTGTTTCTCTGCTGTAGACTGAGTTATAAAATTTCACAATCTCCGTCGGCTGAGTGGCATATTTGGCGACCTCTTGCAGGTCCTGAGACGTCTTTGCTGAGCTCATTAGCACTGATTCCAAGGCATGGATCCCTTTCTCCAGTTCTCCAGGTTTTTGCTTGATTTTCTTAGCCAGCAGAGATGCCGAGAGACCAAGAACACGAGGATGGTCCTCCGGTGGGAAGTCTCCAATGGTCCTCATTATTTGGACATAAGGATGATTCTTAGTGGCATGATGGCACTCGTCAATAATCAGAAGATTGATCTGCCGCGGTTGGATAACACCACGATTAACCATGTCGAGAAATATCTGACATATAATGACCAGGACTCTATTTTCGTTGAAGTGGTGGTACCAGTCTGACTTGCTCCAGCTGTCAATGTTCTTCATCTCACCATAGAATGGAGATACCTTTAGATCAGTGTGTTTGGCGATATACTCCGCTTGTTGCTTCACCAGCGGAACTGTGTGTGGAGGAGAGCAGATAAGAGTAGTGCAACCACAAATTACTGATATAGCATGTCTACTATGGAATGGGGAGTTTCACAGAGCCCTAAATAGCATGAAATGAGTGAATGCAGTCAAGCCTTATGACACAAACCACATGCACCCAATAAATCATATTATTTTACACTAACCTGTATGAGCCAAGAACACTGTTCTCTGTCCCTTTTCATCATCGAACTCCCCCTCAGTCTGATAGGCTAGCTCTTTGATAGTCAGCACAGCTACAAACGTCTTCCCAGCTCCAGTGCCCAGGTTAACAATGGTATTCTCTCTGAGAGCGTGTTCCACTAGCTCCACCTGGTACGGGCGCCCCACTTGAGGCCCAGCTCCAGTTGTCGACTGTTTCTCCTCCTTATGTTGAGCTTGGTCTGCCTCGGGCTCCGAAGCGAGCGAGCTGCTCGGTTCGGACATTTTACCTCGATTTTTTACGATTTCGCAGACTGCTGCAAAATTGGGATAAGCCGAGATAACTTAAGCTAAATTTTCGGGGCTCCCCCTGTGCAAGCATGTTGAAGGCGGCGCAGAGAGCTTTGAAGAAATACATTCAAGGAGTGAAAGCAGCGACTACACCGCGAGGATTGGATCTGAGGAAGACACAGATAATATGGGACTTCAGAAAGGACGAGACGATACGCGATTGGGTCTACCTTGATGACAAGAAAGACGCGGAGGGACTGTCTGAAGCAACATTTGGGCCCAATGGAAAAGGTAGTTCAATACAGCAGCAACACTAGCTATGCAGACCTGTCTGGCCTCAGGTACCGGAGCTCTATTCCAGGGTAACCTTAGTACTGCAATACCCAGCACCAGCTCAGCATTGTACAGTGGATTCTGTGCTATTCAGTCTAAACCTGGACAAGTGAGTTCCTAATCTTCACAGTCCTCTACCAGTCAATGATTATGGTGCACAGAGCAATATATTTGAATCAGGTAGAATTGATGTGCAGGAGTACGATGTGTTCCAATTGAAAGTGAAAGGAGACGGTCGTCGGTACATAGCTAATCTCCGTAGTCCCAGCATGGGCCGAGAAGATGAGCTATGGCAGCACTTCGTCTTCACTAGAGGTGGCCCAGAGTGGGAGATTATCACGGTTAGTAATATAGCGTCAGACGGTTCAAACTCAATGAAGTAGTATTAGCACTCACTGGTCTATTTCTCTAGCTGCCGTTCAAGGACTTCTTTCTGGTCAACAGAGGCTACATGCAGGACAACCAGATGTCTTTCCCAAGCCAGTCTATCTACACATTTGGACTGATACTAGCAGACAGAGTCAACGGACCATTTCATCTCGAGATACAATACATCAGAGTAGCTTATAGTCTAATACACAATCCTGAAGTATCTAAACCAATGAGTAGCAATTCATTTATGTTATGATCTCTGTTGTCATATTGTATATCAGAATCTGTCAACTCTCATGGCTTAGCCATGTCTCATGCTGACAGATTTATGTAAAAATCTTGTACTGATAGATAGGTAAATAATTATTTTTGATTTGATCTCCCGCCCGGATCAATTGTCTTATTCAGACCAAGTTTGTTGATCCAATATTGCACTTTTTCAACTGTTTTAGGATTCGGTAACATTTCCTCTCTTTTTACTGCATTGAAAATTAGGTAGGCGTGGTTCAAAGTTTACTACAACTTACTTAAAACAAGCTCTCCTTGTCTAATCTGATAGGCCGTGTGTATGTTGTTTATGATAAGTCCGCCTCCAATGACGAATAACAGCTTCATGCTGTGTCTAGTAACCATGAGACGAAACCGATGCAGCCATTGCCAATTATTCGGATCCATTTTTTAATACAGCTGGTGGGCGGGGCTCATACACGTGGCGACCAGAGGCATGAAGCTGCTGACTCATAACATGTTGACCTCCCATGTCAAGGGAGTGAAGAACGGCTTTCCTCTGCGCATATTGGTGAGTACAATACACCAGCTATACGCCATACTCGTCTGCTTGTCTTTTTACAGGCTAGAAAAGTGGAGGTAAGACCTGTGGATTTCAACCGCACCTTCGTGGCTCGCATGATCACTAGGCTGGACTGGGGTGCTCTCAGAATGGCGGCAGACTCGGTGAGTAGACCAGCTGCTATCATGTATAGCGTTATATATCATCTACAAGGTGGGTCATGCTGAGGGCCTGCCTGAAACAGTGCCCGAGGAGTACGAGTTGAATGAGGAGTTCCTCAAGGCAACTCACCACGTGATGATGGAGGTGGGCTACTAGCCATGCTTAGAGTCACTTCTTCCTGCTCTAACAGATAGAAGTGATCGAGGGAGAGCTGGAATGCCCTGAGAGTGGTAGACGGTTCCCAGTACAAGAGGGTATACCAAACATGTTACTCAGAGAAGATGAAGTATAAAATTAAAAAATTTTGATATGTCACACGATGGTCAGTGAGCACATAATGACTAGTTTCCTGTTCTGACTTGATCAACTTGATCCCAATGCAAAGAGTCTCTATTACCCATGCTCCGCCCCACTCTGGTCATGAATACTATTAACAACACAGCGACACAACACGCTAGAACAATGAGCAGCAGGTAGCGTCGAAACATGGCTCCACTGTCATCCATAGGCGAGCGCCATCTTTGCTGCTGCCTGAGAGAGAAGAGTAGACACTCTATACATCACATGACAGAGAAGCAGTACCTAAACCATCTTGTGATGCCCTCCAGAGGGCTCTTGCGACGATACTTGTTGCTGTCCGTATCGTCATGTCGTGGAGTAGGTCTGTTAGCGGACACCATGAGAGGGCTAGACCACTGTGGGTAGTCCCTCAGCTGGGCAGTGGTGGAGTAAGAGGTGGGCACACCAGCTGTAGAGGCACCTACATCATGTGCAAGAGATGCCATCAGGAGCTTAGAGCTAATTTCATTGCAGAGGCAAATCTCTTACTACTGGATTTTTACTTCTTACTAGATTCTCTATTTCTAGATTATTGACACACTAAGTTCTTCCTTGATGTTAAAATTTTGAAAGAGGTCATGCAATCTCACCTCTGTTAACTGGTCTTTCGTCAAACAGCTCGAGAGACACGTGACTGGTGTTGACGGTGTCTGCAGCAGCTCTGGTGTGAGCTGTACGGGGTGTGCTGGTGAGGTGGTGATTGTAGTCACCAGCTATGGACAACAAGAGAACAGTCACACACACTCCTACCACGTCCTTACCAAGCGAAGTTGTCATAATCTCATCTTCCTCCTCTGTATAATCCTTCTCCTACGCAAAATAAAACATTGATAATATTGGTCATCAAATACTAACAGATGGTTCTTGTATACCGAGACCCTCTCGTCCCCACTGATACGATCGAAGAACTAGACGGAGTCTATCAACAACTGGAGATATATGACTAGGTGAGGGGAACAATCGCTCCTAAAGGAAAGGATCGTATGTACACTGGTAGAGTTGTCATAGGAGTTAGTACCTTGCATTGAGGACAGGTTAGGCTACCCAGGCCTGTACCAGCTGGACGAGATAGGACAAAGTTATCCAGACACGGCATGTGAAATAGGTCTAAAGAAATATGAAAGAGCATTGTCTGTGCTCTCACACAATGACATTATAGACAAACCGTGGCAGCTAAGCCTGACTACATCTCCCTCGTTGAGTCCTTGAGAACAGAGGAAGCATACAGGATCAAAGTCACTGTCTTGTAGCCATTGCAGATACGAACGCACTACACACTGGGAGAGAAACAGCGTGAAGGGAAGTACTCCAATTATTGCACACCACTCACTCTATGGTGTTGTGAAGCTATGCAATCCTCACAGACATTCACTCGATGCACGAAACAGAACAGATTAGTCACCCTCCGCTTAGGGCACTTACACAGACCCATGTCCGAAACGAGCTGCCTCTTCGACTGCTTTGTCTGTCTCTGCTCCGGTCTAACCGCTTACCGTAGTGCCGTGTGCAGCTCTCCGTCAAACCGTTAGCCTCCTGACACTAAACCGTATTCATTGCGCATGTACGACGGTTATCGATACGCGATCTAGCTTGGATCGCAATGTTTGGTTGAAAAACTTTCTTTTCTTCTCCTGCATCAGTTGATTTATCTCTGAAAGGTTGCTGGTGTTCCACAGGCGCTGAGAGCGCCAGGTACCATCTATCATGCGAAGGAGGACGAAACAACAGGATGAGCAACAGGCAGCCACGCCCATCAAAGAACCAAGCCAGCCCCAGGAAAGCACCAATAGTGCAAAAGGCAGTGGATTATGCGGCAAACACCTGCTTGCACTCGTACCTATACTCCTCGCTCTAGCTTTTTACATTGCTCCAACAGTGCTTGACTTGTATGAAATACAGTACGGGTGAGTAACCCAGGTATGTTGCTAGCTAGTTGTCCACCCCCATTGCAGATATGGAGAGAAAATGATGTATGAGGTGTCTCCGTTGATAATGGAGGAATTCCACAAGTATGATCTTGACTCGAGCGGATTCATTGACCCTCAGGAGTTCGTCAACATTGCTCTAGATCTCAAGATGGACACCAATGCGGTCAGTCACTTACCTCGCTATCCTTCAGACCTGCTTGTGTTATCAATCTCTCTCTTTTCAGACTAAAGACAAGTTTATGTTCATAGACAAGGAACTGGAGATAGGTAAAGAAGCTCTTATGGTAGTAGCAGACTTCACTCCTCTCAACCTTTCAACCATGACTAAATTTGAGAAGCAAGGCACGGTATGTAATCACCATTACTATACTGCTGTGCAGGGTCATTCCTATAATATGCCTTTCTAGTTCATGTTTGGGCCTCCAGAGAAGTTGCTACCTGGTCTTACCAGTTGGAAGAATGCGCAGCATCCATTCCAAGCTTACGGAGCCTTGAACTTCAAGGCGTTTCTCCCACTTACCGCACAAACGTCATTCTCAGATCCGTACTACGTCATTGATGCTGAGCTTTACGGACGACAGACTCAAATGAGCTACTATCACCCATCAGCACCTCGTGGGAGAGAGGAGATCTTGCATGCACTGCTGTCACAGTTTCATCCAAACATCTTTGTCAACTGCCGGTTCGGTCCTCGTGGAACATTAGCCGTTATCAGAGCTGAGAATGATGATTATTACGATGTTGTCATCAGGTTAGCTCGTGTTGCTAGTCCGCTAGTCATTGTGTTTGTGTGTTATAGAGCTCATGCTGAGTTCCAACTGAACGAGGAGCCAAACTACCCATTCTGGTTCACACCAGCTCAGTTCAAGGGTCGTCTCATCATCACTAAAGATGGCAGCCATGTGGAGTACTTTGAAATGCACGTACCAAACTACCAATCTCTCAATGTTGGTGAGTAATAAAGAGTGTAAAAACTGTATTAAATTATTATTATCCTGTTTGCAGATATGGAATGGGTAACTGGACCTAATGGAAATGAAGTTGATATAGGTAACATAATATCCATGCACCCACCACTCACACATATAAATTTTGTTTGGTTTAACCATTAGGTACCATATGGTATCATAACCATTAGGCACCATATGGTATAAAGACATTATATTATGGTATAGTAGGAACAAACTATGTAACTAGTATTACTTTTCAAACAATATTTAAGCACAATAGCTAGTTAGATGGATAGTTGCTGTTGCAACTTTGAACTGTATTGATATTGTCTTGCAGGCTATATGCCTTTGATGAGGTTGTATTCTATTGCTCCATCCAATATGTTCAACACAACTGATGACTTGAACTATCGTATTCCAAATACTGGACCGCCTCATTTTGACTTCAGTCGATTCCACTGGACCAAAGAGATCTCGTTGCAAGAAGCCGTCAGCAAGCTGGAGAAGACAATGTACCCTTTCAAGCAAGTGAGTGATATTGTCATTTTATTTACAAATGGTTTGTTTTGGTACGTTCAGATTCCATATTTAGATTTCCTTGATGCATTTACATTAGCTAAACAGGAGAACAAGCTAGTTCACTCCATCTTGCTCTGGGGCGCTCTGGACGATCAGTCTTGCTGAGGGTCCGGACGGACACTTCGAGAAGGTCCCCTCGAGTGTCCGTCCGTGGTCAAGCTCCTTCAGGAGCAGTTTGTAAGCACGTGGAGCTTTATAAAGGACCTACAAGTGAGTGCATACTAACAGTACTATCTTCCATTATTGATGTGTGTCTTTGTGATACAGGATCTTAGCAACAACTCCTCATATACTGAAGAACAACAGCAGCTAGCAAAACTATCCATCGATAGCTACAGGTAGTGTGTCTTCCTTCATGGTTCACATTCTCTCTTCTGCCTTCTTCAGTTTTCCGGTAGAGATGATGGTAGTAGACAGCAATGGTACTGTACTGCATCACGTCAATGCCAACAAGCTGATGGATATGGATGGGTCCAGCATAGGGTTAGGGTAAGTATACTCGCACATCATAGAGAATGTTTGGTTTCTTGTGATGTTAAAGCAAAACCCAAATCATAAGTGTCACCTTCATGTACTAATGTTATTCACATAATGGAAGATGATCAGAAACTGAACACACATTGAATAATTGACATTCTCTCTCACAGGCAAATACAGGATCCCATCAATATGAAATATCACCATTTTCTTGAAGAAGGAGTAAAGAGAGCTTCGGTATAAAAGAACACTTATCAATTTATTTTTGTACACATTTTAACCACTCTAACTGACTCTGCTGTATTGCAGCTGTACCCATTGACGACACTGTCCCTAAAACCACACCCACTGGTGGGACGTGTCTGATGCTTCTGTCAGCTGCTCTAATCATGCAGTTTAAATTTATTTTTACTTTTGTAAAAAAATGAAACTTATCTTGTTGACATAATTATAAGAAGAAATAAACAAATAGATTGTTTATGTCATGT
Source organism: Haliclona indistincta (assembly GCA_964017065.1). Lineage (NCBI taxonomy): Eukaryota > Metazoa > Porifera > Demospongiae > Haplosclerida > Chalinidae > Haliclona > Haliclona indistincta. The sequence continues at coordinate 18,461,865 of OZ024784.1, forward strand.
TCAATGTTCGTCTGATGGAATCGTAAGTTTCTTGAAGTGTGGGGAGTCTTGGTTTAAAGTCCTGAAATAAAAACAATAATTATGACACCTGAGAATGTAGTGGTATTGTCACCTCAAAGAGTGGTAGACTGGTCAGCTCACTTATTGGTACAGGGCTGTCTCCATTGCTTGTGTGCAGTAATAGAGCAAGATAGAATATCACTCTGTGCTAGAATGAGTAGTGAATTTGTTCATAATTATTCATTGTTACCATAGTGATGGCTTCATGAATAATGATATCATGTATGTGGGAGTGTGGGATGAAGTGTGTCTGTGTGATCCCTCCCAGCCTCTCCTTGCTGACATGAACACCTACATCGTGAGCAACCACCACAGTCTCTAATGAACACAGAAAAGACAAGACTATGTCTCGTGTCTGACACATCGTGTACCGGCAGTACCTTTGATGGGCTGCTGAGCATACAACAACACTAACAGCAAGATTACAAATATTCCAAAACTCCCTAAAACTGTCAATAGAATCGAGCCTGTGGGCTAAAAGAGAGTGCTCAGTTGAACAAACTCATTTTAAGTCAGCTCACTAGGAGACACGTGGTTGCTGCCAGTGCCGACACGAGACAAGCGCCCAGCAGCTGTGTAGTGGAGGATCGCCCTGGAGCCTTTACTGTCAGCACGCAGACTGGCAGCCCCGTGGATAGGTCTGTGAATTCCGTTCTTTTGAACTTTATTTCCTCTCCTGTTGCACTCCTTGCTTCCATTGATGATTATTTTGGCTGGTCGCCCATGCATAATTTTCCCGGGCAGTTAATACGCCTACGCATAACATCTGCTGCAGTACTCACTCTGCTGTGAAATCTTCACAAAGGCTGCTTCTCTGTCTGTGAACAAGGAATGGACGACTACGAGCCCGAGAGCACGCACCGTACCGCAACAAAGGCGAGTCTCACCTTTCTACTGGAGGACATTGACCCGAGAGATCTCGTTGAGGATGGACTATCACTGGCAGATTACGGTGACTCTGACTCCGAGGCTGGCGGCGGTGTACGCGAGACTCCTAGCTGTCAGGAGCTTGCGATCGAGGGAGAGCGCCTCGCAAAACAGGGAGAGCACAGCGAAGCCATTCCGCTGTTAGAAGCAGCTCTGGAACTAGGCACTGATGACGAACGGCTCACTAGTGTGCTGTGGAGTCTGCTAGGCAACGCGCACTTTTACCTGGGCAACTACAAGCAGGCGGCTGCGTGCCACATGCATGATCTCGCTGTTTCCAATGAGAGTGGAGATGAAAAAAGCAAGGCCCAGGCATATTGCAATCTTGGAATAGCATACCGTAAGACAGGTATGTCCATCATCCCATCATGAGACTACTGATGACACAGTCCTCATACCACAGGTTACCTACGACGTGCCAAAGCATGCTATGAGTACTACCTCGAAATTTGTGAGAAGCTGGAAGAAAGTCGTTCAATTTCAAAAGCCAGTCATAACCTCGGAGAGCTTCACCTGTCCCTGGCGAGGCTAAAACTGCAGAGAGACGGAGGACTGGAGGAATCAGCTGAAGCCAAGGAGCACCTTGACAAAGCAGCCGAGTACTTTGAGAGACATCTTGAATATGCAACGGAGACTAATTCACAGTAAGTGGTATGCATGCATGCATACAACTATTGGTTGGATTATTGTACTAGCTAGCTGGGACTCATAGTTGCTAGTATGTGTGGTCTGCTCCTGGTGTTCCAGTCATGCTGTCAACAGGCGTGCCACAACGCGTTGCATCCTACTCAACAAGCGTGTCATTACCACAGCATTGCATGTCACTCGAGTTGACTGCATAGCTATCATATTACCCTCTTAATCAGCCATGATTATATGCAGCAAAAAATTAATAGTTAATGTGGGAGGTTGGAGGAGTCGAGAAAATAATAAATGCCCACATTTGTGGTGACCATGCATCAACATGATCATCAGTGTTATGTAATAGATGTTTTGAGAATAAATTAATTATGATTACACTTTGTAGTCCTATAGTGGTGACTTTGAACTTTGTAAACAAACAGATGGTCCGTTGCAATTATGCTGTGTAGTTTATTGTAATGATGATAGCATGCAAGTACATGTGTTTGCCGCAGACTGGTAGTAACATGTGTCAATCATGCAGTGTTCTCTCTCTCTCTCCTTGTATCTTCTCAGGGCATCCATTGCCAGGGTGCACGGCAGTCTTGGGATGGTGTATGAGTTGCTGAGAGACACTGACAGAGCCATAGACCACCATCAACAGGTGCACAGGAACACTTTGATCAAAATGTGACCATAATAATTCCTGACCTGCAGAGGCTTCAGATAGCAACTGAGCTGGCTGATAGAGCGAGTGAAGGAAGAGCTTATTGCAGCATAGGGAACTGTCTCCGCGCCATCATTCAACCTGACAAAGCACTGGAGTGCTACAAACGAGTATGTACACTAAGCATTGACATTGCAACTATGTATATTTAGAGTATAGTCTAGTGATATTGACCAATGAGATTGACTACAGCTTGGACTCTAAATAGCTTAGTATCCAAACCGCGCACTTAGTATCCAAGCCGCGCTACTTAGAAGCCAACTTGAATCAGTACAGGAATTGTTGGATTCATTCTCTCTGCATAACGAAAAGACTATTATAAAGAAGAGCGACGACTAGTTGACACGTAGCGCAGATAGACGAGTGGAGGCGAGCTAAAAATGTTGCTCGCTTTCGATCGTTAGTCGCGAATCCGCAGTACATGCAGTGCGCACAGCATGCCGTGGCAGGGGAGGAGTTTCAAAAGCCAGGGTGGAGTTTGTTATAGTGCATGGCTGGCGACCCAAAGGGCGGTCAACAATCACTGGACTGGTCCAGTGGACTGGACTGGTGGACTGGACTACAAAACAGGAAACCGCGCCCATAATTACTATACTACTAAACCCAAGACCCTAAAAACCTTCGCCTAACGGCGCCCAGTATTTGCTAACGGGCGATTTAACACTAAGGATCGTTGTTCCTGGCGTTTTAACACTAAGGATCGTCGTTCCCGGCGTTTTAACACTAAGGATCGTCGTTCCCAGCGTTTTAACACTAAGGATCGTCGTTCCCGGCGTTCTAACACTAAGGATCGTGAGGTGGCGAATATTTAGGTTGATCTCCATACTGGGCGCTGTTAGGCGAATACTGGGCACCGTTAGGTCCATACTGGGCGCTGTTAGGCGAAGGTTTTTATGGTCTTGGGTTTAGTAGTATAGTAATTATGGGCGCGGTTTCCTGTTTTGTAGTCCAGTCCACCAGTCCAGTCCACTGGACCAGTCCAGTGATTGTTGACCGCCGACCCAAAGAGCTTCTGTGTGGACAGTTTAATGCTAGAGGCGTTTGACTTACCAAAACATTAACGTTTGTGTAAGAGTACTGCTGAGTGTCGTTCGCCATCGAAGATCATGCACTTTCTCTGTTCAGAACTACGTAAGAAACAACTTTAGCACGCCTCGTCTTTTCAAAAACAAACGCCATTCTTTGTTTACAAAATCCGTCGTGTGAGTGTTGCTTAGCTACTCGTGGCTATACTCTAAAATAGTTAGACGCCTCGGCCAATGGGATCTACGCGGTTTAGAAACCTCGGCCGGGTTATGTAACGACCTCGCTACGCTCGGTCGTCACAACAAACCCGCCTCGGTTTCTAAACAGCGTAGATCCCATGGCCTCGTCGTCTAACTTATATTTATTTTAGGCTAAGAGCATAGCAGATGAACTAGAGGACAGGAATGGTATGAGTGTGTGCTATTGCAACATAGGAACAACATATGAATTACTCAGTAATTTAGAGGAGGCACTAGAGCATCATGAGAAGGTATCATGGTACATGACCACCATACTAGAGTGTATCCTCTTCCTCCTGGCAGCATCTGGAGCTCACAAAGGAAACTAACAACCTACGTGGTCAATCACTAGCTCTTTCCAACATATCCAAGACCTATGAGTGCATGGCTAACATCACTAAAGCCTGCGAAGCACTCGAATCAGTAAGCTATTAAGTTTAAATTAACACTAAACTTTGCACACATTACCTATGATACATGCATGCAATTATCTAATTATTAGTGCAAATATTGAGACAGTCTGATACTCCTATGTGTAGTTTAACCTGTAGCCATTAAAGTGACTACTTTGCTAGAATGTATCAAATTGCTGGCATTCTTCTAACAGTTAGAAGGCTTTGACAGCAACACATGATCTATCAGGCAGCCCTCTCCTCCTCATTTATCTCGCGCTTCCTCATTCATTTGTTTCCTCCTCCTCTTCTGTAGCTATCTGAGTTGCAGAAACAATTGAAAGATGAAAGAGAGCTATCTAACACTATTGCTCAACTGGTTCGTCTTAATGATCAAAGAGAGAGCTCGCCACAGACTGGGAAACGGACCACTCCAGCAGCACCAGTAGCAGGAGCTGGGACAGGAGGAGTCATAAAGGGTACCTGGAAGAAATTGAAAGAGAAACGAAAGAAGAGAAATAGTGCGTACACTGAACCGCCTACAACACCAGGAGATGGGGCTGAATCCAGCGACAAGAAGGGCACAGCAAAACAGCTGACTACTCCCACAGCACAGAAGAGCAGCAAACCAAAGAAAACAAAAGAGACTGTACCAGCAGTTAGCAAGGAGTTAGCGAAGGCAAATGATGAGACATCAAACAGCGCAGAGGAGACATCACTCAGTCGATCGGGAAGCAAAGAAGAAAGAAGTAAAACTGATTCACTTGGAAGAAAGAGCACTGATATTGAGAAGACTTCAGAAGATGTCACTCAGGATGTAGACCTTTCTGAACACTCAAAGATGCCGTCTTCAGAGAGTACCAGTTTTGTCGATTCTGACCAAAATCAAGCTGAACCTCAAATGGTTGTTATTGAGGATCATCCAGACCTCACCACAGCTAATGATAGAGAGAGTGTCGAACTAACAAGCCCTCTGGAGGACACAGATTCACCTCATGATGACCAGCTGGAGACTGTGTACGAGAGGTTTGGTGATGAAACTCATAGAAGGAGCCTTCACAAAGTGCATGAGTTCTTAGAAAGCACAGGAGAGCACAAACCAGTCGATATGACTGTACTACATGACTGGGATGGATGGACAATCGCGTCAAGAGATGTTGTGTAAGTTAGCATGCTCCATCCTAGCTGTACTAATCTGTGTTCTTGTTTTATGCAGAGTTCAATCTTCGAAAGAGTCCAAACTGATATAGTAGAACCATAAAGCAATCTATGATATTGTGAACTGGAGTTATTGTTGTGACTTGTATTGTTAAATAATCACTTACCATTGGTATTATGTATTTGTAACGATCGGTAAATTTAAACACATTCAAAATCATGTCAACTCTACTCTAGTGATGGAAATAAAGGCAGCTGTAACACTGAACTATCATTGTTGAATAACTCCCAGTGCTTATATAAAAGACATGTTTGAGGAGTGTTCTATTTATAAATAGTTGTATCACAGAATTGAAACTGTAGGCAAAAAGATGATAATTGATTATTATTGAAATATCTTATACAAACAGAGCTGCTGATCAGGAATGACAATCAGGACAGACATTCTAGTGGAGGTTTGTGCATTTGTGATGGCAGATAGTCATAGACTAATGAAGGAACTCTTAACTTCTTCAGTCGGCTATTAATAGCAGCTTTGGCTAGTTCAAGCAGATTAGAAGACAATAAATGTTTATTGCCGGCTTTTGAATCAAACTGTATCTCTTATAGTGATGGGTGTGACCGTATGATGTTAGTGAGAACGGGCAAGTCACTGTCTCAAACACATTCTGATACTCTCAGAAAGTGAAGTACTATCTAGGATTATTCCAGCTAGTGGGAGAAGCAGGTTGGAGGAAAGCTCGAAAGCTCTTCATTCTCAATCAGACATCAAATAATCGATGATTATCCAGACCTCTCAATAGAGAGAGCAAGTGTTGAACTATTGATGAAGCTAACAAGACTCATATCATGATCACTAACTAGAGAGACTCATATAAATCAAGATCACTAACTAGAGAGACTCATGTCTTGATCACTAACTAGAGAGACTCATGTCATGATCACTAACTAGAGAGACTCATGTCATGATCACTAACTAGAGAGACTCATATCATGATCACTAACTAGAGAGACTCATGTCATGATCACTAACTAGAGAGACTCATATCATGATCACTAACTAGAGAGACTCATATCATGATCACTAACTAGAGAGACTCATATCATGATCACTAACTGGAGAGACTCATATCATGATCACTAACTAGAGAGACTCATATCATGATCACTAACTAGAGAGACTCATATCATGATCACTAACTAGAGAGACTCATATCATGATCACTAACTAGAGAGACTCATATCATGATCACTAACTAGAGAGACTCATATCATGGTCACTAACTAGAGAGACTGTGTACGAGAGACGAGGTGCTTAGTTTTAGTAGTCCTTGCAAAGTGCTCAAAGTTTTAGAAGCAGGAGATGGGCTAATTTAAATTAGAGTACTGATTACTTCAGAATTTCAGAGTTGTTTTGGATTTCTTGTACAAAAAAAATTCATGCACTAAATTCCACATTAACGATTTTAGATCAGAAATTCTTGCCTTTTATAAAATTTTACAGCTAGTGTTAGTTATGGAAGAAAAAGTGATGTGATTGTACAACTGCACTGTTTACGAAGTTTCATTACATTAGAGGTTTGCACACATGTTAAGTCACACCTGTGGTGTCATTTAGAGGTGTGGCTCATAGAGCAGCTTCTACGCACTTTCTGATTGATTGTACAATAGAGATAAGATTAATGTACAAAATGATTATTAAGAAAACTAATGGAATGTATCTACTACTGGAGGTTTTTGCAAGTGTGATGGTAGATTGTCATAGTCAAATTGAGGAAGTATCAAACTCTTTAATCGACTATTACCAGCAGCAGCTTCAACCAGGTCAAGCAGGTTGGGAGACAAACCATAATCACATTCTATTTTATCTCCAATCTTAAGTATTTCTAGTGATGGGTGTGACTGTACAATGTTAATGAGGACAGGTAGAGCACTTTCATAACTAATTTCAGTTATTTCAAGATAGTTTAGAGAAGTGCAATCCAGGATCAATTTAGCAAGCTGGCAAAGGTCGAAAGAATAAGTTGTGAGGTTCACGAGGCTGGTATTGCAGTGTGGGAGCTGAAGTTCAGTATCATTATCAAGTCTGAATAAATGCAATTCCAACGATTGGATCGAAGGATGTTGAAATAATAGTGAGAGGAATGTGTTTGTACATTTGAGACCATCGTACACTAGCCTCCTCAGCTGAATCATTCCAATTAGCTGCTGCAAGATGACCTCTTCATCATCATCATCAAAGACGATCCCTAATAAAACAACAGTGTCAATTTGAACAGACAATGGTCCTGATGCCATTGAGGACTTGAGACCTTTTATCAGAAGATTAATGTTCTCTTTCTTAAGAAAAACACCTTGTATTTTAAGTGACCATTTGTGATTGAAGTGGCTAATGCAGTATCCAGTGGCATACCAGTCAAGACCCACTACTGGTTCAACTTCTACCGAACTGTCAGCTTTGATATTCTTTATATAGTCCACAATACTAGGGCACTCATACGCACAATGTACCAACCGAAGAGACCTCGAGGTGTCTTGTATGGTAGGGAACGACCAAAGAGACCTCGAGATGTTTTGCTTGGTAGGGACAAGTTGTTGTACTAACTCCTGGTACACATGGTGATTATGATAAACATCATGTCTGCATATTCCTGCCAAGAACCTCAAAACAATACTGCCTTCCTTTAGCCAATCTACCAGTTCAAAGACACTAAGATTTCCAATAACAATATGGAGAGCAGACAAGTATTCTAATAGAGTGAGATGGAGGAAGGAGTAGGAGCACCCAGGACCTGTACACACATTCAGACTAGTGGTCTTCTTCATCATTCCAAGGTGCTCAAAGTCCTCACCAAGATTAGTAAAAATATATCTGTTTAAACACAGACTCTCATAGGCCACCCTGGCTAGCTGAAGAAGCTGCTGACCCACTACAGGAGGAAGCTTGCTAATGTCCTCTGTACGCTGGAGGGAAGGAGGCATGCAATACTCACTAGGAACCTGATGTGTGGACACGAGGTGCCTGCGAATGAGAGCACGAGTGAGAGCGTCAAAGAGCTGTGTCATGGTTGTAGGGAAGGGAGTATCTGTGCCATAGCTGTCCTGGTATATCAGGGCTACAATGACGGCATTGAGAGGGATGTACATCATACTATATATGGGAGGAATACTGGTGATGTAAGACAAGAACCCTGCCAGGATATCCCCACTAAACACGCTCTCAGCAAACTGCTTGATATCCTCTTTAGTGAATCCTATCACCTCGAGGTGCCTGTCTATGTTATGCTGGCAGAGACTCCATAGACCTGCGCTTACTGAAGGACGACTGGTGACAATAACAGTAGCCTCAGACAGGAGCCTACCCTTGAGTAGATCTATGTAGACTGAGCCCTCCTGTCGCTGCTCATGAGGAAGCTCATCAAACCCATCGCACACGATAAGCATGCCTTCACCTTTTCCTATTGCAGACAAGAGCTCCTTTATTTTAGTGGTAGCATCACACGGCAGCAGGTCCCCAAGGCAGCGTGCTTCTTGAGCCTTCTTCTCTCTTAAGCGAACTAGTACCACCAACTCGTACTGCTTCACACTCTCTAACTCCTCCCACTTGTGACACACCTCCCATGCCAGTGTGCTCTTGCCGATACCTGGTGCACCCTCCACCAGGACACAACGTACTGGTCTACCATCCTCTCTGGGCTTTAGTATGTGCTTTAGTTCTATTGGAGCTTTCTGACGTAAAATTTCCTCAGCTAAACCGTGAAGACTTTTCCTAGTAAACTCATCTGCTTGCTTGCTGGTAACGCCCTCCTTGCTGATGACAGCTAGCTCAATGTAGTACTTGCTGGCAGTAGTGAGTAGCTTATCATCATCAGGGAGCGACTGTCGGTAACATTTCTTTAGGAACTGTTTGTACTGTTTCCTGGTGATAGCTGAGGAGAGGAAACACATCATCCACTGGTCATTAGTGACTGAGTATACCGACATTATACCATAGATAATAATATTATATTACCCTCCCGGGATTGGAAATGGATCACGTGCGCCCAATAGCGTAATACATTTGCTTGCGGACACACCGCGTCCTGCAAATCACACCTCTAAACATGTGAATTTCCAGCCCAGAGAAGAGAGGTCGAGGCGTTCTTAGGCTAATCTAGGCCTTGGTTAGGTTGCTTCTTAAGATATTTCCACGTGAACTAGTCTATCGAGTCTCCCGCTAGCCACCGTAGCTTGTTTTTCAGGTGAATATACTGCAAGTTTCGAGCAATCTCTTGTTTCTATAGCCGTGGTAGCCTGCTTTCTAATTTGTGGGGTTATATCTACGCTAGGATTAGTTGTACCCCATGGAAAACCTGTTCTACACACTGCCTATAGATCAGTGCTTTGCATGAACATAGTTTTGGTCAGCCCTCGTGTCTCGTTCTACGTGTTTTAGCCACAAAATGGCTCATTACTGGACCATTTTTGTGGGGTAGCAGATAGATGTTTAGTTTAGTAGTGCTTATAATAATTACATGACTCTATAGCTCTTGCTATGGTGTATTGCATGGGCTAAGCCTTTTTCTCTACTAACTTTGTGTGTTGAATAATACTGCTATTTACACATGTAACTATTCACTATCACTACAATTATTGTTGCAAAATGCCTGGTCATAAAAAGCGTTTGAGTGTGTATACTGAGGAAGAACAAAGAGAGAGAGAGAGATAGATAGAGAGAGAGAGAGAGAGAGAGAGAGAGAGAGAGAGAGAGAGAGAGAGAGAGAGAGAGGGAGAGAAAGAAGCAAAACAGGCTACACAGTACAGTGCACTTGAGACGAGAGCAACATGTGAAACTCAATCTAGTGACCTCTGTGTTTAGCGCTGATGTACCCGACAAGCTGACTAGTGTTTCTTCTGTATTGCTACTACTTTTTACTCTTGACGAGATGAGACTGACTGTGTCTAGGTAATGAAGAATCATGGATGGTAGATCTGTGTAAAAGTCCGCGGCAGGCTCAATCACTCTCCATGGGTTGTCTTGTAAGTTGAAGTACGTGATACTTCAATCTAAAAGCTATTCTATCATATACAGCGGAACAATCACGCTACGTATACATCAATGAGTCATCGCTGGCTGTTCTAGTTCCTACAGTTCGTCACTGTTTATGTCGTTACTAGTTACTCCCTCTGATTTTAAATATTCGAAATAATGCCTACTTCGGAATCGGCGTGTCCGCGTGAAAGTCCGTAAACTACGGTCGTTTCCAATCCCGGGAGGGTAATATAATATCTATGATTATACCTGTTGTGCTTGAATGAGATGAAGAGGTGATGGAGGATGGTATCATACTATCATTGGTCTGTGCTGTAAGACACTGTCACATGTTATTCCACCATACACACATTCTCTACTCACCAGATGATGTGTTTGGTGGTAGGGACGACACCAGTTGAGGATCTACATCAGAACAATCATGTACTAGTTTAATGATTTATAATACATTCACTTTATTACTCACCACATGTGAACCTCAGCTTGCCACAGAGGTGCTGCATTGAGCTATCCTTTTCCATTGCTTTCACGAACTTGTGGAAGTTCACAGGGTCCAGTCTGATTGCCGTTTCCATCGCATCCAGTAGCTCAGACACTTTCTGTTCTGTTAGTGCTAGCTCATTGATTCTTCTCTTGGTGTCTCGTGACAGTAGATCCATAGCGTACAGACTAGCTGACAGAGATACTGGATTCTGGATGCCATTGAACAGGTCAGCATAATGACTTTTGAACGAACGATACTCAGCGCTCTTTGTCTCCTGAACACCAGTATAATAGATTAGGAACTAACACTTGTATCAGTATTACCTGATCAGCCATCTACAGAGCAGACACTTCAGCAGTGGCTAGCTGTAGAAAACTCGGCACCTCGGCACGAACGAAAATATTCAGACTAACTGAATTAGAAGTTAAATTTTAGCGCGAAATTCAAAATGAACAACACTATTTCCGTTCAAACAGTCTAGTGGAGGATTGTGCATTTGTGATGGCAGATAGTCATAGACAAAATGAAGGAACTCTTAACTTCTTCAGTCGGCTATTAATAGCAGCTTTGGCTAGTCCACGCATATTAGAAGACAATAAATGTTCATTGCCAGCTATTCCATCAAACTGTATCTCTTCTAGTGATGGGTGTGACCGTACGATATTAGTGAGAACGGGCAAGTCACTGTCTCGAACACTTTCTGATACTCCCAGAAAGGTAAGTGAAGTACTACAAGTAATAAAAACATTTTAACCAAAATGGAAGAGATTTAGGGTTAGTACATTTATCGAAAAGTATGGAAACAAGATTTGAAATGAAAAGGATTGTAACAATAGCAGTGTAATGCTACCTCCCTATTAAATTAACCACAACTATCGAAAGCAGTTAATTTAGGGAGGTAGCATTACACTGCTATTGTTACAATCCTTTTCATTTCAAATCTTGTTTCCATACTTTTTCGATAAATCTCTTCCATTTTGGTTAAAATGTTTTTATTACTTGTTTCTTTTCTTTTTTTTTATCAATGACTTAGTTGGCACTTATGCTAATACAGTGTATAAAGAGAACTACTACTGAAGTGCCGGGCAGCTCCGCAATGCACTCCGAGTCAATCGACTCTGCACTGCATGCAACACGTACCATGCAACATTAGCTAAGCTTAAGCTAGCATTCTTACAAGCCTGAACAGACAAATCTGGTGTAACAGTGACGATTTGCTCGTTGTCTGCTGTGAACACTGCTAGTGGCAGCAGCACTCGAGTTCCATGAAGCAATTTGTACTAAGGTGCGCTTGTATTAGAATAATTACATACACGGGCGTGCGCGAGTAGGCGTAACCTAGTAACGGAGTTCTAAAGAATGATGGAATGAGGGACCAAAAATCGCTGTTTTCTTGATTACTATCTGGAGAGGATGGAGAGTAGATGCAACAACTTTTACTGCACATTGAGATTGTGGTTTCACAGATCCCGGCGTCATCACCTTTTTAAAAAGACTTTCTGCTTTACGAAGTTTCATTACATTATAGGTTTGCAAACATGTTAAATCACACCTTAACGTACAAAAATTTGATTATTAAGAAAATGTATCCTGCAATGGTACTACTGGAGGTTTTTTCAAGTGTGATGGTAGTTTATTATATGCATATTGAGTAAGTATCAAACTCTTTAATCGACTATTACGAGCAGCAGCCTTAATCAGGTCAAACAGCTTGCGAGACAAACGATAATTGCATTCTATTCCATCTCCAATCTTAAGTATTTCTAGTGATGGGTGTGACTGTACAATGTTAATGAGGACAGGTAGAGCACTTTCATAACTAATTTCAGTTATTTCAAGATAGTTTAGAGAAGTGCAATCCAGGATCAATTTAGCAAGCTGGCAAAGGTCGAAAGAATAAGTTGTGAGGTTCAGGAGGCTGGTATTGCAGTGTGGGAGCTGAAGTTCAGTATCAATATCAAGTCCGAATAAACGCAAATCCAACGATTGGATCGAAGGATGTTGAAATACTAGTGAGATGAATGTGCTTGTACATTCAAAACCATAGCACACTAGACTCCTCAGCTGAATCATTCCAATTAGCTGCTGTAAGATTACCTCTTCATCATCATTATGATCAATTCTGAGCCTGGATAAAACAACAGTGTCAATTTGAACAGACAATGGTCCTGATGCCATTGAGGACTTTAGACCTTTTATCAGAAGACTAATGTTCTCTTTCTCAAGAAAAGTTAAGTCAAGTGACCATTTGTGACTGAAGTGGCTAATGCAGTATCCAGTGGCATACCAGTCAAGACCCACTACTGGTTGAACTTCTACCAAATTGTCGGTTCTGATATTCTTTGTATAGTCCATAATACTAGGGCACTCATACGCACAACGTACCAATTGAAGAGACCTCGAGCTGTTTTGTATGGTAGGGAACAATTGAAGCCCAGACCTCGAGCTGTTTTGTATGGTAGGGACAAGTTGTTGTACTAACTCCTGGTACACAGGGTGATCATGATAATCATCATGTCTGCATATTCCTGCCAAGAACCTCACAACAATACTGCCTTCCTTTAGCCAATCTACCTGCATGTTTAAAGCTAAGATTTCCAATAACAATATGGAGAGCAGACAAGTATTCCAGTAGAGTGAGATGGAGGAAGGAGTAGGAGCACCCAGGACCTGTACACACATTCAGACTAGTGGTCTTCTTCATCATTCCAAGGTGCTCAAAGTCCTCACCAAGATTAGTAAATATATATCTGTTTAAACACAGACTCTCATAGGCCACCCTGGCTAGCTGAAGAAGCTGCTGACCCACTAGAGGAGGAAGCTTGCTAATGTCCTCTGTACGCTGGAGGGAAGGAGGCATGCAATACTCACTAGGAACCTGATGTGTAGACACGAGGTGCCTGCGAATGAGAGCACGAGTGAGAGCGTCAAAGAGCTGTGTCATGGTTGTAGGGAAGGTGTCATAGCTGTTCTGGTATATCAGGGCTACAATGACGGCATTGAGAGGGATGTACATCATACTATATATGTGAGGATTACTGGTGATGTAAGACAAGAACCCTGCCAGGATATCCCCACTAAACACACTCTCAGCAAACTGCTTGATATCCTCTTTAGTGAATCCTATCACCTCGAGGTGCCTGTCTATGTTATGCTGACAGAGACTCCACAGACCTGCGCTTACTGAAGGACGACTGGTGACAATAACAGTAGCCTTTGGCAGGAGCCTACCCTTAAGTAGATCTATGTAGACCGAGTTCTCCTGTCGTTGCTCATGAGGAAGCTCATCAAACCCATCACACACGATAAGCATGCCATCACCTTCTCCTATTGCAGCCAAGAGCTCCTTTATGCTAGTGGTAGCATCACACGGCAGCAGGTCCCCAAGGCAGCGTGCCTCTTGAGCCTTCTTCTCTCTTAAGCGAACTAGTACCACCAACTCGTACTGCTTCACACTCTCTAACTCCTCCCACTTGTGACACACCTCCCATGCCAGTGTGCTCTTGCCGATACCTGGTGCACCCTCCACCAGGACACAACGTACTGGTCTACCATCCTCTCTGGGCTTTAGTATGTGCTTTAGTTCTATTGGAGCTTTCTGACGTAAAATTTCCTCAGCTAAACCGTGAAGACTTTTCCTAGTAAACTCATCTGCTTGCTTCCTGGTAACGCCCTCCTTGCTGATGACAGCTAGCTCAATGTAGTGCTTGCTGGCAGTAGTGAGTAGCTTATCATCATCAGGGAGCGACTGTCGGTAACATTTCTTTAGGAACTGTTTGTACTGTTTCCTGATGATAGCTGAGGAGAGGAAACACATCATCCACTGGTCATTAGTGACTGAGTATGCCGACATTATACCTGTTGTGCTTGAATGAGATGAAGAGGTGATGGAGGATAGTATCATACTATCATTGGTCTGTGCTGTAAGACACTGTCACATGTTATTCCACCATACACACATTCTCTACTCACCAGATGATGTGTTTGGTGGTAGGGACGACACCAGTTGAGAAGTGTGCAGTTGAACTACATCAGAACAATCATGTACTGGTTTAATGATTTATAATACATTCACTTTATTACTCACCACATGTGAACTTCAGCTTGTCACAGAGGTGCTGCATTGAGCTATCCTTTTCCATTGCTTTCACGAACTTGTGGAAGTTCACAGGGTCCAGTCTGATTGCCGTTTCCATCGCATCCAGTAGCTCAGACACTTTCTGTTCTGTTAGTGCTAGCTCATTGATTCTTCTCTTGGTGTCTCGTGACATTAGATCCACAGCGTACAGACTAGCTGACAGAGATACTGGATTCTGGATGCCATTGAACAGGTCAGCATAATGACTTTTGAACGAACGATACTCAGCGCTCTTTGTCTCCTGAACACCAGTATAATAGATTAGGAACTAACACTTGTATCAGTATTACCTGATCAGCCATCTACAGAGCAGACACTTCAGCACTCAGCAGTGGCTAGCTGTACAAAACTCGGCACCTAGCTCGGCTCGAACGACTTGCGAACGAACGAAAATATTCAGACCACACCCACTAATTTAGAAAGCTAATTATTTTTAGCGCGAAATTCAAAATAATAATAAGAACACTATTTCCGTTCAAACAGTAGCGGTCTCTGAGCAACTCGCTGATTGATCTCTTGAAGATGCTGTCTATAAGAGCTCTCGTTCACTAGCTCAGCCTTCCTGAGGAGCTGTTGGTTCTCTCTCTGCCTCTTCTCCAGCCATGGAGTGAGATCATTGCCAGCACTGCGCAGAGTCACTTCTCTCCGAAGCACCTTCTCTCTCTCTTGCTGCTGACTCAACAGTGCCTCTTGGGTATCCTCTTGCTCAACAGCCATTGATAGCTTCTCATTTATAGATTGCTGTCTCAGTTTAGCTGAGCGTGTCAGAGGAATAGAAGGAGGAGAGGAAGTGTTGATCTTAGGAGACACAGGTTTTTGTACTGGTGACTGAGTAGCATTATTATTATTGATAGTCGCTTTGTGACTTGCTTCATCTCTAATGGATGCTCTCTGTTCAGTGTGCAAAGTGAATGGCTTTGGAGTAGTCGAATGGTTGGACTGCTTTCTCTCCATCAGCTCCTCCTGCAAGGCAAGGTAGGGTTGCTGGTAGTCAGGTACTGTAGGGTTCACTGAGGGATGGAACTGATGTTCAGCGGTCAGGAAGGCACGCTCTGCAAACTGCTGGTATCTCTTTCTGCGCAATGCACCAATGGTATACTCTCTGCTCTTAAACCTCATGTTAGGAGGGAGCTTGGAGCGCGCCAGCATATCGTGAGCACGGACCTTGATGGTCACATCGCGATACGACTCTCGCTCTTTCAACTGCTCATCAACTTTATTGTCAGAAACACTCTCTGGTACAGATCGAGCTTTGAACGTTCGCTCTTGTTTGCTTCTTAAAGCTTCCTCCTCCTCTTGTGCCCACCATTGCTGCTCTTTATTTTTCCTCTTCTCTTTCTCTCTAGCCATGAAGCTGAACGGCTTCTCAGTTGCTTTCAAGATTCTCTGTGATGTTGCCTTGATTTCTCTTCGCCTCTTCTCATTCTCAGCACAGATCAGATCATACAAGGGCATCAATGAGGTAGATGGAATGGGATTAGCACGGAACTTTCTCTTCAGTATTGCTTCCTCTTCTGCCTCTCTCTCTAGTCTTTCCTTCTCTGCAATTTCCAAGCTCCTGCTTTTCTTCTTCGTTCTGTTCTCTTCTCGTACAACCATAGAGAATGGTCGTGGGATAGTGATACGAGGTGACCATCTCCTCTCAGTAGCAGCAGGAGGTCTGTCAGGGCTTGACACAACTGGTTTAGCGTATCGAGCTATAGAAAAGTCATCCCACATGCGATCAATAGCGGCACGACCATAACTCATATTGTTCTCCCTATCACTGCAACTTTCTTCCATGTCTGATAAATTGTTGTCTTCACTATCAGAGCAGAGTACCTCGTCTGCTGGAATATCCTTGGAACTAGTGTCAAAATGGTGTGCTAGAGGGGAACGAACAAACCCAGGATGATGAGTAACTGCCTGGTCACCCTCCAGTTCAGACTCCTCCTCATGCTCCTCCTTCTCCTCTTGTGAAGTGGTGTCTCCCATGAGTGCCATAGTGATCTCCTTCAAGGCTTCTTGACTAAGATACAGTTTCTCAAGAACAGTGAGCGTCCTCTGATGTTCCTCTCTCAGTTGCTGTAGCTCAGCACTCAGAGAAGCAGTGGAGTGACAGCAACAAGTGTTCTCTGGGTGTCCCCTCTCTCCGCCACCGTCTTCATTGGACGGTTTTGTTGTAGGAGAATTCAAAACAGCAGAGTTTGGCGGGTCAACGACAGCTCCGTTACCGACAGGTGGACAGGACGCCATCTTGAGACACCACGCCAGTTGACAAGTTTCTATGACAACTTTGTACTTTCGAAAATCCGAGAAGGCGTGCCCGAAATAAGAGGGCGTGGTCTTGAGCAAAGACGATCGCGGAGAATGGCAGACGTCTTGTTGTTCGGTTTTTGTATGCTGGACGAACTCGTCCTGATCGCGATGACAGTGTATTTTGTATCCTAAAATACGGATCCATCTTTAGATACCGTTGTATAATGTGATTCGTGTTCCCTTGACCTGTCGCTAGATCATTTGCTTGTCGGATCTCGAGTGCGACTACCTCAACAGCCGAATGGGATGCAGAAAACTTAACAAGGTAAACCATTGGAGTCGAGAAAGTGACGTCAGTGACTGTGTGCTGTAGTTGGTCTTGCCCGAGCTGGTTGCTGCCTGCATCACTCCTATCCTTCTCCTTCTCACTATGCACTGGTTTCTCTTCATCCTCATCTGTCCTGTAGCGGGTTATCTAATCCACAGGTAGACCTCTTCATTAAGCCTCCTCTTGCACCATCATTTTCTTGTCTGCGTAGGTATGTCACCACTCCACGGGGCAGTATGGGTCTGTACGACCCTACCGAGATCAGAAACAGAGGATTGTTACTGCGCTTCCAGAAAGAGGCATTTATCAAACTAGCTCTACATCTCATAACATTCTTTGTTATGTTATACTGGTGAGTTATCTGCTACAGCTCAAAATTTAAAATTATCTATACCTCTCTCTCCATAGTTTTATCATTGGTCTTCTTCTTTGACAGCCATTCAAGTCCAAGATTTGTGTCAGCTCCCTCCCCCTCTCTCGTAGTTGGTCTACAGCCTCTTTCTTTGACAAACAATCATGGTTTGTATTTTAATGAAATTTGCAAAAGGATATTACACACTTTATAAATTAAAAATCAGAGAGTGTATTATAAATCAGATAGTGTATTATCTAAGGTAGATGTAGAGTAGTCTGGTCACTACGATCCCTATAACTGCTACCAAGATCCATCGGTACAGTCCGCACAAGCGAGACATGCGCTTCATTCTGTGGTATAAAGTGAAGGCTTGTTGCTGAGTGAATCGCACCTCGCGTGAGTTATCGATGACAAAGTTTGCTTTCCGACACTTGTTCACGAGAGGCATCTGAGCAGCTATCCTCTGCTGTGCTTCATCCTGACAGAGACTGTCCCTCGTCATTAACCGCTGGAGCTGTTCCTCGGGGTTACTGCAGAGAGAGAGAGAGAGAGAGAGAGAGAGGGAGGGAGAGAGAGAGAGAGAGAGAGAGAGAGAGAGAGAGAGAGAGAGAGAGAGGGAGAGACTCATTATTGGTAATTAGAGTCAATTTTGGATTTGTTTACATAATTTGTTTGTGGGTAAACACTATTAGTTAAAATTCTTGTCATTTCATGAAGCACAGTGCATACATAGTTGTTGTGATGGAGCAATACTATCAGGACGTACCAGTTGACTACAATGATCCTCTTATAAAGCCAGAGGAACCTGTTAGTCTCATATAGAAGAGGTGATACCAGTACCACGAATGGCTCTCCTGTGCAGGGTAGAACAGGATGTGGTGACTAGTGTATCAATGGTTCTCTATTTACCTTTCAAAAAGTGTCTGATCAATTGCATTACAATGGATTTCTGTATGAATGGGTGAGTGCACGCGTTGAGCAGGTGACGCTTTGAATCATCTTCAAATATGATCTTAGCTAGTTTGGGTCTGTCAATAGTGGAATCTTTCTGGAGAATATCAACACCAAAATTACCAATCACAGCTTTCCATGCTGGTTGCCCAGGTTCCACAACTGGAGAAGAGAAGGGGGTGTGGCTAACCGCAATAAAATAAACGCAATGTCCACTAGCTAGAAGGCTTACCCTGGCGTGCTATAACATCAGCATCAACCACTGGACAGCCTAGCTGTTGCAGGTAGCTCGATACAAGGGTCTTCCCACTGGCTATTCCACCTGTTAGACCAAACACGAACATTGTCTCTCCGTGTTTTATCCGGTCATATCCGTGTTACAAGCATTGATTGAATCCGGCGATCTCCGTTTATCTGCAGAATCGGCGTGAAGAGGGTCATCAGCCATGTTGAACGCGGATTTCTTTGTGTTTTTGATAGCTATGGTGGGAGCCATTGTGCTCCTGTTCATGATGGTTTGGCATGTGAGTTAGCTGTGCAATGAATACTCCATTGGCACGAATAGGGGTGCATGACTGAGTGTAGAGGGTGTGCATATGTATTATATCACACCATTCCTCTCTTCATCACTAGCTGATCATGGTCGATGAGCTGAAGAATGATTACAGAAATCCATTAGACTTTTCAAAGAACTTGAATCGAGTGAGTGCTGAGACCTGCCCAGAATGAATGAGTGTGACCCTTATCCTGTTCTCTCTCATGTACAGCTGGTATTACCTGAGTATGCTATCCATCTAGCAGTCACTGTGATGCTATTCATGTTTGGTTGCTGGTTCAACTTCAGCATTAACTTACCACTAGTTTGCTACCATATATGGAGGTCAGTAACCCTTCTAATCACCCACCCACTCACCGATCTTGCTCGCTCTCCTCTAGGTACTTGAAGCGTCCCAGGATTACCGGCCCTGGTTTATACGACCCAACAGATGTGATGAACAGAGCTCAAATGAACTACTACACTCGCGAGGGCTTCATTAAGCTCGGGTTTTACGTGGTATCCTTCCTCGTCTACTTGTACAAGTACGTCCAGTCGTCCATAAAATTTTCAATTTTCTGTCACTTATATCTTCTCACTCCTCACAGCATGATGGTAGCACTAGTGATGGCTCTTACCTAACATCCAGACTCACTCACTCACGCTATTTTAAACTCTTTCTTCCTTCTTTGGTTACCACACGACATTAACGAGTGTTTGTAAAGTGCAACAATTGTGTACTAAACAACAAAAAAATAAACACTAGATTTCTCTCCTATAGTGTCTGCTATCACATGGTGGGGTTATGTACAGAGGATCAGAAATAAAACCTTTAAAGGCAATTATTTGCCAAATCCAATGAAGACTCTATCATGACTTCTACACTCAGAAAGACGTACGTAAGGGTGTATAAAACTATCTGAAAAAGCCGAGACGAGATAACAGCCATTCCTCACTCATTTCTTCAGTGGACCTTAGCTCAAACACCTACTCACAACTAGAAGAGGTCAGGCATGTGCTCTGAAGCTGACCTTAGTGAACTGTCCTTCTTGAACGAGGGAGTTCTTGGAGCCAGCATACATCATTTGTTGCTCAGGCTTGCATCCTAACAGAAAGAGGAAGTGGTGAGAGAGGATCAGGGAGACCTACCCTGAGGGCTAATGAAGATAAAGACAAGAGGATACGATATTCTGCCATCATCGTGTTTGTGACAGTAGCTATACGCTACATAGCGCGGTTGGTGAGCTGGTAAGAGCTCAGCTAGATCATCAAGACTGATGTTCTACGAGAGAGAAGCTAATAATCATGCAGCAAAAATATTTGAAAACTGACATCCATTTCATCATCGTCAAAACTCGTGTCTTCTACCACAGACATGGTGTCTGTAACAATCTTCACTAAATGATAGAGAGAGAGGATAAATGGAGGGATTCTGTAGAGCTCTAGCTACTAACTTATGATGGCTGCATTGTCCTTCATTTTTCTGAAGCGAAATTTCTTGAGCTTTTCCTTTAGGGCAGGATCCAGCGAACACACCTTGAGGTTGGTAGCCTATAGAGGCACAGAGTAACACAACTTATCAGGTCATCGCGACACGAAGGATGTCGTACCATGATAGCAGGCTTCGCTTTTCAACTTCACCCGTATACTAACTGTTAATTAAACGGGCGTAGTTAAAATGAGCCACGCCCACGAAGAACAATACATGATTGCATTACAATGAAATTCCAGCCACATAAAATGCAGCCCATTGCTCGTTTGAAAATCCAGCAGACATTAAATTGACCATGGCGCTTCTCATTGCTGATGGGGCATCTCCTGACTTCTTGTAGTAGGTGTAAAACTTGCTCATGAGCTCTGCAGTTGGTCCGTCCTGTATGGGCCAGAGTGTCGTCACTAGGCAGGTAGCACCAGCCACCAAGATGGCCCTAGAGAGACCCAGTATCCCATCCTGAGTCACCTTTCCCCGTGCAGTACTGCAACAGCTCAGTGTCACTAGCTGGCAGCCAGACAGGTCCAGGTCTTGCACCTCGCGTGACGTCAGAATCCCGGAGCAAGATGGTCCAGATCGTGCTAGCACAACAGCACCCTTCACAGTATAGTCTCCTCTATCTTGCTTGTTACTAGTCTCCACTACCTCTAAGTGTTCATCTACTGAGTCACCAAGCAGAGCATGAGTAGCTAGATGAATGACTGAGTGATGCTGTGGTAAGCTGCTTCGTACTTGCTCTTTTGTTGCTTCCTCATTCAGATACAGCTCTCCTCCAATGATCTCATGCACAGACCTAGCCTCTTCTTCAGCGCCTGCTAGCTGCTCTACATCCGGTAAAGGCATTAATGGATTCCCTATCACTAGAGGAACACTGCCATCATCTGGTTGAACAGAATGGGCTTTCTGAGCGATAAGGTGAAGGACAGAGATTGATGGAGCATAAGATATCGCATAGTCTTCCACTAGATACCTCCCATTAGCATTCTGTAGAGCTGCAAATGGTACTGTAAAGAGGAAGCTGTGTGGAATAATGACCAGACGAGATGGGGTTGGACTGATATCGCTAGATAGGTGAGCTTCGATTGGTGCAATAAGAGTGCTGTATCGATCAAGCATTTGTTCAGGGAGAGATGAAGTGAGTTCGTGTTTTGGAGATTGTGCTGTGACTGACACAGAAGAAGTGACTGGCTGCGCTGTAACTTTTTTGGATTTCTTTTTCAGCTTGATGTCTCTTCTAGAGCTGCTTAAGTTGTCTTCCTCAAGGCGTAGCTGAAAACAGTGACCCTCACTTGGAATCAGTCTCTTTGCAAAGTGGATAGCTTTTCTTGACTCAGAGGCATCAGTCACAACCCATATGTACAGCCATTGCCTCCTCTGCCCTGCATTGCTAGTGGGTTCATCTACAAGTGAGTAGATGATAATATTGGAGGACGATTGTCTTGATAGCTCTATAAGTTGGTCACACAAGTTGGAAACCATAGCTTGGTCAAGAATCAAGGAGGTCTGTTCCAGCAGCTCAGCAAACTGAGCTAAGAGTGCAGACTTGGTCTCCCATCTTGTTCTCATAAGGTCACACAGTGCGCGGGCTCTGCCTAGCTCTGAGACCAACAGAGCAGCCCTGTATTGACCTAGTTCAACTAAAACATACAGTAGAATATTACAGATTCGTGCCTGATTCTTCTCATGGTTACCTAGTTTCAGCTGATCATCAGTAGCAGCTAGCTGAGATCTCATCAGCTCTAGGGTTTGTAATCCTTGCAGAGCATAGCTCCGACACTGCTCCTTGTCTCCCAGGAGGAGATGATCAACTGCAAGCTCATATTGCATTATAGCTTCTCCACCAACATCTAGTCGCTTGCCTGCATTGACTAGGTACTGTTCGTGACATTTTACTGCCTCTTTGTACTGACCGGCATCTCTCAGTACTGAGCCAAAGTTACCAATGGCTGTACCTTCACCCAACAGACTACCAGTTCCTTTGACCATGTCCAAAGACTTTTGAAAACACTTGATAGCTGGTTCCAGGGTACCTCTACTGTGGTAAATCTTTCCAAGATTGTTGAGGCACCATCGGATTCCTGGCTGGTCTTCAAGCAACTTCTCAGCTAGAAGAAGCCGTGTACCCAAGTAGCGAATGGCTTCAAGATGGTTTGGCTGTTTCATTGAGTAGTTAGTGAACCCAATGTAGCCACAAACAGCAGCAAGTTGGGCCACATCTCCTCTCTTCAAAGCAACCTCATAAGCCGCCTTTTGGTGTACCAGAGCCTTTTGGTGTAGACCTGACGAGCGATACACTCTACCAAGCTCTGCTGTCCATTTAGCCTCAGCTACTTGGTCTCTGAGACCTTTAGCTATCTCAACAGCTGATGAGAGGTAGTATTCAGCTTTATGCCAGTTAGCAGCTGAACGATAGATGTTACCAAGTGTTCGATGGAGTAGCCCCTGCATGATCAGAGACAGCTTTTCTTCACTATCAAGGAGAGGAACAAGATTGGCTAGAGCCTCATCGTTCTTTCCTTGAGCATGCAAACAAGCCTGCTGCGATATGAAAGCCTCTTGCCATTTCTCTGCACTCAGCTTTGGAGCATTGCTTGCTATGGCAACAGCATTAACGAAACTATCGTGAGCTTCTCTCAGCTTTCCTAAAGCACCCCAAAGATCACCTTGCAGCATTGTAGACTGAAATAAACCATCTACAGGTAAGACAACACATCATGTACACAAACCACACACTACACAGACCACACCTTTGTTTTGACTATCCTGCTTTGCCAACTCCTCAACTCTCCGGACCATTTTCTCAGCCTCACTAAACGGACCCAGATCAAACCGAAGCTTGGCAAGCTCTACTGCACAAGTAAATTCCTGTACTAAGTATCATTTTGCTGCCTTTTTAACAGAATTATACCTCTTGTGCTGTTATCCCAGGCTGCCTGCTAGCCTCTGTCAGCAGCTTCTCTGCAGCATACATGTTGTCTTGAGATTTAGCAGCAGTGATAAGCTGATTCACTGGAGATAATTGAAACTAATCAAGGAGCTAGCCCGGTCATAGTCTATTCTCACCATTATTTTCAAGAATTTTTATAGACTCTGCTGAAGTCTTGAGAAGTTGTAATCGCCCCTGGATATCGCTCCAGTGACTGCCAACTGTTGGAACGTCTGCTGCCAACAAGTACTCCATTTTGCTAACCAACGAGGCGGGGATTTACGCGGGGATTCCCCTTCCTTCTGGACAAGGGTGTTTACCCGGAAACTGGCTACCGAAACTTTTCTACTGTTCACGATAGCACTGCAGCCACAGGTAAGAACATATCTATATATGGAGTATGATCACATTCTGTCTATAGGTATAAAGCACACCTGACCTGCAGCAGCTGTCTTATCAACGCGCAGTGGAGCACATTGCTGATGCAATTTCCCCAACGCTATGGTTCTTCGTAAATACATTTTCGAGCTCACGCGGTGCCTGAGCAGTCAGGACCAGCTGCTGTCGGTAGCTATGAACTTGTATGCTAAAGGTCTTATATCAGAAGAGGTATATATTATAACAATTATTTTTCTGAATACATAAACAGTAATCATGGATGATTCTAATTGCTTTTTTGTGCTACAGGTAAAAGATATGGTCATAACTGGAAAGGATAGTAACTATGCTAAGGCAGCTAGCCTCCTGTCAGCTGTTGAGAAGCAGGTCAAGACATCCAATGCATTGGCTGGGTTTCTGGAGGTCCTGAAGACCAACGAGATTGGTCAACCTCTCATTGACCAGATTATTAGAGATGAAAAATTACATGTAAATGCAGGTAACTAACTGACACTAGATGAGGACGTGCATGCATGTGGTACTAACTAGTGTAGTATACATACATGGACTCATTAGAGACCTGTGGTGTATATCTACCTTGATTCATTTTCACTATGCAATAGTAAGCTATAGTGTGCTTCTGTACTACATATATCACTTGTCCGGTTGTTTTAACAGTTGGTTTCTGCCCAGATGGACATATTGTGCGCCAAAACTCACTGGTACGCCAAGGAAGCTCACAAGACAGTGGCTATGACCCTACGGAATATTCACCACACCCTAACCAGTTGGACATACTACTGTCTGCATTACAGGAGCAACCTGTCAGACCTAGATCATCATCCTATCCCAGTGCCCAACCAGGTTCTACTTTCCCAAGTACATCACCACCCACAAACAGTCAACAACACCTACCACCACCAGCAGCTCAGCTCACTCATCTATTAGACTATCCTCTCGGAGCACCTGTCACTTCAACATCACAACCTCAGACTCTTCCACCAGCAGCAGCTCAACACACTCATCCATTAGTAGTTGAACACCATCCTCACAGAGCACCTATCACTACAGCATCACAGCCTCAGAACCCATCTCATATTGCAGTGGTCTCTCCTCAGCAATCATCAGCAGCAGTCACACAACTCACATCAACTGGTTCACCTCATCTTCATCAACCTGCAGCAGCACCTAGCATTCCTCCTACTAGCTCCAGCAACCTGCAACTAGTGTGTGAGGTGCTGAATGCAAGCACAGGAGCTGTCATAACCGGCTCATCTCAGACTACCGTCTATCGTGATATTACGATTAAAAAGAAGCGATGCAGTGTACCTCCATATACTCCACTCTGCATGAGAGTACAAGCTAATCAAAGAAGCTACATCTATATCATCAATATTGGTAGCAGTGGTAAGATAACCACACTAGTACCCAATGAGTATGAGCCCCGCCACCTTGTGGACCGAGGAACAACGCTGGAATTCCCTTCAAGAGAAGCTGACTATAAATTTGAACTGGATGGTCAGTCGGGAGAAGAAATAATAGTGCTGCTGGCATACCCGTGCGAGACGAATCAAGCTGAGAGAGATTGCGTCAAGCTGAGAACAAGGGAGCCACTCTATAGAGATATCACGATAAAGAGAAAAACTGAGCCTCCTCCAACTTGTGACAAAGAACTGAACTGCAATGCTCCATTAGGATTTCTTGAAGTGCACTTCACTCGTAGCTAGATAAGAACAACTTTTAGTCAATTTTTAAAAAGATCTATACATTATTTTTACATGAAAATAAATGACGTAATGCCTCAAACCCACGTGTATCCATTCCAAATGGAGGTCACCAGTAGAAACGAGTTGGTTCTTCTCTCCAGTATACTAGAGGACAGCACTTTACCGGCAGAGAAAGTGCTGGAGAAGTTGATACAAGTCACAGAGAGCAATAACAAGCCAGGATCGTCTCACAGAGGAGCAGATGTCGACCGATTTCACGCCATCAGATCAACGTTTCTAGCGCTCACTGCTGATCAGAGAACGTTGTATGCAAGCAGCATAGCTGAGACAATATGCTTTCCTATGCTACGCGGGCAGCAAAGCAGAGTGCAGGAGAGAGAAGAGGTGGACGATGAAACAGCAAGAGCATCAGTGGTTCTGGCTCGTCTATTCTGCAGTGTTGCTGAATATTGTAGCGATGCGCTACTGAGTTCATTATTCACTAGTCTACTGGAGACCAGCTGTTGGGCAGAGCATGGAACAAGTATTGTATGCTTCCTACATCACTCACTCACCCACGGACCAACTATGACAAGATTGGAACGCATTGACCATCTTGTTGACCAACTCTTTACTTGCCTCCTCAGTGTGTTGAAATCAGCAGAGAGGGCGTTGTGTTATCATGTGTCTAACCTGGTCTTGCCTTCTTTACTGGTAGACAAGAGTCGAGCTGGGAGACTATGGGACTTTGTGTGTCGTGTGTGGGACAATCAAGTAGTTGTAGAAATGGAGAGCAGAGACTTGGTACTCACATTGCTGTGCTGTTTGATCAATGCCTTTATACCAAATGTAAACACTGACCTTACTGATGCTCCTGCGCTCTCCAATGACTGCTTTGATATCAGAGGGGAGAAATTCTTTTGGGATGTTGTTCAAACGGGTTTGTCCAGTAGCGATGATCCGCTGGCAAGGAAGAGATGCTTGTTCCTCCTGGACAGAGTGGTGAGGTCCCTCAGTGGAGGAGACAAGAGTGTGGCGTCTCCAGGCAGTGTGTTCTGGTGGGAGAGAGAGAAGGAGAGGGAGCTGACTGAGGTATGGCAAGATGTGAGGTTACTGCTGGAGACACTGGAGGAGAAACAGGTGAGGCACACTCACTGGTCACTCCAGCTGATCTCTGCTCAGGTTCATATAGTCAAGCCAGTGCTTCAACACCATCTCAAGCAGACTATAGCAGCCTCTAGGGTCAGCCATGGGACAGGTGTGTCTCTGTGCTATACAGCAGTGGCACTGCTAATCCACTCTGCTTCTCTATACCTAGGAGGTCACACTCTGCTCCATGTGTCATGGTTGATGGTAGTGATGAGACGTGTGTTTGTACACGATGCCAAGACTATCATACGGATTGGGCTCAGAGAGTGCCTGTCAATGCAACTAGACAAGTCATCATTCCTACACCAAGATCACTGGAAGGTGGGGCTCAGAGAATGCTGTAACACTTACTGCAAACTTATCCTCATTTTCTCTCTCTCTCTCTCTCTCTCTCTCTCTCTCTCTCTCCTCCCTCCCTCCCTCCCTCCCTCCCTCCCTCCCTCCCTCCCTCCCTCCCTCCCTCCCTGCTTCTCCCTCTTCCTTAGCTTCTTCTTGATCCATTGTTAACTGTTCTCTGTGAGACATTTGTGTATGTCAGGTGAGCCCATGTGGAAAGACATTATTCTTGGTCATAGAATGGTTCATTCTTCCTAGAGAGGACCCTGGAGCAGCAACCCCTCCAATGGTATCTCTTCTTGTTGACTTCATGGCTCAGTTCACTACTGGACTACCTGATCATCAGAAAAGTATGCTTTCTGTCGGTTTTGCTTTCTGTTGATTTTAAACACATTTTAATATTTCCCTATCTTAGGTTTGTTTGTTACTCTTGTGCTCAGTGGCTGTCTCCATAGAAACATGTCAGACGTACCACTGCTGTATATGACGTACACACTCTCCCGGCTCCCCTCATCAGGTGGGGCTGCCCCTCTCATTAACACTGATGGACTGGCTGTCATCAGGTTAATACGAAAATGAATTTTTCTAAAGCTGAGATTAATACTTTTCACAGAAAATTGTTACTTACCAATCAGCTCTCCAGCCATCCTAAGCAGAAAATGGCTATTCTCTCCTTTCTGCTATCAGCAATTGGCAGGCTGTGTGATATGGTACACTCACTCACTTGCTTGCTCACTCGTGCGCACTCACTCATCCAATTTTTAGACTATCAGCTACTCTGAAATTCTTGTGACTCTGGGCTGTTTCTATAGTAACAGTTGTCTAGTGCTTGGTACCTCTGCATGGGAACAGGTCTGATGCAGTACTAGTCTATTTAGTGGTAAAATTATAGTTTTCTCGGTACAGGCATGTCAGTGGGTTGTGGGTGTGGTCAGAAGGCAAGAAGATGCAAGCAGTTTGTATAGATTTCTGCAAGACAACATTAGCAAGCTGCTCACTGGAGTAGAGAAGAGCTGTGTGCCGTCATATCTAGGAGCACTGTTGCTGCTGGGAGCCGATGCTGAATATAAGGGAGAAACAAGGTAAAGATTGAGAGAGAGAGAGAGAGTGGAGGTTGAGGCTAGGGAGATAGAGACACGGTTACATGTAGTTCATGTGGTCTTCAGAGTACTATGCAGTGAGGAAGGAGGTCTGGTGCTGTCGGATACACTATCACTGCTGCTGGGTCCTGTAGCTGAGACACTAGCTGGGGCCAGAGAGAGAGCCTACATGTCCCCTGAGGTGGTGCGAGGAGCTGTGGAGCTACTCTCCTCTATCCTGCAACTACTGCTGTCTACCCAACAACTGGTTGACATTGATGGTGAGTGGAGATGTGGTACAGAGCATCATTCTCTCTCTCTCTCTCTCTCTCTCTCCACTCACTCACTCACTCACTCACTCACTCACTCACTCACTCACTCACTCACTCACTCACTCACTCACTCACTCACTCACTCACACACTCACTCTCTCTCTCTCTCTCACTCTCTCTCTCTCTCTCTCTCTCACTCTCTCTCTCTCTCTCTCTCTCTCAGCTAGGGGTGATAAAGGAATCAGTAGAGTGCTGTACACCTGTCTCAAGTCATGGTTACCTGATATATTCACATTTTTTCATGAGTCTCTACTGTCAGGCGCTAGTCATATAGTAAGCATAGTGTTAGATGAGGTACTGGGTTGACCCTCTTTCTCTTAGCACTACTCTACATTGCCCTCTTCAACTCTGGACCATGTGCAGTTATTCTCCTCAGCAGTAGACAGTCTCTACCAGTTCATGTCTAAACTTGGCTGCTGTGATATCAGCTTTGATGAGCTGGTGGATACAGCTATTGAACAGCTACTGAGCTGTGTAGAGGGAAAGAAAGTGAGCACAGAGTAGGTTGTCAGATTCAACAAAACAATTTAAACTAAAATACACCTTCTATTGAGAGGCACCGTCAGTGCCTCTTATAATTCAGTGTTTTATGGGTTATCTATTGTGACTGGACTGCAATAACTTTCAATGTGTGTGAATGTTCTGTAGATGGTACCCATTACGGTCCAGTTACATGGATCAGTCACTCTCTTGCAGTGGATATGCTCACTATGCGATGGCTGCAGTACAGTGCCTCTTGCTCCACACACTCTCGGTTCACTGCTCACAAAGCTAGCTAAGCTACCAGCAAACCTGACTATAACTAAGCCAAGTAGCAAGGAGAGTGACTCTCGTGTTGAGTGGGGTTCTGCTATCACTCATTGTCTTCATGGTTACTGGAGCTGTATTCACTACGCTCTCAGTCGACTGCACAGCGATAGTGTGGTGGTGTTGGAGAACAATGGACTGGTCCCAGTGGGCACAAGGTGTATCTGTGAGCTGGTCAGTGTGTGTATGGATCAGCTGGATATAGCAGGACATGGTCTAGCTACCCCTTTGTACTGCATCAGTATCCTAGTGCCTCAGGTGACGACCTTTTTATGTAGTTACTGTGTTACATCTCTCCCTCCCTCCCTCCCTCCATCCATCCATCCCTCTCTCTCTCTCCCTCCCTATCTCCATCCCTCCATCCCTCTCTCTCTCTCTCTCTCTCTCTCTCTCTCTCTCCCTCCCTCCCTCCCTCCATCCATCCATCCCTCTCTCTCCCTCCCTATCTCCATCCATCCCTCCCTCTCTCTCTCTCCCTCTCTCTCTCTCTCTCTCTCTCTCTCTCCATCCCTCTCTCTCTCTCTCTCTCTCTCTCTCTCTCTCTCTCTCTCTCTCTCTCTCTCTCTCTCTCTCTCTCTCTCTCTCCCTCTCTCCCTCTCTCCCTCTCTTCCTCTCTCCCTCCATCCCTCTCTCCTCTCTCTAGTTGTTACAAGAGGAGGGATGGTTGGATGTCCTGGTGTCCTGTGTTACCACAGCATGGCGGCTAGTTCTGGAGCTCAAGGGTGACCTCAAACCATTCACAGCAGCGATGAAGGCTTTCCTATCTGTCGTATTCCATCCTGACCTCCTCCTCTCATCAGGCGACCATGTTTATGACATGCTCGTGAAAGTTAGTCTCATGTACTATGTAGCTGTACCGCCTACCTAAAGGTCATGACCTTTCTTTATTTCACAGTGCTCTGATGATATCTATGAGCTTGGTGA
>OZ024784.1:18492404-18499904 GCA_964017065.1 Haliclona indistincta
CCTGGACACACTCTTGTATTAGTGTGAGGTGCTGAGATACACCATGTTAGACAGGGAAAGCTGAATGGAGGCACTGACCTCTTCAGATAAACTCAGAGTCCGTAGTGTCATCATGGAAGACTGGAGAACAACACATTGTTATGATTTTGCAACTTTAATTTAGTGGAAATGCTTGTATATTAGTATTATTTCTTTCGTTGAAAGCATACTATTGAAAGCTAGCTTCTAAAACCACTATCGACTGATGTGTGAGGCCTCACTCACCTGTGCCTTGGTGAGGATTTCACTGCAGACCTGACCCAATAGATACTCAGTGGAGAATGATGGAGTGGAGGAGGAGAGGTCCAGACTCTTAGTGCCGGGAGAGAGGAGAGGAGTGGTCGCTGTAGCCATTGGACTAGAGGGAGGAGTATAGCATAGACCAATTAGATTGCAGGATTTAACGACCTCATCAACGCTCTGTCAGTAGATATCAGGGATGATGTGATATTACCCATGAGAGCACATGACTGCTGCAATCTGATTGGTCAGTCAGGAACAACAAGACTAGATTTGGTATCAAAACTACATGTTTTCACAAATGAGTACACCAGCTGTGCATGACTATAGTGATAGGATACAGTAGAACATAACTGAGAGTGGATGGATCGGCATCGAAGAGTGAGTGACGGAGAACAGAGAACTTCCTAGACACTCTCACTATCTCACGTGACACCTCTTTTAGCTGCAAAAGCAAAGAATTGAAGAGTTACAGGACGATTGTAACAGAACGAATTGAAGAGTTTTAGGAGCACGTCTTACCTTGCCTTGCAGTGCATTGGAGGTAGAGGGAGAAGGAGGAGACATGAAGTGCTGATGAGTGACACACAGAAATAGCAGCTGAGAACAAGTGCTGAGCAGATCAGCCATGTTGGCTAGCAGATTCATATGGAGACTGGTGGAGTGACCACTGCCCTGAGAGAGTGAGTGGGTAGGTGAGTGAGTGAGTGAGCGAGCAAACAAGTAGGTGAGTGAGTGAGTGGACTCACCTTAACTAGCATAGCACAGTCATACAGTAGTGATGATGATTTCCTCAGGGCAAGGCAGAGCTGGGACATGTCTCTCGAGTGACATGCAGTGACCAGCAGAACCTGAGCAGCTGAAAACTGCTGTAACGTACACAACCACTGATGGAACTTAGCGTCCATAGTCTGTGAGGAGAGAGAGAGAGAGAGAGAGAGAGAGAGAGAGAGAGAGAGAGAGACAGAGAGAATCAATAAAGATAACTCATCTCACCTTCTGGGGTAGTTGAGAATAGATTGCTCCAGCCAGTCCTGGGAACCCCTAGAGAGAGAGAGAGAGGAAGAAAGCATGTCATGGGGCAAGAACAGCAGGGACGATGCCTACCATCATAGAGGCCTTCCTGGCTGTCTGGTAGGCCAGCCACAAGCCACACCCATTAGCGATCAGAGCAGAGAGGAGGGGCTGATGAAGACCAGTGAATGACAGATACCTGGCGCTAGTGTATGATCCTCTGTGAACCTCCATAAGCATAGTAGCCACTGGCAACTACATAACATAGCAGAGGATTATTGGACTTGTGCCCCATAGAGGGTCCTGTTCACTAGCAAGTTTAACAAGCTCTATGTACTACCATAGCACAGGAGTGCCTCCCACTGCAGGTGTGGGTAGCCCCATCTGGCCCTAGCTAGAGTGCTACAGCACGTACCAGTAAGTTCTCTGGTAGGCATTCCTTGCTGTCCAGGAAGTGAGTGAGATCACTGGCGACAGCAGTAGAGATGTTGTCACTGTTACTGACAGCACATGAGACAGCTTGACACAGCAATGATGGACACACTCCTAATGTAGTAGAGTATAATATCTATCTGCACTATTGCAAATTTGTGATAAAAATGTCGTATTTGAGCAGTTCATCTGTAAATTCTACAGAGTTATGTACCTGATAATGCTGGTAGGAGGGAGGTGAGGGACTGGGTGATCTCAATGCTGACCGAACACCGCCCACACAACTTAATAAAGCATTGCAGCAACATCTGAAGATGCGTTACCATGACAACATGACATCAATCAATGCCGGCTAACTTTTGCAGGGCTGCAAGGGGTGTGGTCAGGGGTTGCTAGGGAATGGTCCATAGCAACCAGTGTTCCTACGGTAAGCTGTACTAGTGCTAGTAGCTCGTCATGGTCTGGCTCAGGCGTCGCCATGGCAATGTTACACACTGCACTTACAGCACAAGCAGCAACTATAGCATGCTCTGAGAAGCTATGGACAGCAAGAGAGTCTGATGGATAGGAGAGAGAGAGAGAGAGAGAGAGAGAGAGAGAGAGAGAGAGGAGGGAGGGAGGGAGGGAGGGAGGGAGGGAGGGAGAGAGGGCGGGGGGGAGGGAGAGAGAGAATGAGAATAAGGATGCATATCTTACGGGGATTGAATTAAAAAAAATAAAATTCTTGCTAACAGTTTATAGCTGACCTTTAAGAGAGGTCATGTGTAACACAGCAACTGAACTGGATGAGAGATGGTAGAGAACACAGAATCCTAGTTCTCTCTCTCTTTGATGAGTCTCCTGATCTGAGTCACCAGCAGCTATTCTGAGCAATGCCTGCAGTGTGTACAGAGAGACACAGCTAACTAACTAGCTAGCTAGCTGGGGACAATGGGATACCTCCATCATTGGTGAGGTCCAGCATTGAGGAGCTCGTAACGCTAGCTTCAACAGGTTAGCTAGTGCACAGCAACGCACCAACCTACGAGCATCTCTCTGAGCATAGGACAACAGTAACCACACCTAGAGAGAGAGAAGAGACAGAGTGGTGAGTAAGCTTATGCAGTGAGTAAGTGATATTGCTCTCACCTGATCTGGCACTTGTACCAGTGTTGCTATAGCGATGTGTGTTAGTGTATCGATCACCATGGTAACAAATGATAGTGAGGGATATGAGACAAGTAGTTGCAGTGACACCTCGCGCACCTGTTGAGGAGAAGATGAGAGAATGGGAGAGTCTAGCTGACCTGTGTAGCAGTAGTGAGACTGTGATGCATCTCTCTCATGACTGGTAACAAGTGGAGCTTCATTTCTAGTGGAGTCTTAAGACCTGACGAGAGAGAGAGAGAGAGAGAGAGAGAGAGAGAGAGAGAGAGAGAGAGAGAGAGAGAGAGAGGAGACATGTGACAGCAATGGAGAGGCATATTACCTTGTACCATGACAGCGACCTTTTCACAGATGCCGGACGAGAATGTTCTGCATGATGAAAGAAACTATCTAGCAGATGCACAATTACTATAATTACCCAGAATGCTGGCAGAGAGCTCTGGTGGCAAAGATGGCGGCCAACACCTCAACCTGATCATTGGAGTCCAGGGCTTGATGGATACTGTAGGGGAGAGATGATGAAAATTATGATTAACTTGTCTCACACAGCAATGAATTGTATACTGCCAATTTTCCAAGAAGGCATGAATTTCATTAATTTGATGTGCTTTTATAAACTAGGGCGGAGTGACCTGGTTATAGTTTCGATATTAGAGACCAACTCTAAATGATTGGTGCTAGTCTGTTCACAGTGGGTCTAATCCTGCTGTCATGTGACTCAGTGTTTAGTGTTCATCCTGATGATAGATTCTGGGCTGCAATCCAGCAAGTGGAAACTGGAGGCTGTAAGGATCCACTGAATGCAGTTGGTGACCAAGGCAGGTCCATTGGCCCATACCAGATCATGAGAGCCTACTACAATGATGCAATACAGCAAGATCCCTCACTGACCTCAGGTGGAAGGAGTTATGAGAATGTGAAGGGTCCAGGGAGTTTAAGCTATGGCAAAGAAGTTGGGAATGCATACATGGAGAGGTATGCTACTGTAAGTCGTCTTGGTCGTACACCAACTAATGAAGATTTCGCTCGTATTCACAATGGTGGACCAAATGGATACAGGAACACAGCCACTGTGGGTTACTGGAGGAAAGTGGAAAGCCATCTGAACAATCGACGCAAGCGTCAGACATATGACACACCGTACATTGGCTGTGCAAACTGCACTGATGCTCAACCGCAAGCACACACACCATGCAATGGTGGAGAGACTGGAGCTGTAATGAATGCAGTCGTGATTGTTGCTTTGATGGTTGCCAGCCTCTTCACAATAATTTAGACCTTGTGTTAGTCTGCTACTGATTGTTAAGTAACCAGTATTTTGTACCACGGCAATCTATAATCTGTCATAATTATAGTAGTATACTCTGCAAAAATTTACCAGCATAATTATTGCACTGCGAATTTGTACAGTAGCTGCCGATGAGATTCATTATGTGCTGGCTGGTAGCCAAGAGCCACCTTGTTTATGAATAAACTGCAGACTAGTATACACAGTCCAGTATTATTACATCACATGTGCCTCAAGGGCGTATCTATACGCCCTTGGTAATAGTCACGTGATTACTATGCCCTACTATACTATCAGTACACAGTTGTTGCCTGCGCTTCAAAATGATCCATGTTAGTTTACTAGTGGCTGTTCTGATAGTACTATCATCTGACACAGCATTTAGTGCTCATCCTAATGACAGATTCTGGACTGCAGTTCAAAAAGTAGAATCAGGAGCTGAAAAAGATCCATTGAATGCTGTTGGTGACCAAGGAAGGTCCATTGGGCCATACCAGATCATGAGAGCCTACTACAATGATGCAGTACAGAAGAATCCCTCACTGACCTCAGGTGGAAGGAGTTATGAGAACGTGAAGGGTCCAGGGAGTTTAAGCTATGGCAAAGAAGTTGGGAATGCATACATGGAGAGGTATGCTACTGTAAGTCGTCTTGGTCGTACACCAACTAATGAAGACTTTGCTCGTATTCACAATGGTGGACCAAATGGATACAAGGAAGCATCAACTATTAAATACTGGAGGAAAGTTCAGCACTACCTCAACAAGCAGGACCTTTGATTACATTGCAGACCAGCATGACTGCAGTAGCACGTAGTACCTAGCTGTTGAATCCGTTCTTGCCCAATTATTATCAGGACACATAATTTACAGATTTTGACCTTGAAATAATCATAGCTGCACCAAACTATCAAATTAAGTATATGTAGCTAGGTAGTTCTTGATTTCCTACCAACACATTCTTATTATGAGGAGTTTTGTACTAGCAAAGGATCAGTTTATTTAATAGCACATGTAGTCTGTTGATGTAATATTAACTGCAGAAACCATAATCAGAGGTTGTGCAAATCCACTAGAAGCAGTTAGTGATGATGACAAATCACTCCAGATCATGATCATGAAAGGCTACTATGAAGATGCAGTAAAAGCAGGATGCTGAAGGAAGTATTACTAAAATTTAAACAACTTGTGTCTTCATACATGAATAGATAAGCTACAGTCTTGGTCACCCATCCACTTATGTTCATTGTGTGTGTGTTCATCTGTGCAGTTAGATGTACCGTAGATATGAAATTTCAGTGTTAGAATATTTTCATTGTACGTCCTCGTGATGAAAATTAAGGTGGCGGTATACCCGTTTTTATGAATATTAATGAGCGACTTTCTTTTATCTGCAGCTCGTAACAGAGCAACGCTAGCAGCGTGAAACTCGCTCTGATGCATCAATGAGTGTGTCTCAATGAATAATGCAGCTTGAAACGTTGCACAATATTCTACACCAAGGAATAATGTAGGAACAATCGACATCGTACGGATACGCATTTTTCACGCCAAAAATCTCTCCTGACTAACCATGCAGCAAAGTCTACCAGCTGAAATTCGACTCTTATAAACCATTTCTAGGTGCTGACGAAGAGTTTTGTTGTCCCACGCTGAACGTAGCTGTTCTATGCATCTACAAACGTGGACGTCACTGCAAAATCAGCCATGATTTAGAATGTAAAAGTGTTTTTCTTAAAATCAGAAAACGTAAATGCAGAAAACTCTTCGTCAGCACCTAGAAATGGTTTATAAGAGTTGAATTTCAGCTGGTAACCTTTGCTGCACAGTTAGTCAGGAGAGATTTTTGGCGTGAAAAATGCGTATCCATACGATGTCGATTGTTCCTACATTATTCCTTGGTGTAGAATATTGTGCAACGTTTCAAGCTGCATTATACATTGAGACACACTCATTGATGCATCAGAGCGAGTTTCACGCTGCTAGCGTTGCTCTGTCACGAGCTGCAGATAAAAGAAAGTCGCTCATTAATATTCATAAAAACGGGTATACGCACGAAATAACACACAATGCGCATCAATTTATATTGCACGCACAGCTAGCAACGAAAACTAAATAATGAACAGATAAAAATTTTGTAGATAAAAATTTCCCAATCTACGGTAAAGTGTCTACGCTATGGATAAATTTGAAATAATCTGCATCTGCACCGGCTCACCGAACCTGGGCAATCTTGTGAGGTGCGAATTAATTGCGCACTAATAAAACGCGAAAATATCCCTTTAAACTATGGTGTCTTAATACGTTTAAATATATTATTAGTGAGGTTTTGTGCATCTATGTTTGACACGGTAGATAAGATGATCTTTATGCACCATGGTAACTAACTATATAAACTCGTACCTGTGGTGGACATTTTTCTTCTCTGCTACAAGTGTAGCAATGGCAGCAAACATCCTACAGCAGCAACAGAGATAATGACCGCTACCACCTCCTAGCCTCCCTCCACTTACCTCAGAGTAATGGCTCTAGCTAGAGGATCATTGCTGTGTATCACTGTGAAGATGCGACGCAGGAACTCCTCCGTGCTGGCTACCTTGTGTAGGTGCTTCTGGGTCAGTTGGACCACCTTGTAGATATTGAGCCGGAGAAAATTACTCCTGCACAGAGGGAGAGATGAGACTCTCATTAAACAGTAGCCACTAGAGCTTATTCCCATGCACTCACCCGGTGCGGAACAGGTCAGATAGTTTGAGGAATGCTGCATTGATGAGTACAGGGAATGGGTATCGGTCTACCAGCACTGGGAACCTGACTATGGCTTCACACTGCTCTCCTACTCGTGAGGAGCGAAGACCTGTAAGCAAGCAAGGAGAAAGAATAAAGAGAAGAAAACAGTGTGTAGGCGTGGCTATAACGCACCACGTGACCACGCCTTTCTCACAGTAACTCCTTGGCGAATAGGCAGTTATTTTGCTCACCTTTGTCTAGCTCCAGGAGTGCTGTGTTCACTTCTTGCCTGAGGTCTCCTGTCAGACCCTCTGCGGTGGCAGCCATGGTTGTTTAAAAAGCGCGCCAATTTCAAAAATTGACCGCACCTACACCACGTGGAGTGGGTGTGGCTATGGGTACAATCAGTGCTCAGGTTCGTGAGTGTCTTTTGTTCAGATTACGTGCTCTTCCTTTATTTCCAGATAGAGGAGGTAGAGAATGAGTTAGCTAAATACAACAGCAAGCTAGCCAGCGTGAAACAAGCACTAGCTAAGAAGAGAGAGCCCGAAGAACGGTATACGTTTGTACGTACTGGGTGGAGCTTGTACTTTTGCTGTTTTACTGCAGTAA
>OZ024784.1:18504904-18589904 GCA_964017065.1 Haliclona indistincta
TCTTGGTACAGGAAATGAGATAAAGCTCAACTGACCAACAGAAACCACTGGCAGTAACACGCACCATGGTAATGTCACTAGTTGACATAGGCTGCTAATGATGCATTCCATAATAACATAGCTACTCTATTGACATGTACAGAATGTCACCACCCTCGATACGCATGCAGTACATGCACAGACTCAATGGCTCACATGCAAACTGAAGTCTAAAGTTACCGCACACACGTGTAGATGCTACATGCAGGACACCTGTGCACTAAGCAATGCAACCTGACCTATTAGCTACAGGAGTACTGACTGTGCCTCCCACTGAAGGATTGGGCAGTCCCACCTGAACCTCTAGTGGTCAGTGAGCCAAGGTCGTAGCTCCCAAACTACTGACTATCACTGGAAGTATCTCTAATGAGACACATAGACTAGACAGAAACTTCACTATCAAGGTCAGTAATTCTTCCATGTCACCGATTACAAAGAGGATGTATGACTGACCACAATGACCGACCACAAACACCGCTAGCAGCTCTGCTCCACTGGAGATCAGTTGTAGCACAACATATTTACTATTGTATCACCATTAACAGCAGTCTAACATACCACCAAGGGTGATGGCTAATGGCATTTTACTAAAGCAGGAACTAAGGTCAGATTTAGGCCAGGGACACATATCAAACAATAATTTTATATGTGTACTACACTAACCATATTACTACCATCACTATCTGATCTAGTGTGTTTGGGGCTTCTTACCTTGTCAGTTTCAATCTCGGCTATCACTTCATCTTCTTTGACATAGTCTCCAACCTCTATAGAGAAGAGAGAAAGAGAGAGAGAGAGAGAGAGAGAGAGAGAGAGAGAGAGAGAGAGAGAGAGAGAGAGAGAGAGAGAGAGAGAGAGAGAGAGAGAGAGGAGAGAGAGAGAAGATTGGAAATGAACCAGTAAAATTGGTGACCAGTTATTGTGAACAGATAAAGCACAAAGAAGTGTAAGAAACTGAAAGTCTAGGATTGTTGTCATGGTATTGTACTATCCCAGTCATTGGGTTACAGTGCAAACAGAATCACAACAGATGGAGGAGCACTGGAGAGGAAGCCAGTTGATGACAGAGTTCAAAGTCAGTCCAACAGCACTTGAGGGCAGTCTGCTCACTCACACACTCACTTACTGAGTGTTTGATGAGCTGACAGAACCACTCCATTGTGATCACAACAGGTGACTACCAAACAGAATGATGTAAAGAAATGGTATTGTACTAGTACCTTGTTAAGACTCTAGTGTGTGTTATACCAAATCAGAGACATAACAAACATCTTATTACTCTACTTGGGACTGTGT
Organism: Haliclona indistincta; assembly: GCA_964017065.1. Classification (NCBI taxonomy): domain Eukaryota; kingdom Metazoa; phylum Porifera; class Demospongiae; order Haplosclerida; family Chalinidae; genus Haliclona; species Haliclona indistincta. The sequence continues at coordinate 18,506,240 of OZ024784.1, forward strand.
GCTACAACAGCGTGATCATGTAAATGAGCTTGTTAAAGCATTGGCTGTGTCTCACTGACCACTAGTGGTTCAGGTGTGCAGTGGGAGGCCCAGTCAGTACTCCTGTGAGCTCCTACCTGGGTTCAAGTCATTGCATGCTCCAGAGACTGTCTGCTATGCCTAAAGCTATGATCTCTGAATACCAATGGCATGAAAACATTTGAAATATTTCCTGAAACTGACCACATGATGATCAGTGATGATAGAGTCACACATTCCTATCATAACCAATGACCACAATAATAATTCAACTCAGCACATTAACAACAATTGGATGAATATTAGAAGTGATTTGTTTCAATAACAGGAGGACAATGATTGCTGTTAACTAGTTGGCTGACCTCTCTACAAGATAATGCATGTTAGCTATAGCACAATAATTGAGTAGTAGGTGTGATTTGTTCTTTAATTATTGCTAGCTAAGCTGACACACCTTTCTGCCAGACGACATCGCCTTCAGACACTGACTCAGCAAATGCTGGCGTCTTCACTAATCTGAGCTCATCGACTGAGAGAGGGATGAGAGAGAGAGAGAGAGAGAGAGAGAGAGAGAGAGAGAGAGAGGGAGAGTGAGAAGGGTAAAGAGGGGAATGATGCATAGAGACCGCTTGTCTTCACTTAACCCTCTACTCACGGTAGAATGGAGAAGATGAAATGTGTCTGTAGAGTAACCAGGATGCTCTGTTGTGCTGTGTGTGACCAGTAGCTGCTAGTCTAGTGTGAGAGGATAAGCTCACGTGCACACACTAACCATCACTCACTGTCTGGCGGTCGCGGGAGGTCCATGAGATGATCCTGCAAGAATATTCTAATTAATGCCTATTTGTATTTCTGAGTGCGTGGATCTCCCTATTCTAGCAGACCAGGTGCAGCAAACATTGCCACTGGTACTGCTGTTTGCGTGCAGTGCTAGCACTCACTAGAGTAATGTGCTGTCCGCCCAGCAGCTGTCAACAGGGGCGTTCTGTTGAAACTTCTAGCAGATCCGGCTCTATGGAGCAGCTGGACCAAGACAACAGATTGGTTAGAGATGAAACCGTATATTCTGCAGAATTTGGCAATGTCTACCTTGAGTGTCTGTGCTCGCAGCATCACTGGGCTCTCCTCAGCCTTTTATCCGGAAGTGTTCGGAGTTTGATCAAATAACCGGAGGTGCCAACAAACGTGCCCGGAGAGAATTGCTATAATGCGAGTGCTCGAGCAGGTGGCTCGCATTTTGACTGTTGCAATGTATTCCGTCAGTAGTGGACTAGCTGCCTTGTGCATTGTGCTGGGATGCAGCTACTTCGCTTACTCATTACAACTAGACTGCAAGACTGAAGGCCACGATCATGCGTGCTATTTTCCAGCAGGATTCTCTCCGGATCGAATCTTGGTCGAAGGTGACACTGTATTCGTCGGCTCTACGGATTACGTGTTTGAACTGAGGAGCTCTGAAGGACTGCAGGTAAAGCAAATGCTGGACGTCTCTCCTGCTCAATCGAGGCTAGATGATTGCACTGAAGATGCGTCAGTTTGTCGGAACTTTGTGCGGTCGATTCTTCCGATATCCACTTCGACTTTGCCTCAAGAACTGCGCCAGCGTTACAACAACTCCATTCTAGTCTGTGGGACCAATGCTTTCTTTCCAAAGTGCTCTGTTCACAAGCGATCGAATCTGACAGACTGGTTTTACGTGACTCCAGAGGACCATCCGGATGAGGGGTTCAGCCCGTACTCCAAGGAGCAAAACATTGGTTTGTTGTCAGAGAACGGTAACTACTACGCATCCACCATCTTCCAGCGGCACCAGCAGATAAGCCGCATTGCAGTTGCTCAAAATCCACTGCAATTCAACGCCACATTCATAGCAGCAACGCAAGAGAACAATCGCCTCTGGCTGTACGAGACAGCTCGGTTTGTTTCCATGCTGGAAACCGACACACACATTTACGTGTTTGCAAGGGAGCCTGCATTTGAGATTAATAACGGAAATTCCATGATGGTCTCAAGAGTGGTACGTGTCTGTAAGACGGACACAGGCATCATAGAGGGGTCGTTCCAACCTGGAGACATTGCTCGCTGGAGAACCTACCAGAAGTTGACCCTCAAATGCACTCATGGTGCTCCATTTGCTTTTGAATACAATGAGCTATCAGCAGTTCATGTCCACACTCCATCAAATGGTCAAGCAGTAGTGTATGCTACTTTCTCTGCACCCAGTAATGGTCCAAAGGGCTCAGCTATTTGCAGGTTCAGCTTTAGTGCTTTGAATACAATATTCGAGAGTGGAATGTTCTATGTGAAGATGCCTGGTATGTGGGTCCAAGAAAACTCAGCACAGTTTGCTTGCCCGGGCGGCCCAAGCAATGAACAACGAGAGAATGTCGATGCTTTGAATAATCTACTGATGTTTACCCCAGCCGAGTCCAGCGCTCTATATCGGATACAAGGCGATGAGTACACACAGATAGTTACTGATGGCTACCAGTACGGTGGAGATAACTATGAAGTAATCTTTGTCGGTAAGGGAAGAGGAGAGGTTTGGACCATGGTGAGAAGGAACGGTATCGAGCTCAATCAATACAAACTATTCACACCCATGACTGATCAGAAGCCAATAACTCATCTACAGTTGGATACATCACTTGCTAATGAAATCAGGAGGTTGTTTGTAGCAACAGAAGACCTTCTCTTGGAATTAACTCTTGGCAATTGCTCTAGATACGAGTCATGCACAGAATGCATGGAATCCATTGACCCATACTGCGTGTGGCTCAATAACACGCAACAGTGCCATAACAAGCTCACTAACTATTCACCAATCATAGGCGCCTTTGAAACAGTTGAACCAAGGAATGCTACTTTTCTAACTGGTATTTGTGGGAGTGGGACTCCTCACACAACCACACCTACAACACAACCAGCTGTGTCTTCCACAGTCAGCACAGGAAGACCAACCGATAGTCCCTCACCATCACGTTCGCAATATATTCTACCAACCCAGTCGATAAACTTAGGCAGCGTAGCACCTGTCAACAGTTTCCCAGCTGGTGGATCAGCAGGTATTGCTGTGGCTGGCGTCATCATTGGACTGGTCATTGGTTCACTTGGCTGCCTCGTTGGATTGGTTGTGAAGAGAGTGTTGACAAATGAGAAACCATCAGCTGAGCCAGATGTTCCAAACCGCAGTAGAGCACAGTCAAATGGTAGCATCATTCATAACAACAGCAGCAACAATAATACCACTAGTATTGAGATCCAGAATACTAATAACTGTGAGGAGCGACCAGTATCCATGACAATGCCGACTGAAGAGTTGGATGATGATGTCATTGCAGATTTACCAACTAATAACAACAAAAAGGCCAACAAATGGCCTGTTCCACGAGGAAGAACTCCATCCACAAGATGGTTGAGAGAGAGTGAATCTGATCTTCCATCTCCATGATTACTGTAATGTATGTTTGTATGTTTGTATGTTAAGCTGTAACTATTTTAGTGCAATTAAACACTCGCTTAGAGACCGCTTAGTAGATCAACGCTGTATGCAACTGTGCATGCTGAGCTAGCTGCAGTCTGCAGAATTACAAGCCCCGCCTACACATCCGATGCGTGGGCGCAGCTCGTGTTAGCGCGCGAGAGTTCACGTGCTCGCCAAACTGGTTTCATCCACCATGCCCGGGTCGGCCGGAGATTTCTGCCCTGCCCCACATCATGTGTTTTAGCGTCACTGGACTCCAGCTCGTGCTAAATACTCAAGCATCTTACTGCACTCTTCAGTGCTCAGAATAAAGCCATCAGTGGAGAATCATCAATCCAAGTCACACGATAACTAGACGCAACTAGCTAGACGTGCTTCAGGCTCAGCTACTGGTAGAATAAAAATTGCCGAGTGCTGCCAGACACACGTGGTGCTAACATCTCTTCAACGGTGCTGCGAGGTATTGCTAGATCTGGTCTAAAGGTGAGGCAGCAAGTAAAAATACGACATTTTCTGCATTTTGTTTGTTGACATTGATGAACTCTGGCTTCTTAGGATCATCCTATCCCCGGATATCATCGTATAACTCTGTATACTACCGTTTACCCGCTTCAACGAGGCACGGTTTGAACTGTCGTAGAAGCAACTCTGACCTCACTGCTGCCTGTCGGCTAGTCGTGTTTGCCGTTTCCCGCCCATCATGGCTGCCCCCGTCACGGAGACGCCCATGGCTCCTGTCCTAAATGCTGCAGGAGGATCTCCATTTGCAGATCAGGCGATGCAGCTTCTAGATTTCAACAACAAACTAGATATCCAACTGCTGGACTCGGTAGTGAACTGCTTCTATGGCTCTGTGGGTCCTGAGGTGAGTGCTAGCAGTGAGTGTGATAGTGGGTGTGGTCTGGTGTGATGGTGTGCTCCTCCTCACAGCAACACGTTGCCGGCCAGATACTCCATCAGTTGAAGGAGCACCCTGAGTCCTGGACAAGAGTTGACATGATCCTTGAGTTCTCCTCAAACCAAGAGACCAAGGTCCCTCCTTGTTTGCTTTCCTCACTCACTCTAAAATACTTTTTCCACCTGTTGACAAACAGTTCTTTGCACTGCAAATTCTCGAGAATCTAATCAAGACAAAATGGAAGATCCTACCAAGGGAGCAATGTGAAGGTGACATAGCTCCACATGATATGTTGTGTTCTTGCATTGGTTGTTATTCTATACCTATTGTGAAGTGGGCGTGTTTGTTGTGTGCAGGTATCAAAAAGTACATAGTTGGACTAATCATCAAGTTGTCTTCAGATGGTGACACAATGGCGGTTAGTATTCCTCTCTCACACCTCACATACTCCTCTCATTCATTCACTACATACTCGTACACGATAATTGTCTTCAATATATTTATTATTGTGGTAATAATATCACGGTATTTCTAAAATCGCACAGCCCTATCTCCCTCTCTCTACTGTAGGTGGAAAAGATGTATCTATTGAAACTAAATGTCATTTTAATTCAGGTTTGTTAAAATAAGATGCTGGTGTAGATTGTGTGTGTGGTATGTACAGATTGTCAAGCATGAATGGCCAAGGAATTGGCCGACCTTTATCAGCGATATAGTTGGAGCTAGTAAGACCAACAAATCACTCTGTCAGAACAACATGGCTATCCTCAAGCTACTGAGGTACGCTCCACACTGTTCACTACTCATCTCTCTCTCTCTCCCTCCCTCCCTCCCTCCCTCCCTCCCTCCCTCCCTCCCTCCCTCCCTCCCTCTCTCTCTCTCTCTCTCTCTCTCTCTCTCTCTCTCTCTCTCTCCTGCAGTGAGGAGGTGTTTGACTTCTCCAGTGGTCAGATGACCCAGGTCAAGGCTAAGCATCTCAAGGACAGCATGTGTAGCGAGTTCTCACAAATATTTCAGCTCTGCATTTTTGTAATGGTGAGTACAGAAACACCATCATACTCCACATGCTCACTATTGATCTCTCTCTCTCTCTCTCTCTCTCTCTCTCTCTCTCTCTCTCTCTCTCTCTCTCTCTCTCTCTCTCTCTCTCTCTCTGCCTCTACAGGAAAACTCTCAGAGCATACCTTTGATCGGAGCCACACTAGAGACTCTGCTCAGATTCCTCTCATGGATTCCTCTCGGCTATGTGTTTGAGACCAAGCTCATCAGCACTCTGGTATACAAAGTGAGCAGTCATGCCTGTAACTACTGAGTAAACATTAACACTATTTGCAGTTCCTGAACGTGCCGGCGTTTAGGAATGTTACGTTAAAATGCCTCACAGAATCAGGTAAATTTTGAATAAATTATTTTTGACTGATGTCTATTTGAGTGTATTGCAGCCGGTATCCATGCCGACCAGTACGGGGAGCAACTGGTCATCATGTTCTCTTTAGTCATGACACAGCTCAAGCAGGTACTGCAAGATAATCCTGCACTTCACTTACTCCTCTCTCTCTCTCTCTCTCTCTCTCTCAGATGCTCCCTCTCAGTACCAATATCAGAGAGGCCTATAAGAACGGTCACGACGACGAACAGAATTTTATTCAAAATCTCGCTCTCTTTCTCTGCACTTTCCTCAAAGAACACGCTTTACTAATCGAACAGAAAGTAAGTCATAATATAACAATCAGATCTTACAATGTCTCTTCTTTAGCCTGACATGCAAAATACTTTACTAGAGGTAAGAGGAGCTCATACAGATGTAGTGTGCATATTTTTACCAATGCTGCATTGAAAGCTTAGAGTGTCACCTTCATACACTGTTCAGTCACTGATCATCCTCCATCATGTGAAGGCAGCAGTGATTGTGACACTTTATGCTTTTCACGTTTTAGCATTGCAAGAAGTTGGACTTAGCATTTCTGCAACACACTTTTAATATTCCTTCTTCTTTAGGCTCTCCATTATCTTGTGCTGATTTCGGTTGTGGAGGAGAAGGAGATATTCAAGATTTGTCTGGAGTACTGGAATCACTTAGCGTCTGAGCTGTATCGCGAGAACCCTTTCTCATCCTCTCACTCGCCCCTCCTACTATCACAACAGACACACCCACTCAGACGACAACTATACCTGCCCATACTTACAAAGGTGACCTTGAACACTGAATAATAAAACAACCGATGCAGGAAAATCTTGTGAATTCAAAAAATTTCATGTGATTCATACAAAATTCAATACTAAGCACACATGAATATCACATTACTCTGTAGACAGTGTTACTGGTACACGGGTAATGTGTCAGTTTACAAGTGGTTGACTATAACAGAAGCCATTCCAGTGTGTGTGTGTGACTGGTTTTATCCGGTTATTTCAGGTTCGGCTTGTGATGATCAGTAGAATGGCTAAGCCAGAGGAGGTGCTGGTGGTGGAGAATGAACAAGGAGAGGTAGTGAGAGAGTTCATGAAAGATACAGACGCCATTAACATGTATAAAACAATGAGAGAGACACTAGGTATGTACTGTGTTGATACATCTTCCCTCACTCACTCACCCTCTCTCTCTCCCTCACTCTCTCTCTCCCTCCCTTACTCCCTCACTCTCTCTCACTCTCCCCTCACTCTCTCTTCCTCACTCACTCACTCTCTCTCCCTCTCTCTCTCTCCCTCTCTCTCTCTCTCTCCCTCTCTCTCTCTCTCTCTCTCTCTCTCTCTCTCTCTCTCTCTCTCTCTCTCTCTCTCTCTCTCTCTCTCTCTCTCTCTCTCTCTCTCTCTCTCTCTCTCTCCCTCTCTCTCTCTCTCTCCCTCTCTCAGTCTACCTTACTCATCTTGACTATGCTGATACGGAACAGATCATGACTGACAAGCTCTATAGACAAGTTGATGGCTCAGAGTGGTCCTGGAAGAACCTGAACACAGTGAGACATATTCTTATGTCACCATAATTATTATCACACTCTTTAGCTGTGTTGGGCTATTGGGTCCATCAGTGGAGCAATGCACGAAGAAGATGAGAAGAGATTTCTAGTCACTGTTATAAAGGTAAGGAACTAGTGCACACACTAACTGAGTCTAACTGACTTACCAACTGACTCACAGACTGACTTACCAACTGACTCACAGACTGACTGACAAACTACTGATAGACAGCACTGACTTATGCTCTCTGTAGGAATTACTAGGTTTGTGTGAGCAGAAGAGAGGGAAGGATAACAAAGCTATCATTGCCTCAAATATCATGTACATTGTGGGACAATATCCACGATTTCTCAGGTAGGCTTGTCCTCTTATTACACCCTCCCACCATCACTAACTGCATCATCACACACCCCTCCCACCATCACTAACTGCATCATCACACCCCTCCCACCATCACTAACTGCATCATCACACACCCCTCCCACCATCACTAACTGCATCATCACACACCCCTCCCACCATCACTAACTGCATCATCACATGCCCCTCCCACCAACACTAACTGCATCATCATACACCCCTCCCACCATCACTAACTGCATCATCATACACCCCTCCCACCATCACTAACTGCATCATCACACGCCCCTCCCACCATCACTAATTGCATCATCACACACCCCTCCCACCATCACTAACTGCATCATCACACCCCTCCCACCATCACTAACTGCACCATCACACACTTAGAGCGCACTGGAAGTTTCTGAAGACTGTTGTCAATAAACTATTCGAATTCATGCACGGTAAGTGGGTGTGGTTAACAGTGAGCCTGAATGCATCAATCTTGCAGAAACACACGATGGTGTTCAGGATATGGCGTGTGACACTTTCATCAAGATTGCACAAAAGTGCCGCAGACATTTTGTACAAGTTAGAACTAGCTCTCTCTCTATCACTGATTGTATTCACTAACCTCTTCTCTCTGGTCAGATCCAGCCACAGGAAGTGATGCCCTTCATTGAGGAGATATTGAACAACATTCGCGCCATTATCTGTGATCTGCAGCCACATCAAGTGCACACGTTCTACGAAGCTGTCGGCTACATGATAGCAGCCCAGTCTGTGAGTGAGAGAGAGGAGAGAGTGAGGGAGAGAGTTGTTTAGTTGCTCTAAAGAAGTGAATGAGAGAGTGAGAGTGAGCAGTCTGATCATTGTGATAATACGTTTGCTTGGTTTAGGATTCTGTAGCTCAGAAGAGACTGATCGAGAAGTACATGTCATTACCGAATGAGATATGGGACAACATCATTCAGAGAGCAACATCAGTAAGCTAGCTCCACATGAACTAGCTCACGTCTCTCTCTCTCCATCCTAGGACCTCACTGTTCTCCAAGACCACGAGAACATCAAGCAACTCGGGAACATCCTCAAGACCAATGTGCGAGCCTGTACTGCAGTGGGACACCCGTTTGTAATACAGGTTAGTCCTTGTTAGTCAGCTGTGGAGTGTTACCATGGATACTGTACATATAGCTGGCTAGAATATACCTAGACATGTTGAATGTGTACAAGTGTTTGAGTGAGAACATTTCAAATGCTGTAGCAGTAGGAGGTAAGCTCTGTGCTGTGATGAGTTTCAGTCACCTCTCTCTCCCTCTCCCTCTCTCTCTCTCTCTCTCTCTCTCTCTCTCTCTCTCTCTCTCTCTCTCTCTCACAGGTGAGGCGGTCACTAAACAGCCACTAGTTGCATCCATGAGAACAGTAAAGAAGGAGACACTGAAACTGATTTCTTGCTGGGTACAGAAGTGTCGAGATCCCATCATGGTGAGATGACACACTCACTCATTTGCACACTTGCTATTCACTCTTCTTGCAGGTAAGGGAACACTTTCTGCCTCCTCTTCTGGATGCCATCTTAGTCGACTACCAGCACAATCTCCCTCAAGCGAGAGAGCCTGAAGTGCTGGTCACAGTTACTGTCATAGTGGATAAGCTAGAGGTTAGACACACCCCTGATGCACCCCCTCATGTACTGACACACCTCTCCTCTCTCAGGCCCAAGCGACGGGCGATGTCTCGACTATTCTTGAGGCACTGTTCGAATGCACGCTAGAGATGATCAACAAAGATCTTGAGGAATTCCCTGATCACAGAACTAACTTCTTCAAACTCATTCAAGCCGTCACCAGTCACTGTTTTACTGGTAGGCGGGAATACCCTTGCACTGCTGTTCTAGAATAATTCCTCTCTCAGCTTATCTGCAGATACCTGCAGCACACTTCAAGCTGCTCATGGACGCTGTGGTATGGGCTTTCAAACACACTATGAGGAATGTAGCCGAGATAGGTCAGTACAATACCAGTTCAGTAACCACACTGCTTCACCTGTCTGTTGCAGGTCTCAATATACTGCACACTCTGCTCCAGAAGTTCTCATCTCATGAAGCAGGTCCCGAGTTCTTCAAGGCATATTTCCTAGACCTGATGCAACACGTGTTTGCAGTCGTCACAGACACCTCACATACAGCAAGTCAGCACTTGACTCATTCTCCTCTCCCTCTCTCATTTCATATTCTCCTCTCTGCAGGTCTGACGATGCATGCTACTATCCTTGCTTGTATGTTTAGTCTAGTAGAGAATGAGAGTATCGGCACACCGCTCTATGACCCTACGAGTGTGCAAGTCTCATCAAATACTCAGTTCGTGCAAGAGTATGTGGCTCAGCTCATCAAACAAGCATTCCCACATCTGCAAGAGTGAGCTATCACCAATATCTCAGCAGCTTATCACTCACTTTCCCGTCTCTCTCTCAGTGCTCAAGTGAAGGTGTTTGTTGAAGGTCTCTTCTTTCTCGATAAAGATGTCGCTGGTTTCAAGGAACACTTACGAGACTTTCTCGTTCAGATAAAGGCACTGCCCATACTGTTTACATCAATGATCACTACTTCCTCTCTCTCTCTCTCTCTCTCTCTCTCTCTCTCTCTCTCTCTCTCTCTCTCTCTCTCTCTCTCCAGGAGTATACAGGTGACAATGTGTCGGACATGTTTCTTGAGGAGAGAGAGCATCAACTGCTTCAAGCGCAGGAAGAGAAGCGACGTCAAGAACTCGCTGTGCCAGGTATCATCAACCCTCATGACCGGCCTGACGAGATGCAAGAATAAGACACACCCCAACCACACCCTTTAGGAGTAACCTTATTAAAATTTATTGTGTAGAGTTTGTTAGAATCACCACCAAAGGTCACTCGCCTCAGCTGCTTTGACCTTTCTCTAATGTTATTTTTCCGCCTAGTTCTACTAGCTATGGCTGTATCATATATACCAAGTTATTAACTGGTTATTAATATGACAATGCTCCACCCATTGCATTCAATTTCACCCACTACCAACACAACGTTGACAGACTCACATTGAAAGTTGCAAATCACAATTTCTGGATATTTCATTATCTTGTAACACAAAAATTATTGCCCATTAATTTTTCAAGATGACAAAAAATGAGTAGTTGTGTAAGTAGTCACGTGATGTTATAAACCCAGCCCACTATAATAATTTACATTCTGAGTCTCCAGACACCTAAAGCACCAATTCCTGCATCAGATAAAGCAAGCACCATATCCATGACGTACTCGTGAGGGGCATCTCTGATCTCTTACCTATTGTAAGAGCTAACAGTAGCGGTCTGGTCCCTTTAGTACCAGGCGGTGTTCTAACGAACTGGTACATGGTGTACAGTGATACAGCAAAGCAGCCACCGGCCCCAGTGACCTTGCACGCGAAGCAGTCTTGAGTAGGAGACAGACGCTTGCGAGCTGGTTCCTTGCTGTCTTCCATGCTGGTGGGCGTGGCTGAAAGCCAGAAAGGGCGTGTTTATTACACGTGGGTACGGGTGCACTGTGCATGTGGCTTTAGCTTGCATCATTCCTGCATGGAGACTCACGGCCTATCGCCGACTACCCCGCTAATACAGCACCCACAGATCAGCGAGACACGAGTGTTTGTGAAGGATAAGACCAGACAAAGCCCTGTCACAAATGCTAAGTGAGCTAACTACACGATTTCGATGGATACTCTGCTCTCTCGTCCTAGGTTCAACTTGCTCTTCTTCAAGCGTCTTTTGCGCATCCTGCGACTGCTGTTTCCACGCGTATGCTCGGTGACTGTCGCCTTCCTGGTCTTTCTAGTCTACGCCAGAGCAGCCGGTTAGCGAGATCTAACTATATCTCATTCATTATCTCTCTCTCTCTCTCTCTCTCTCTCTCTCTCTGTCTCTGTCTGTCTGTCTCTCTCTCTGTCTCTGTCTCTCTCTCTCTCTCTCTCTCTCTCTCTCTCTCTCTCTCTCTCTCTCTCTCTCTCTCTCTCTCTCTCTCTCTCTCTCTCTCTCTCTCTCCAGCCGAGTACAACTATTTCAATGTGGGCATTATATCCAGCAGATTCTACAATGCTCTAACAGAGAAAGACTTTGACTCTTTCAAGCAAACTCTTCTCCTCTCCACCATTATCATCATTTCAACAAGCGTTGTGAGTCTCACAAACCACTGGACCTGTTTTGTGGTTTATACCAATAATATTTTGATTTCCTATAAACCTGCAGTGCAAGACAGCTAACCAACTGATTGCTAACATACTGGCTGTGCGCTGGAGGGCTCTCATTACTCGATATCTTCAGACACTTTATTTCAGAGGTCTCAACTACTATCACATCAATGTAATGGATCGATCTGTAGACAACCCGTTAGTGAGACAAGATTGCTCTCTACCTCCTCTCTCTCTCTCTCTCTCTCTCTCTCTCTCTCTCTCTCTGTCTCTCTCTCTAGGGATCAGCGTATCACTCAGGATGTCGACCTATTCTGTACAAATCTCAGTGAAGTTGTCCCTAAGCTCATTATCTGGCCCTTTATTGTAGCTTACTATACCTATCAGACCTATATCAAGTGAGCCTTATAGTGACCTAGCTAGCTTACTCCACCTTCTCTGTCCATAGTATGGGGTATCTTGGTCCAGTTGCTATTTACAGCTACTTTGCTATTGCTACGGTGATCAATAAGTTCATAATGGGTCCGGTTGTGTCGCTGGTGGTAGCATTGGAGCGAAGAGAAGGTGACTTCAGGTGAGTCAAGCTGATCATAGAGCTACTTGTATAGTGTCATTGCTGCAGGTTCCATCATGTGCAGGTGAGAGCTAGTGCTGAGTCCATTGCATTTCTCAGGTCAGTGACAGCTTGTAACAACTACTTCTGTTTGCATAATATTATGCCTGCTCTTCAAAAACGTTTGTTTTGAGGTTTTTCTTATCGAAAACTCAGCTGCTAGCTTAAAGCTAACAAGCCCATTACTTTTGTATTAGTGTATGGTATACAATACTAGTATTCACTGACTTGGCTCCTCTTTCACTACAGAGGAGGGAAGTTAGAGGAGACTAAAGCCAAGCAGTTCCTAGGGGTATGCTGCATACATAGTGAGTGTTGGGTTGCTATAGTTACTGCCTGCACAGAACCTCCTCAAGACCCAGCTGAGTCTGGCTCACTGGCAGTTCCCTCTAGACAGTAAGCAACACCCTCACTCACTCACTAATCTGTTTTTCACTGCTTCTCCAGTGTCAGTCAACCTGTTTGACTACCTCAGTTCTCTCATCAGTTACTCTGTCCTGGGTATAGGAATATTCACCGGTCACTACCAGAATCTGTCACCATCTGAGATCAGTGCTGTGAGCAGAGTATACCCTCCTCTGTCTACTGTTTCACTCTCTTCTCTAGAATGCATTTGTTTCACTGTATTTACTGAACAACTTCTCAACTGTCATCGACATGGCTACCAACTTCTCTGACATAGCTGGATACACTCACAGGTCACATGACCTCTCACACTGATTATCACACTAGCCTAGTAACAGCTGTCACATTATCGTTCAAATATTTCACTCAGACTTCTTCTTTCTCTCACAGGATAGGACAGCTGATGGAACATCTTGAGCAGATACCTGTTGACGACAGTGATGTTGATAGTTGTGTGAGTGACAGTAGTGAGGAAGAGGATGACAGCAAGTCAGCCAGTTCTCAGTTCGTTGCCTACCATTAGTGTATAGCTATGGTGAGTGTGTCATTCTCTCCTCACAGGACTAGGAAGGCAGTTGTGTTCGATGGTCTCACCGTAGCAGCTCCCAACAGCATGTTCACTTTAGTTGAAGGTGTGTGACTATCATGTGACATTGCAAGCTTGTCATGTGATGTTGCTGACCCTTTATGATTTTTTTTACAGATCTCAACTTTCATCTTGAGCTAGGCAAGAATGTGCTCATTGCAGGAGCAACAGGTGTGTGTACGCTATCCTGATCGCTCACTTCTCTCTCTCCCTCTCTCTCATTCTCTCTCTCACTCTCCCTCTCTCATTCTCTGGTACAGGTTGTGGTAAGAGCTCCATTATAAGAGTGCTCAGAGGGTTATGGAAACCAGTGAATGGTGATCATTCATAACTCGCACAGTCACTCATGCACCATCACACCGTTACAGGTTCAGCTCGTTTCTGTCTGAACGAGGACATCACGACAGAGGTCATGTTCCTCCCACAGAAGTCATACCTCACTATGGGGTCACTAGCTGATCAGGTAATAGCCTGATACCAATACTGCAGTATAGGAACCAGGTCTCTCTATAGGTAGCATTCCCTCAGAAGCCCAAGCACCTAGATCACTGTCCTCCTCGAGTGTACAGCTCTCTCAGTGGTAAGCTGTGTTGGTGCTAGTACTAATGGCTGCACTCACAGACTGCCTAGCAGAGGATAGGATCACTGAAGCACTCAGAATAGCAGGATTGGTCAGTAAAATATCACTTCTATAAAGCATTCCTATGTTTCCTTCTTGAGTGACAAGCATAGAGCTGCAATATGTCACTATATTGATCCCACGATGGAGGATGATCTGTGACAAAATACATTTTGCACTGTGAAATTTTGTATACTGTTTTTGTTGTTATGCACTTTTGTTGATTTGTGTTCTCTGTCATCTCTACAGCTTGATCTCAGTGACAGGTTGGGAGGAGAGGATGAAGTGCTGGAGGGAAGCTGGTTAGTGAGTATACTGGTGCTTCTATCATACTGCTTTGTCTCTGGCAGGTATGATCGTGTGTCACCTGGAGAGGCTCAGAAGATATCATTTGCACGACTCTTCTATCATAAACCAACACTAGCAAGTGAGTGATAGAGAGTTTATCATGATCTTTATCACTTTCTTTCTCTCTCTTTCTCTATTTCTCTAGTTCTTGATGAAGCTACTAATGCTCTCAGTGAGGAGGATGAGGCCCTCATGTACACTAATCTCAGGGAGATGGGTATCACTCTGCTCAGTATAGGACACAGGTCATCCATTACACATGTGAGTCTTGTAGGGTGGGACTAGGGGTGTGGTTATCTTCCTCTCACAGTTCCACCATGTCATTCTCACTATCACTGGTCATGGACAATGGCACATTACAGAGACCACCACTTAGCAGCTGGCTAGTATATAGGGATGGCATCGCACCTTTGCTAATGCTAAATTTTGAAATAATAATATGAAGTGTTAATAAAATTTTTAATGTGCATAACTGGTGGATCATCTGACACAGCATACCAGTAAGCTGGCTACCTGCTCACACATCTCTCTCATCCTGGACTGATCACTAACACAGATGTGATATAAAGATACTAATGACAAGATATTGAAACATGTATAGTTATAATGGAATTTGGTTACAACTTGAGACTGAATCGAGGGCCAACTTGCAAGGCCACCATTCTTTGTGCATCTATTGCATCACGGTCTCTACTGCAATGTGCTGTTATGCCTGTCAGCAATTCTACTGCAGTTGCTGTTCTTTGTTCCACTTCTTCCATTGTCTTGAATGCCTGTTCATTTTCATAGAACATGACCTTGTACTCTATAAATTGTTCGTAATCGTCATCTCTGATTTTAAGCAAGTTAGTCACATGATCCTGCAGGGAAAGAAAAAAATTGGATTATTGAAAGTCTGAAATACTTGACACACTTACTGATCCAGTCTGTTTCACACATTTTAGCTGTGTCATCATATCAACAAGTTTAATCATGTCATTAAGTAGGGTGAGAATATTTTCACTCTCTGCCACCACTCTAGATCTAGCATCAGCATGTCTCCTTGCTGGCTCTCTCTTGTCATCTTGCAAGTATTGCTTATGTGCCAGTTCATTGGCTCCATCTTTTATAGACTTTAACAATCGACGCATCTGGTTTTGATTTGGCATTTTCGGGTTTGAAATTGATCTTTTAAACACTTTTAAAAATTCTTTTCTGTTGTGTTCAAAGAGAAGGTGCCCTAGCTGCCACCGTAAGTCTAGTGCAGGGCCTTGAAGTGCTTCTTCAATAGATATATTATTATCTTCTTCGTTTCTTGAGTCTGGATTTTTACACTTAAATTTTTGACTCCTTTTCCATGCATTGTTCAATGCATGGTACAGAAATTTAGCAAGCTCGTCTTCAGCTCTGTGTTGGAAATCTCTGTATGATGCACAAAATGGATCCAGTGTATATTCACAACACCCAGTGAGAGTAGTTTGGACTGTACGTACAGGAGCCAATACTTTGACAGGTCCCCTTGTACACTCAGGACCTAATGAGTATAAATTATTACATTTTGCTGCTAGCTATTGTTGCAATAACTTACTGGTTTGACTAGACTGGTCTTTAGTTGTCACCTCTGTAGTTGATTCAATATTACTTGTTTGAGTAATTCCATCATCTGTGGTCACCACTGTAGTCTGACTGCTTCTTTCAGCAGTAGTTGTGTTACTTGTTTGAGTATTTCCATCATCTGTGGTTACCGCTGTAGTCTGACTGCTTCTTTCAGCAGTAGTTGTGGTACTTGTTTGAGTATTCCCATCATCTGTGGTCACCGCTGTAGTCTGACTGCTTCTTTCAGCAGTAGTTGTGGTACTTGTTTGAGTATTTCCATCATCTGTGGTCACCGCTGTAGTCTGACTGCTTCTTTCAGCAGTAGTTGTGTTACTTGTTTGAGTATTGCCATCACTGGTCTTTACTGCAGTAGTCCGCCTGCTTTTACTGAGTTTAGTTGGCTTAGATTGCTTTTGGCTGTACGGAGTGTATGCGCTTTTCATTCTGTTTGGATCGAGTGGATGATATGGATAGTACATAGGCCTTTTGGTGAGGTCCTTTGATTTGACAAATGACCTTCCACTAGACATTATGACTGAGCTTGTCTAAAGGGCTAGAGCTGCATCAAGTATAAAATATAGGCAGGCTTACAATGAGAGGATCAGTCAGCTCTTTACTACATATCAGTTACGTATAATGCTGACAAGTCCTTTCGTTAGTAGACACCTGACAGCTGCAGGCATGCAATCAACTGGTCTGTTAATGAGATGCATGAGTTCTGTTAATGAGTTCTGAACATTGTGAATTTTAGATCTTAACTTGCTACTGCTAATTATGTGCCATCCCAACTAGAACCTGTCGGTGTCAGTCGAACTGATGGGAAGCGTCCTGATGGTATCACATCTGTTCCTTGGAGAAGTGGAAAACATCTGGTTTGGGATGCTACTGTGTCAGACACACTTGTGCCCTCATAGCACCTCCATTTGGCTGCGAGAGAGGCGGGAGCTGTGGCTGCGGCAGCAGAAGAGAGAAAGAAAATTAATTATTCAAACTTGACCTCGTCCTATTGCTTTACACCTGTGGCAGTTGAGACTATTGGGGTTCTGGGATCTGCCACTATGAACTTTATTAAAGACCTTGAACGTCAGTTGACCCAAGCAGAAGGGGGAAGAGGAGGCCATAGTCCGCATATTACAAAGAATGTTAGTCACTGTTCAGCGGGGAAATGCTGCCTCCGTCATGGGTTCCCATGACTCTGCTCCTCATCTAATGTTAACTAGATAGGGGCTGCTGACATTGATGCTTCTTGTGGTTTTGCATACTGACATAATATTATTATTATATAATGGATATTTTAGATGTGTAGTTCAACTGCATGCTTTGGTATCAAGATTTGTTTGCAATTAATTTTTGACTTGTTGCACAGAATGTGGCTGTAATTTGAGGCCAAAGCGAGGGCCAACTTGCAAAGCCACCATCCTGTGTTCATCTATTGCATCAGAGCCTCTAGTACAACATGCTGCTATGTCTTTCAGCATTTCTACTGCGGTTCTTTGCTTTGCTTCCCCTTTCATCTGCTCAAACATCTCTTCATTTTCATAGAAAGTGACCTTATATTTTATGAATTCTTTACAAATGACTTTGATTTCTTGCAGGTTATCCATATGAATTTTGAGGACCTGTGTGAGGGAATAAAGATGAGTTGGTTCAGTAAAATATTGACACACACACACACTCACTCACTGGTTCAATCTTTCTCACATGTTTTGTCATTGTGTAGATCATATTAACAAGCTCAATCATTTTATCAAGCAATTTGAGGATGATTTCACTCATTCTAGATAATGATTTAATGTCATCTTGTCTTCTCCATTGTTCATCTTTCTCATCATGCAAGTGCTGCTTGTGTGCTAGATCATTGGCTTTCTCTCTTATGTCCTCTAGCAAACTGGTCATCTTATTCTGATTTGGCATTGGTTCATCAGCTCCAGTTTCATAAACATCAAAAAACTCTTGTCTGTTTGTGTCATACAAAAGATGATTCAGCTGCCATCGTAGATCCAGAGCTGATTCCTTCTGTGCCTCCTCTAAACTCATAAGCATGTTAAACTTCTTCCGCTGTTCAGACTTTTTAAATCGCACTCTTTTGTACTCAAAATTTTGACTCTCTCCCCATGCATTGTTCAATGCATGGTACAGAAATTTAGCAAGCTCGTCTTCAGCTCTGAGTTGGAAATCTCTGTATGATGCACAAAATGGATCCAGTGTATATTCACAACACCCAGTGAGAGTAGTTTGGACTGTACGTACAGGAGCCAATACTTTGATAGGTCCTCTTGTACACTCAGGACCTAATGAGTATAAATTATTACATTTTGCTGCTAGCTATTGTTGCAATAACTTACTGGTTTGACTAGACTGGTCTTTAGTTGTCACCTCTGTAGTTGTTTCAATATTACTTGTTTGAGTAATTCCATCATCTGTGGTCACCACTGTGGTCTGACTGCTTCTTTCAGCAGTAGTTGTGTTACTTGTTTGAGTATTTCCATCATCTGTGGTCACCACTGTAGTCTGACTGCTTCTTTCAGCAGTAGTTGTGTTACTTGTTTGAGTATTTCCATCATCTGTGGTCACCACTGTAGTCTGACTGCTTCTTTCAGCAGTAGTTGTGTTACTTGTTTGAGTATTTCCATCATCTGTGGTCACCGCTGTAGTCTGACTGCTTCTTTCAGCAGTAGTTGTGTTACTTGTTTGAGTATTTCCATCATCTGTGGTCACCACTGTAGTCTGACTGCTTCTTTCAGCAGTAGTTGTGTTACTTGTTTGAGTATTTCCATCATCTGTGGTCACCGCTGTAGTCTGACTGCTTCTTTCAGCAGTAGTTGTGTTACTTGTTTGAGTATTGCCATCACTGGTCTTTACTGCAGTAGTCCGCCTGCTTTTACTGAGTTTAGTTGGCTTAGATTTTGAATTCAAAAATACAGGTTTTTGGCTGTACGGAGTGTATTGGCTTTTCATTCTGTTTGGATCGAGTGGATGATATGGATAGTACATAGGCCTTTTGGTGAGGGCCTTTGATTTGACAAATGACCTTCCACTAGACATTATGACTGAGCTTGTCTAAAGGGCTAGAGCTGCATCAAGTATAAAATTTAGCAAACACTTACTGCAGGTATAGGTAGGCTTACAATGAAGATCAGTCAGCTCTTTACTACGTATCAGTTATAATGCTGACAAGTCCTTTCGTTAGTAGACACCTGACAGCTGCAGGTATGCAATCAACTGGTCTGTTAATGAGATGCATGAGTTCTGTTAATGAGTTCTGAACATTGTGAATTTTAGATCTTTATCATATTTATTGATTTACACAGCATGTGATGTGTGTCCATGATGTAATGAGCACATGGGAAATGCATTTATGTATTTGATGTCTTGCATAGAGAGAAAAATCTAATAGAGCAAGGAACCTCAAATGTTGAAAATGCATGATGTTCAAAATTAAGTAATTACCAAAATGTGTTCAATGTGTCCATGATGTCACTCATGTCAGGCCTATCTGCTGGTCTAGCACCTTCTAATGAGGGACACCATGGGTGCCCATTGAATTTGTAATATCTGTTGTTCTCTTTGTGCAGAATTTGATTCAGGGAGCTCTTGGATGCATATCTCCATAAGTAATAATTATTCCAAAACTGAAGGTGTCCACTTTAGGAGAGTGTTGGTCAGGATAGGAAGCCTCAGGAGCAGCATAAGCTGGGCTGCCTGGAGCTACTGTGTTAATATCACTCATGAAATTAGCATAGCCATAATCGGAACCTTTGCCCGCCAGCCATTAGGGAGTGACTCGAGCTCGAGTCACTCTCCAATTATCCACAGTAGTAATGTGCTACTCACATTACTACTGTGGATAATTGGAGAGGGCCTCCACTGGTGTAAATAGCACAGAGCACAGGCCACATCTCAATAGAGGTAATCTGTTCTTGTGAAATATCTTTTATTTCCGGCTCCTAGCGCAAACTGGTAGGCATAAATTCAGTGAGTATACTTGGTTCTCCCTCTGTTTTGACAGTGTGATGGGAGGCCGTGAGCCATAATTATTATTATAATTAAAAATTTTTTACTCATGAGTAGCGGCCATTCCTACATATAGCTATCATTTTTGAGCAGCGCAGCGCTATGATAATGTATCATAATCAATTGACCAGATATTCTTTATTTTGATAATACCACAGCTTTGCTTTTATATAACATATCTCTTAATTGACACTTAACTGGTATACCTAAGCGTGGAGCAAATTGCAAAGCCACAATCCGATGAGTATCTTCTGCAGCACTAGGGTCTGATCCACTGCATTGGCCTGCAATTTTTTCCAGCACTTCCAAAGCTGTTTGTTGTTTTACTTCTGCTGTCATCTGTTCAAAAGCCCTTATGTTATTGGAAAATGTTTGTTTGTATTCATGAAGTTCCAAAAATGCACATCTGATTTCTTCTAAATTTTTCCTATGAATTTCGAGATTCTGCAAGTGTGATCAAAAACACTTGATTTGTCATCTTACCAATACACATAAACTCACCGCCACAATATCCTCTATGTGTTGCACAGCTTTGTAGATCTCATCTACTAATTTAATCATCTTCTTGAGTAAGTCAAGAATGTCTTTAAAGGAACCACTTTTTTCTTCAGCTGCTTGCATTCGATCAGTCAAGTGTTTCTTGTGTGCCAGATTGTTCCCCTTGTCTTTTATGTACTTCACCAATTTAATAAACCTTGATTGTCTTTCTCTTGGTAATTGAAACACATAATCATGGTACAATGGTGCATTTTCCCTAAAATTC
Source organism: Haliclona indistincta (assembly GCA_964017065.1). Taxonomy (NCBI): domain Eukaryota; kingdom Metazoa; phylum Porifera; class Demospongiae; order Haplosclerida; family Chalinidae; genus Haliclona; species Haliclona indistincta. The sequence goes on from OZ024784.1 coordinate 18,527,058, forward strand.
ATGTGATTTAATTGCCATCGGAGGTCCAATGCTGAGCCAGATTCTAATGCTCTATTGAAGTCTGACGTGCCCTTATAATGACCATTTTCTGGATTGAAAACATAGTAATTAAATTTTGATTCCAATTGCATTTCAGAAGCTTTCTTGACTATTATGAAGAGGAATTGTGCAAGTTCGTCTTCAGCTTTGCGTTGATAATCCATGTATGAAGAGCAGAATGGGTCCACCATATACTTTCCAGAATTGGGATTTTGAACTGTTCGTATCGGAGCCAGTACACGAGGACCTAATAGTTTAGATGATCAAAATGAATAATACACAAGGAAGATATAGTTGTTGCATGTGACATACATTAATTGACAGCTAGCTAAATTTATTAGAGGCATTACCAGAATTTGCAGTCTTGTAATCACTGCTGAATTCTTCATCACTGCCATCACTACTAGTAAAATCGCCATCACTACTGTTACTGCCAGTCATCTCACTGTCGGTCAATTCTTTATCACTGTCGGTCAATTCTTTATCACTGTCGGTCAATTCTTTGTCACTGTCGGACAGCTCTTGATCACTGTCTGACAACTCTTCATTACTGCTGGTCAATTCTTTATTGTTGCCAATCATCTCTTCATCACTGTTGGTCTCTGCTGTTCTCTTTTCAATAGTTGATAGCTGAGTATGGGCAGTCGTTTTACTTTCCCTCTGTTCACTGCAAAATTTTGAGTCAGGTTATTAGATTATTACTTTACCAAAAATGTCACCTTTTCTTGATTTCTTGGTGCTCCTTTTCTTTTGTTTTTTCTGGAGCAAACAAGGTTTAGTTTATAACACATTTCATGGAACCGTTTCTCACATGTACCTGCAGTCTGATGTTTAGCCGGCTTGTTCATATTCTTGTGAAGGGCTGTTGCAGGCTTTTTCTTGTGAGTAAGCTGACCATTCTTTCCACCACATTTGGTATCCTTAGATGACTTTATTGCACAAATGTATGGGTTATGTTGGCTGAACACTCTTTCTGGGCTGAGTGGATTATACGGGATGTCCCTGAGAATAATTTTTTTAAAGAGGTCCTCAACATGAGTAGACTTGTATCTGAGGCCTTCATGAGAAGAAACTGGCTTAGCAGAGACAATAGACATGTTTTCTGAAGGAGAAAAAAGATTATTTAACTACAAGAACTTCTTACTGCAAGCAACTGACTACACTTTGCTGCATACACGTACCTCAGTTATGCACTGCCATGCACTGACACTGCCATGTCATCTTTGCCGTAATGCATCAACCATCTGACTTGTTAATTACATGCATGAGTTCTAGACACTATGAATATTATATTATTAGACTATAGGTGTATTTATAACAATGATAAATATTCCCCCAAAATACAGATCAGCATGATTTTCAAACCGCGAATGTTTCCCGCGGAGGCGGGGCTGGTAGTGAACGAAGAACATGGCTGTCTTGCTAAGGTGCTTGAGAAGGAACCCTTCCTGTCTACTCCGTTCCTATGGCGGGTTGCTACAGTCTACCAGGCGAGCAGCATCATCCGTTAGTTACCCTCTCCAGCTGGCGACGGTGTCAGACCAGCACACGAGCTGGTACGAGGAGAGCCTGAGGGACCCAGAGAGGTTCTGGGGTGACCTAGCCAGACAGCGATTACGCTGGAAGAAAGACTTCAACACTGTAATGGACTGTGAGATGAAGGAGGCACGATTCAACTGGTTCCTTGGCGGGCAGCTTAACGTCTCTGGTAGGCACTGTACTGTTGATCTTACTTTATGATCACTGATTGCTGCACAGACAACTGTCTGGACCGTCATGTCGAGCAGAACCCTGATAGACCAGCTCTGATCTGGGAGAAGGATGAGCCCAACCAACACGAGACTGTCACATACAAGTACGCAACAATTCTTAACCATCTCACATATTGTGAGTGCCTGTGTGCAGGCAGCTATTGGACATGACCTGTCAGATTGCTAATGTGTTGAAGAGACAAGGAGTGAAGAAGGGAGACAGGGTCGCTATATACATGCCAGTGTCTCCAATAGCAGCTGCTACGATGCTAGCCTGCACTCGTATTGGAGCCGTGCACAGGTGGGCGGGGCTCTGAGCATAGTGGGCGGGGCTGTGATTGCAGTGTACTGTCTGTAGTGTGGTGTTTGCTGGATTCAGTGCTGAAGCATTGAGGAGCAGAATCAACGCTGGTAGGTCCTCTCCATTTCTTTTCTCTTCTTGTCAATCGCTGATTTTTTCTATCTCAGCTCAGGCAGAGACTGTGGTTACAGCTGATGAGGGAGTGAGAGGTGGTAAGACCATCCCTCTCAAGGCTACAGTAGATGAGGCAGTTGAGGGTTGTGAGTGTGTCAGACGAGTAATAGTGGCTACTCGTACAGGAGCCAATATACCAATGGTAGCAGAAAGGGACCTCAGACTAGAGGAGGTAATGAGTGAGTGTGTGTTGTAGCTGGTATCACTCCCTATCAGGAGATGAGTAAAGAGGCTAGTGTGTGTGATCCTGTACCACTGGACAGTGAGGACCCTCTGTTCATGCTGTACACATCAGGTAGTACCGGCAAGCCCAAGGGAATACTGCACACTCAAGCTGGCTACCTACTCATGGCTGGACTCACACAGCAGGTACTCACTTACCTGCTCTTCCCCTCTGCTCATTTGATTGCACTCTCTCTCCTCTTCCCTCCCTCCCTCCCTCCCTCCCTCCCTCCCTCCCTCCCTCCCTCCCTCCCTCCCTCTCTCCCTCCCTCCCTCTCTCTCCCTCTCTCTCTCTCTCTCAGTATGTATTTGACTATCGTCCTGGTGATGTATTTGCGTGTGTGGCTGACATTGGTTGGATCACTGGTCACTCTCATGGAGTGTATGGTCCTCTCAGCAATGGCGGCACTAGCATATTGTTTGAGAGCATACCAACCTATCCTGACCCAGGTAAGATAATACAGCCAACTCGTTCTAGTAGAAATAATTACAGGGACTTGTTTTTTCATGCAATGCTAAAGCTAAGCATAGAGCGCAATGATGTGTTCAGTCTCTGTAGTCACTGTAGTCTCTGTTCACATGAGAGGGGATGATCACATGAGTGCAGCTCATGCATTGTAATAAGTATCTTTAATGCTGATAAGTCAGTATGTCATTATGACATCATCAGTACTGAGACACACTTTCATATTACGACTGTTTTGGCTGGTTTTGTTTCACCATAGATTATCTATGGTTTCACTAAACCCCGTAATGGATTAAAATAGTCATCTTAGTTTAAATTATTCGTTGTTTGGTTAAAGATGTTAAAATTGTTACAAATAGAACAGATAAAGTGATGTAAGGCAATACCAGACTGACATAATGACCGCTATATTATGGTACACAGATATCGAAGTGTGCGGCTAGTCGCACAGCAACCACCTCACGTGCCTGTTCAGCATCTTGGTCTCTTCCACGACAGAGCTCAGCAATCTGCTGTAGCACTCTGTCTACTGTGCTTAGCTTTTCTTCTTCCTTCATTTTTTCAAAGGACGCTATGTTTTCATTAATTGTCTCTTTATAGTCTAGAAAGTCCAAGTAAGTAGCTCTGATGTCCCTCAGGTTCTTCCTGTGAATATCAAGACCCTATATTGGGAAATATCGAGTCGATTAAGCATGATAAGACTTCATAATAGCCCGAGTATTTGGCTTAGAGCCAGAGCACTTGTACACTATATGTGCTGTCTAACTGCCCTACAGGGAGTCTCTGGTCCAGGGCACCTGTACACTAAGCACCATCAATAGTTTAGTACCTAGGTAATGAACTCTTGCCAGAACACATATGCACTGTCTAGCTGGTTTTTAGAAGCAAGACACAGTGCTAATTGAACAACTCTTGGAACGCTATCACAATGTAATGATCGTGCCTCCCACTGCTCTCGATCAGGACTAGGCATTGTAAACCATTTGGTACAAATAGCTCAATGATCTCCCACACACTCACTGGAATGTGTTTGTCTCTGTGACTGCGATATATCTTCTCAGTGAACTGAATCATCTCGTCCAGTAGGTGACTGATGGCATCAGATGTCCCGGCCTTTGCTTCACTCTTCTCATCTTGTGATTGGTCTCTCTCTTCTGCTACTCTCAAGTCATCTTGCAAGTGCTGTTTGTGAGCCAGTTTATCGGCTTTCTCTCTCAAGTTTCTTGTCCATCTTCTGAACTCTGGCTCTGTAATCTTCTGTTTAAACACCTCTCTACAGAACAGTGTTCTATTGTATTCAAGATGCTTTAGTTGCCATCTGAAGTCCAGTGCTGGTCCTTGCAATGCCTCTGCTGCACTCATGTCACAATGCTTGCTGATCGGGTTTTCGTATTTAAAATTTAAGTTCATTTTTGAAGCGCTTTCGACTAAAGTGTAAATGAATTTAGTAAGCTCGTCTTCAGCTCTTCGCTGGAATTCCATATTTGAAGGGCAGAAGGGGTCAAGTGAATACTCAGCTGACCCTGTGACGGCATCTTGGACTCTGCGTATAGGAGCCAGTGGCTTGATACTGCGCATAGACGAATCACGTTTTCCTGCAATGAGGGGGAGACAGATTGGGAAATTCTATTGAGTGGACAATTAAACAAACTTCATAGAATGATTATACAAACTATGTGACTCCTAGTGTGGGTAGACCTGAACATGCATTCCCAAATACCTTTGTGATCTAGTGGAGTAGGATAATGACCAGAATGCTCTTGTGAAGCCGACTCCCCCTGTAGCTGAGCTGCCATCTGCCTCTCCAGCCAAGCGTCGGGTGCTGGGGGCATATGGATGGTTTGATGCGGAGATGGTTGCATCATCATCTTGTATCGAGGGTAGATAGACACTTGTGAGAAGTCTTGGCTCAGCTCCCAAGGTGTCCCGCCATACTCAATGTGTTGTTGCTGGTGGGGCATCATGTGACCAGGTGCTTGCTCTTGTGAAGTGATGTAGGTAGGAGTGTAGGGGCTGGCTACTCTGTGCTGACCGTCAGAACTTGCTCCTGGCTCAGATGAGGCGCTATTTGGTGTCGTACGAGTTTGGAGTATGAAGTAGTTGACAGGCGGTTCTTGAGATGCTTCAGCACAAGTGGGTTCATACTGGGTATTGAATGCAGGGGTCTGCATTGGAGGGATGTGACTGTCACTTGAGGACCGACTGTGAACAGGTGCTGCTGGAAAATGGTAGTTACGGTACTGTGGTTGCTGGTGGTGGTGGCTATTACTCATAGGAAACCCTGCATGAGCTGTTAGTGGTAGAATATAAAAACCATCTCTAGTAAACAACCGAGTAGTGTTACAAATAAGATAATTACCTTGAGTGCCGTAGACAGCTGGTGTGGCTGGTACCCTTGACGGCACAGAGAAGCCTCTTCCTCTCACTGGCCTCTCTCTACCAGTAGCCATACTAGTTCATCAGCCAGTACTCCTGGATCAAGAAATGATATTGACAGGCAGTATAGCTCCCAGCTGCTTCTGCTGTCTCTGTGAACAGCTTGTGGATTGCATCAGAGCAGACCCAGGAAGCTTACAGATCTGACGGTATTACCAGTTATATGCACTTCATATCTGACTGTGGAGGAGTCTAAATATTTTGGTGCTCATGTGTAACTGTCAGTGGCATGCATTCACAGTGTGGGTGTGACCTCTACTCCCACCCATCATGCTGATAGCTATGTCTAGTATTGAGTTTCTGTATATGAGGTATTGTTTTGTCATACTACTGTCTTCAAGGGAAGTGTCCCCTATATATTCATGACTTGTCGGCTTGCTGGATAATGCTAGCTAGCATAACTTGTTTGTCTTATGACAGCATTTGTTGTTCCACAGGTCGGTACTGGGAGATGGTTGAGCGTCTGAGAGTGACTCAGCTCTACCTTGCACCCACCTCACTCAGACTGCTGTTGAAATGTGGTGACAGCTACGTCACTAAGTACAACCGCTCCTCTCTTCGTGTCCTGGGCTGTGGTATGCCTTCTCTGTTCCTCATTGATAAATGACAGTTTGTGCACTTGTTAAAAATACGTCCTAACTTTGATTTTCCTGCTCTCTCTCTCTCCCTCTCAGTTGGTGAGCCGCTCAATGATGAGGCGTGGAAATGGTACTATAATGTGGTGGGTGAGGGAAGGTGTACAGTGGTGGACACATGGTGGCAGACAGGTACTCACACACTCCACACACTCCTCACACACTCTCTCTCTAGAGACTGGAGGCATCATGATCACTCCTCGTCCATCAAGCAACAACAGCACACCCAAACCAGGCTTCCCAATGAACCCATTCTTTGGTATAGAGCCAGTACTCATGAATGAAAATGTGAAGAATATTCCTCTCTCCCTCACTCACTCACATCCACTCATCGATCACTCACTCACTCACTCACTCACTCACTCACTCACTCATGCACTCTCTCACTCACTCACTCATGCACTCACTCATGCACTCACTCACTCACTCACTCACTCACTCACTCACTCACTCACTCACTCACTCACTCACTCACTCACTCATGCACTCTCTCACTCTCACTCTCTCTCAGGGGAAGGAGATTGATGGTAACAATGTATCTGGTAACTTGTGTATACGCAAACCCTGGCCCTCGATGGCTAGGACCATATATGGTGATCATGAGAAGTACAAGGACACCTATTTCACTACATACCCTGGTTAGTGATGTAGCAGCAGCTCATCAGTAGCAACACTGTCACTACAGGACTGTACTTCACTGGTGATGGTGCTTATCGTGATGGTGATGGACACTATCAGATCACTGGACGAGTTGATGATGTCATTAATATCAAGGGACACAGGATTGGTACTGCAGAGCTAGAGAGCGCTATGGTAAGATCACTACTACCCAACTAGCTAGCTACCTGTGAGTTACTGCCTCTCACAGGATCATGATCCCAGAGTAGCAGAGACAGCAGTGGTAGGCTACCCACACGAGGTGTTTGGTGAAGGTAGGCTGCCAGCATTCCTCACATTGCTATTAACTAGCCAGGAATGTGTGTTTAAGGTATTTTAACAAGATATTAAACTGTTCAATGTTTGGATAAATTATCCGTCTGGTGTAGTTAGATTCCATTGTAATATTACAATTAATATTCATTCTTTTGTACAAAGATTTTATTATTCGCTGTACATTCCTAGTTTGTAACTGAGCGGCAATATTCCCAGTGGAATAATGATACAGCTGTTGTGTATTGGTGCAGGTGTGTATGCTTTTGTGGTGCTCAAAGATGGTGTCACGTCCAGCAATGATGAAGTGGAGGCCGCTCTCAAGAACCTGATCAGAACTCAGATTGGTTCCTTTGCTCTGCCGCAAGCTATGCTGGTGAGAGAGAGTGGAGGGAGGGAGGAGAGAGAGAGGGAGGGAGAGAGAGAGAGAGAGGGAGGGAGAGAGAGAGGGAAGAGGGAGGGTGATAGTGAGAATTAGTGTGTCTGTATCTGTTCTTCTCTTTCAGATCATTCCTGGGCTACCAAAGACTCGTTCCGGTAAAATCATGCGCAGGATCCTACGCAAGATAGCCTCAAACCAGTTCGAGGATCTCGGTGATGTCAGCACTTTGGCAGATTCTACTGTGGTTGAACAGATTGTTAATAACCATAAAACTAAGATTCAATAGAAACTAATGTTTGTTCAAGATTGTAATTTAATCCCATGTTTTGTCAAATTTGATAATGAATTATTCCTATTCTTCTATTATGTACTCTTGACACCTAGGTCCAGTTGTGAATGAATGCACTAGTCATAAAAAGCACACAAATGATTAATTTGAATTTTCGTAGTGGACACCTAGAAGAGTAAACCTACTCTTCTATTATGTACTCTTGACACCTAGGGGCTAACTCTACAATGCACATGACACGCTGAGGGTTTTGAAAAATTCGTTCATTCTTTCCTGAACTTCTCCTCCACATTTTCATCATACATCAGCTGGCCCAAAGTTATTCTGTTTTGAGGTTTTGATCATACTGACACAATACAACAACACAGTCATTGTAGTTAATTTAGCAACCATTGATTTTTAAAGTACTCTTGTGATGCATTGTACTACCTAGACCCTTGAGTTGTGCATTACATATGTCAGGTGTGACTTTGACGACGACAATTATCCATTTCTGCAATCCAGAATATTGTGCTCACTCCCATCTCCCAGCCATCTACCCCACACCGGATCAGCAGCTAGAATAGTGCATGCCCTAAATAGGCCTATCAGAGGCTGGGGCAAGCCTGGTGTATATCTCATCAGCAAAGAAATTTCCCATTCCACAACAATGCGAAGCTTGTAAGAATAAATAATAGAAATAGTACATCTTGCATTTGTTCAGGATCTCAGCGATCTCAGCATTTTAACAAGTTCTAGTGAGCAACAACACAACTATAATCATTATTATTTTACTGTGATTCTGTGAGTATAACATTATAGACTAGCAGACAAATCAGCATTAATTTTAGATGAGCCATAACAGTAACTACAAATCAGCAGTATGGTGATTTAGGTGCTAGCTAGCTCAGCTGAGCCTGTTCTGATTGATGGTCAAGTGAGTATCTTTGGTGTATATATTTCAAGGTGCTCACGTGAACATTGACGACACTCTGTGTAAAGAACGAGTTGACTCAATTATACAATTCACACATACACAAACTCACTGGATTAAAAGGGGCAATTTTCTCAGTAAACCGAACCATCTCATGGAGTAGACCACCAACAGTGTCTGCTTCATCGCTCTCCTCTTCATTGTCATGCAGCTTGTCAGCTCTTTCCATCAAAGCTGCTATCTGTTTCAAGAAATCAGCCTCTGCAATGCTCTGTTTGAGCACCTCTCTGCAAAATGGTGTTCTGTTGTATTCAAGGAGCTGCAGTTGCCTTTTGAATTCCCGTGCTGGTCCATGCAATGCTTCTGCTGCACTCACATCACTCGAGGCTGGGTTGGGACCTACCAATAACTTGTTGGTAAATTGTATGAACTCCTGTTCAGCTCTACGCCAGAAATCCATTTTTGAAAGAGGATGGAAAGGTTTTAGTGTTTGTCCTTGGCCTGAAACTAATTATAAAGTAGTTTAGATAAAGGTCTACAATGATTTTGAGATATGATCATAGTCGTACAAGATTCAATACCATAATATTATCCCTCTGTTGAGGGTTATTGATCATTTGCAAGCTAAGGAACTGGTTTGTAGCACTCAAAGCTTCTACTGTCACTAGGCATTTGTGCCAGTGGTGGATCTGAGTGTAAAATGATACTTGGTCAATGTTCGCGTGTCACAATTAATATCGATTAATTCTTTTTGTTTCAGTAACTAGGTAACTAGTCTGAAGCAGTATACACACACTAGCATTCCCATGTGCATCTAATCTGCATTCCGATTTCAGGTTTGTAGCGGCACAGACAGTCCGAAGGTACTACTGTGAGGTCAACTGTTCACTAATAATACTATATGACCCATGGTATGAATAATTCTCTTTGATGTAACGAGCGTTAATGAGGGCTATAAATTGCGTACAGCCCGCAAGATTCGAGAATCCACAAAGAAACGTGCTTCATTAAACTCTAGCTTCATATAATGTTCTGTAACAAAATAAAATAATCAATTCTACAATTTACATTGTCTGAATGGTTGGTTAAAAACAGCTGTAGCCATAGCTATAGTATGTAGTGTGTATTGAGAAGTTCTATTTTTAGGCACATCATGTGATCAGGCCTCATTGGATTCAGCTGCAGTCACCATCCACTTGCCCATAATATCATCCACTACTGAAGGGTTAGCAAGCGTGGACACATCCCCCAGCTCCTCGTACAGGTTCTGAGTTATCTTCCTAAGAATACGGCGCATGATCTTACCAGAACGAGTCTTGGGCAGCCCAGCCACTATCTGGAGAGAGAGAGAGAGAGAGAGAGAGAGAGAGAGAGAGAGAGAGAGAGAGAGAGAGAGAGAAGTGGACTTGACAATAATTATGGTGATGCTGACTGACAAGGAATTGTTGAGGTGTAGCGAATGAGCCTATCGATTTCTTCACTAGATTCTTTAATTGTTCAAACACAGCTTCCTCACAGTCTTTGACTCCATCCTTGAGAATGACAAATGCTAGAATAGCTGTGTGAGAGAGGAAGAAGTTAGAGCCATACCACTACTGTACAAGTGCACTCACCTTGACCATACACATCATGAGGGTAACCAACTACAGCAGTTTCAGCTACTCTAGGATCACGATTCTGTGAGAGGCAGTTACTCACGGCTAGCTAGTTGGGTAGTAGTGATCTTACCATAGCGCTCTCTAGCTCTGCAGTACCAATCCTGTGTCCCTTGATATTAATGACATCATCAACTCGTCCAGTGATCTGATAGTGTCCATCACCATCACGATAAGCACCATCACCAGTGAAGTACAGTCCTGTAGTGACAGTGTTGCTACTGATGAGCTGCTGCTACATCACTAACCAGGGTATGTAGTGAAATAGGTGTCCTTGTACTTCTGATGATCACCATATATGGTCCTAGCCATCGAGGGCCAAGGTTTGCGTATACACAAGTTACCAGATACATTGTTACCATCAATCTCCTTCCCCTGAGAGAGAGAGAGAGAGAGAGAGAGAGAGAGAGAGAGAGAGAGAGAGAGAGAGAGAGAGAGAGAGAGAGAGAGAGACATAGAGAGAGAGAGAGAGACATAGAGAGAGAGAGAGAGAGTGAGAGTGAGAGAGAGTGTATGAGTGAGTGATCGATGAGTGGATGTGAGTGAGTGAGGGAGAGAGGAATATTCTTCACATTTTCATTCATGAGTACTGGCTCTATACCAAAGAATGGGTTCATTGGGAAGCCTGGTTTGGGTGTGCTGTTGTTGCTTGATGGACGAGGAGTGATCATGATGCCTCCAGTCTCTAGAGAGAGAGTGTGTGAGGAGTGTGTGGAGTGTGTGAGTACCTGTCTGCCACCATGTGTCCACCACTGTACACCTTCCCTCACCCACCACATTATAGTACCATTTCCACGCCTCATCATTGAGCGGCTCACCAACTGAGAGGGAGAGAGAGAGAGAATGAGAGATGGGTGAGGACGCTGCTTGTCTGCTCACCACAGCCCAGGGTACGTATGGATGATCGGTCGTATTTCTTGACATAGTCGTCTCCTGATTTCAGCAGCAATCTGAGTGCAGTAGGTGCTGTGTAGAACTGAGTGATCTTGAGGCGCTCAACCATCTCCCAGTATCGACCTAAGCAAGAACAATGGTAAAATTTAAAAGAGAAAATACCCCCAGCAGTGGGGTCTGTCCCAGACACTGTACACTATCGAACACAATCCATGCTGTTTTTGATAATAAACACTTGATCAGTAGTATTTTCTTAGCAAAACATTTTGTGATAAGTGTATTGTCATCTTTGAGAAAGATGACAGTTGTTGGTAACAAAAAATATTTGTTTGCACTTGCTGATTTGAAAAACAGGGCTTGGTACAACAATGGTAATAATCATTATCAAAGCTGACCTGGTCCAGGGTATACTGGAGTGCTCTCAAACAGCACTGTTGTGCCTCCATTACTGAGGGGACCGTACACAACATACGAGTGACCAGTGATCCAACCAATGTCAGCCACACACGCAAATACATCACCAGGACGATAGTCAAATACATACTGAGAGAGAGGGAGGGAGAGAGAAGGAGAGAGAGGGAGGGAGAGAGAGAGAGAGGGAGGAGGAGAGAGAGAGAGAGGGAGGAGGAGAGAGAAAGAGCAATCAAATGAGCAGAGGGGAAGAGTATGTAAGTGAGTACCTGCTGTGTGAGTCCAGCCATGAGTAGGTAGCCAGCCTGAGTGTGCAGTATTCCCTTGGGCTTGCCGGTACTACCTGATGTGTACAGCATGAACAGAGGGTCCTCACTGTCCAGTGGTACAGGATCACACACACTAGCCTCTTTACTCATCTCCTGAGAGGGAGTGATACCAGCTACAACACACACTCACTCATTACCTCCTCTAGTCTGAGGTCCCTGTCTGCTACCATTGGTATATTGGCTCCTGTACGAGTAGCCACTATTACTCGTCTGACACACTCACAACCCTCCACTGCCTCATCTACTGTAGCCTTGAGAGGGATGGTCTTACCACCTCTCACTCCCTCATCAGCTGTAACCACAGTCTCTGCCTGACCTGAGAGAGAATAGCCAGTGAGGAGCGGGAGAGGGAGGATTAGCTACCATCAATAATCCTATTCCTGAGAGCCTCAGCACTGAATCCAGCAAACACAATACTGTGGAGCGGGAAATGCATTTGAACAAGCTGTTACCATAAATTAACACATCATGAACACACAGAATGCACTCAACCATGACATGCCTCACACTCACTCACCCACCCACCCACTCACTCCACTTACCTATGCACAGCTCCGATACGTGCACAAGCCATCATGACTGCCACAGCTACAGGCATCATGGGCATGTACAGCACCACTCTGTCTCCCTTCTTGACTCCTAGTCTCTTCAGCATGTTAGCTACCTTGCAGGTCATCCCCAGCAGCTGCCTGCAGAGATATGGAGAAGCATGCAAGCAATGAGAGTGATGGAGTACTTGTATGTGACAGTCTCGTGTTGGTTGGGCTCATCCTTCTCCCAGATCAGAGCTGGTCTATCAGGGTTCTGCTCGACATGACGGTCCAGACAGTTGTCTGTGCGTAAACATACAACAGTAGTGAAGATAACATGATATGTAGCAACCGCGATATGCTGTTGGTTCTCACCTGACACGTTGATCTTTCCACCGAGAAACCACCCAATCTTCCCCTCATTCATATCGCACTCCATGACGGTCTTGAACTCCTCCATCCAGCGCAGTCGCTGCCTAGCTAGGTCACCCCAGAACCGCCTAGGGTCTCGCAGACTCTCCTCGTACCATGCTGCGTTGCTCGGTGCTACGTGTTTTAGCTGCACCGGATAAGACACCGCCATTCCGTTCTCCTCCTCGTTGGTAGGTTTAGATTTCTTTGCAGCAGGTGGTTCGACTTCGCGATCCATTATAAATACACTTGACCTTAGCTCTCAGCTGAGTCGCCTGATGCCGAAAAGAAAAAGCGCGCCGTGTTTCGCCTTACGTCAAAATTTATGTCAAATTCTAATCAATTTTTAATTTAGTTTAGCTCCACCCACAACACGTAAGCGCATGCAATCCTGCCAATCCATGATGCAACAGCAAGTGTGGTCCAAGGTCTCCTCTTCTTCACAAGCTGGCGTGCTCTTCAAGCAGTGCCGGGTGCTGTTTAGTAGACGATACTCGTCCAGTGATGATGGATCACCGTATGACATGGTCATTGCGGGTGGAGGGATGGTGGGAACTGCCCTAGCTTGCTGCATTGGTGAGGGAGAGAGAGAGAGAGAGAGAGAGAGAGAGAGAGGTGGAAGCACAGAAGTGAGTGTCACTCTGTATAGGTCAGGAGCCTGCGCTAGCTGGTAAGAGGGTGCTTCTATTAGAGGCAGCTAAGTCTCCTTGCCCTCCAACTAAACCTGGCGATGCCTACAGCAACCGAGTGTGTGCTATATCCCAGGGATCAGCAAAGCTACTGTCCAGTGAGTACTGGTAGCACCTAGTCGTTGTTGTTATTGTGTTCCTAGTTGTGTAGTTGTATTTTGTACAAGTTGCTCTCATCCTGAGGCTTGTATGCAGTGTGTCATAGTAATCACTGTATTGTGTTATGGAACAGGTATTGGAGTGTGGGACAAGATTATTGAAGCAAGAGCAAAACCATTTGAGAGAATGCATGTGAGTGAATACACGGTCCTGCATTGCTTGCTTTGTCAGCAGTTCAGTGCGAGTAGTGTTTAATTGATTTTACTACCTAGTTAACTCATCATTAGTTTACACACCTACTCACTCATCTCTCTCTCTCTCTCTCCCTCCCTCCTTCTCTCTCCCTCCCTCCTTCTCTCTCTCTCTCTCTCTCTCTCTCTCTCTCTCTCTCTCTCTCTCTCTCTCTCTCTCTCTCTCTCTCTCTCTCTCTCTCTCTCTGTCTCTCTCTCTGTGCAGGTATGGGATTCTTGTAGTGGTGCATTTGTCACCTTTACCTCTCAATCTGGTGATTTCAATATCTCACCTGAAACTCTCTCCTCCCTCGGTCTGGATGAGTCACATGACTCGCTGACTATGTCACATGACACTATGGGTCACATTATCGAGAACAATGTGCTGCTTCACGCACTGACCAATCAGATTGAGCAGTGCTCTGGTGTTGAGGTCAGGAGAGGTGTGGCTGTTGATGACATCACTACAACAGTGAGCAAGGGTTGGGATGGTATGGTATGGGTTTCAGTCTGTGTTCTGCAGGATGGTCCCAGTCCCTGGGTGGAGGCGTGTCTATCTGATGGTTCATCAGTCAATGCGAGACTATTGGTCAGCTTTATGTATCATGAGACTGGAATTATTAACTATTCTCGCCACAGATTGGTGCTGATGGCGCTTCGTCTAGAGTGAGGCAGCTAGCTGGCTTGTCAGAGGTCTCCTGGAGCTACTCACAGAGTGCGGTGGTAGGAACCCTTTACCTGGAGGAGGTGAGCTATGCCTGCTAGCTGCTTCACTCATCTCTCTCTCTCTCTCTCTCTCTCTCTGTTTAGTCCTCTAGTAACTCAGTTGCCTGGCAGCGATTCCTTCCCTCTGGTCCCATTGCTCTCCTCCCTGTGAGTCTCTGTCTCTGTTCCATACTATAATCTCTTCTCCATCAGCTCTCTGACCGCATGAGCTCACTGGTCTGGACCACCACTCCCTCTCATGCTAAGCAGCTGCTGCAGATGGAGCCAGAGAGGTTTATAGATGCAGTCAACACTGCCTTGGTTAGTCACAGCAAGCATGATGGAGCATAGCCTCGTCCCCAGGCCAAATTTTTTCGCTTACGAAACGGACGAACGAAAACAGAAGCGCGAAATTATTCGTTGCGAAAATTAATGGCAGGGGACGAGGCTAGATGGAGCAAGGCTGTGTGATTGCTTCCATTCTACTTTAGTTTGATGAGTACCCTCAGCACGAGGTAGTGACAACTGCTAATGATTTTGTGAGAAGTATTCTCAAAAATGCTGTACCAAGTGAGTTATAATATGATCCATGTTGATTACATGCTTGTATCTATGTTATGTTCTCTGCTCAGGTGGTTCTTTGCCAGTGAGACAACTCCCTCCTGTAGTTAAAGCACTAGATAAGGACAGCAGAGGAGGGTTCCCTCTGTCTCTGGTCCATACTCCATTTTACGTCAAGTCACGGATCGCTTTAGTCGGGTGAGTATACAGCCTTCTACACAGCTAGTTATAGAGTTGACTTGTAATCCAGTGACCTCTGTGTGGGGCTGCTATTGTGTAGTATGATTATGTTCTGACTCTACCAGTGACCCTCTTGGATAGGTTACAGATGACTTTGTGCCTATTTCTGTCTCATGTAGTGATGCAGCTCACAGAGTCCACCCACTGGCTGGTTTGGGCGTTAATCTTGGGTTTGGAGACGTGTCTTGTCTCCATCAAGTGTTACTGACAGCAGCTAGCCGAGGAGAGGACTGGGGTAAGCAGACCACACCTCTTCTATGCTCACTCTCTCTCTGTTCAGGTTCTCTGTCATCATTGAAGGAGTACGAGTCATCGAGACAGCTTCACAATGTACCAGTAATGGCGACCATTGATGGGTTACAGCGACTGTTCTCAACATCATGGACACCAGCTGTTCTCCTAAGATCGGTTGGTCTGCAGCTGTTTGGAGCTCTATCACCGATCAAGGTAGCAGCAATGGCGGCACTCAACCTATTATTACCAGTGCGCAGTATGGAAGAGGGTTATGCATTTGAGTATTGTCAAAAAACACGCCTGTTTGTGTCTTGCCTCTCAAAAATTGCCACTATATAAAACATTGTCTACTGCTTGTTTGCTGAAATGATAGTCCTGTTAGAACTCAGGTTATCTTAATCTTTTGTTTTTCTTTTGTGCAGGATTATATTATCTCTCAAGCTCAAAAAACACACTAACTACTAAAAATACACATGTAACTGCTTACTGTTGATTTGTGTTTGGTCAAACAGTGTGGACTTTTCCGTGGTCACGTAAAGAGCAACAATTAAATTTTGTTTTTATTTTATAGATAACACCACGATATAGTTGGAACACTATTACACTATTTTGTGCTATTATCATAACAATGATGCTTATGTGAAATGATGGTTTATGGAGGAAGCATTAGAAACATAAGAAACATAAATCACTGTCTAGAGGTCTGTTCTAGGCTGACTACTGGATGATCTGGTTTTTAAAACTGGTTTGACCTGTAATAAGACACGCACATGATTGTGAGCACATCTCTCACACTATCATACCTTCATATTTCTGAAATTTTGAATAGCTTGTATACTACTGGAAAACCTGTAACAAGACAAATCATCACTTATTATCTGGCAACATTGACTGCCAAAACAGAAAAGTATTAACTATGATGTGAGTCAACCAATTAAACTTATCATAAGACAAGCAATTATTCCTTACCTGCCGAGAACATTGAAGAGTGCTACGATCTCAGTGCGTGATAGCTGTAGTTGATCGAGATGACGACGAGTGAACAGTATCTTGAGAGCAGCTCCTACACCAGCAACCTGCACCTTGCCCCACAGCTTACACTTATCACACCCAACACAATCCATGATACGAGATATGTTCCTGAAGTGATCTCGAAACTCCTCCTACCATGAGACAGGTGATGACACAAGGAGAGGTGGTCAGCCATCTTACCTTGAGTTGTTTGGAAGAGCTGCTCGTAAACATTTGGCTCTCATCAAAGAGACTGTGACACCCCCTAGTAACAAGCACGCATAAAACATACGTTCACAAAAGGCTTTCTCACTTGGCTGCAGCTACTAGTTGAAGGAGAAGGCTCTTGACGGCTGCATCCACTTCAGTATTGCCGGTATAGAACTGGTGTCTCCTCCAGTAGCTCTCTGCCTTAGTGACTGCTCTTAGCACGACCAGGTAGCTAAAATACAGGTTTTTTAGCCTGTAAGGGCCTAAAGAGAGAGAGAGCAATAGCGTTGATTGATTTGCTGTGATAGTCTCTCTTACCTTGACCATCGGTTGTGTCAGATTCAAATCTGTTCACAAATTCATTCAAATTTGGACCAAATCTCATCTTAGTACGAGCTACAGTAAGATCAAGTGAGTGAGTGAGTGAATGAGTGAGTGAGTGAGTGAGTGAGTGAATAAGTGAGTGAGTGTGTGAGTGAATGAGTGAGTGAATGAGTGAGTGAATGAGTGAATGAGTGAGTGAGTGAGTGAGTGAGTGAGTGAGTGAGTGAACCAGAGGAGGGTCTTACATGATAGTAGATATTCAGCTGATAGGTGAATATTAATGCTGGCGTGCATCCCTGAGATGAGTCTGAAGAATGCTCTCTTCTCTAAACACGACTCTACCACACAACACACAATAGCAATTACTGCACAATTTTGGTCTAACCTTGACGACTAGCTGCCTCGAGTGAAACAAATGGATTATCCTTAGGTCTTTAGAGAAATGAGGTGTCAGTTATGAAGAATAATCATGAAAGGGAGAGAGAGAAAGGGAGAGAGCGTGTAAGAAGGAAGGGAGATTGTGTGAGAGGGTGCGAGTGAGAGGAAGGGCGAGGTGCTAACATCAGTTCACAATACCTGAAGCAGTTCTCTTTGTAGATGGCATTCCATATTCTGTGGGGAGAGCGGCCAGAGTATCCAGTATATCGCTCTGGATTCAACACCAGGTCGATATAAGGGGCACTGTCACCTTGCTGTTGGTCTAAGAGAGAGAGAAAACAAGAGAGAAATGAAGAGAGAAGAGGAAGAAAACGATATTTCATCACCTTCAACATCGCAGAATTCCTCTTCACTGTCATCGTGACTGGTCCATTGCTCAAACTTTCTAAACAGCTCTAAGCTAGGAGATACTCACAGGTCATGTGACAGTCACACAGTTGTCACATGCTAGTCACCTGATAGTGCTGTTCACTATGCTCAGCTCTCTCTCCTCCTCTGTCTCTTCATCACATGACCTCACCAGCTCACTAGATGACCCCTGGAGAAAAGGAAGTGATTGTAACGAAACAGACAGACCGAGTACACTTACGTTACCCTTTAGGAAGGCAGGGACCTCATCCTGTGTATGGGTAGGTATAATGCTGTAATACGTACGTACTAGCTGCTTGGTAGACTTACCTCAGTATATTTTTCCACCTGACAGTCCTTGAGCACGCACCTACCATCGTCACTCCAGAAGGGACATATTCTACTGAGGTTGACCTGTGGATTCGTGACATGATCACAGCGACGTATGTTACTTGCTGCTCACCTGGAAGAATCTGAAGTAGGTTTTCCTGACTAGTTCTGAAATGAGAGGATAGATCTTGTCCTCGTTCAGTGAGTCTACTGTCTCCACGTCACAGCAGCACTCGTCTACTGGACCTGATAGCTGTAGCATGAAGACACACCTAATTAATATTCATCACCACACGTCACTCCTAACCCACCTCACAGAAGCAGTCGTCCAGCTTCTTGAGCGAGTTGCCTCTCTCAGCAATGTCCTTCAGTGGATTTGTGACTGACAGCATCTGCCCGCTAGCACCACCGAGCAGCGCTACACACAACACGAGAGCTAACATCTCAACTAGCTCGTACTCGATCGCTCAAGGGGGCGTGACACTCTACAAGGTGCATTTCAATATTATTGTGGTCCACGTGAACCGCTAATTTAGAAAACGCTGTGAGAACCTGCCCACTAGCTGTGATACTGTCATGCCAACCAGCTGTCTCTGCTAGCGTCCTACGGATTGTTTCAGTCTTTACTAGGAGCTACTAGTGACGGCAGATTGAGCTATAAAGAGAATGGGTTTGAAACCAGCGAGACTCGCCATGTTGTTGGCGGTGACAGGTGTACTACTAGCTGTGGTTCAGCTAGCTTCATCCAGCAGTAAGCTGTGCTGTGACCCAGACTGTTCACGTGAGTATGGCAGGTCGTTACTGTGTGTACGTAGTCTTGTCATGTTTGTACCGCCTCTTGTCAACCATTGTCTGTTTCTACTCTTATTAGAGCCCATTTCTCTGGCCCGGAGTCGAGTGAGGCATCTACCAAAAGACAAACAATTCCTGAGCTTCCCAGCTCGAGCATCCATTACTGTGCTAGCTAAGAATGTTGGGAATGAAGACATATGGGAGGGAAAGGTAAGACAAAGAAAACACTGTGTAATATAATTATTGGTGCTGTTGTAGATATTCGATACTAAGGGACTCATACACAAGGACAATGTTGAGGAGCTACAGGTGTTGTGCCCTGACCCTCAATACTGGAACAAGGAGGAAGAGGAGCAACAACAACAGGTGTGGCTTCATATCACTGTACTAGTCCATTGTGTTATGGCTTTGTTCTCTAACTATAATGAGCTTCACTTCCTCACATTGACTGCTGCATGACTGACTGACTCTATGTTGTGTGTGTTTGTGTGTGATATATCTGCCTTTATCATTGTAGAATGTTGCAGAGAATCAAAATACCAACCATCAGACTGGTCAGCAACAACCACTGGCAGTAGACCAGCAGACCAATAACCAACCACCGGTAGACCAGCAGACCAATAACCAACCACCGGTAGACCAACAGACCAATAACCAACCACCGGTAGACCAGCAGACCAATAACCAACCACCGGTCGATCAGCAGACCAATAACTTACCTCAGGCCAATAGCCAACCTCCGGTAGACCAGCAGACTAACAACCAACTCCCAGTAGACCAGCAAATTAATAACCAACCACCGGTAGACCAGCAGACCAATAACCAACCACCTGTAGACCAGCAGACCAATAACCAACCACCTGTAGACCAGCAGACCAATAACCAACCTTCAATAGATGATGGTAACCGACAGACTGACCAGAAGACTGATAGTCAACCTCTTCCAGTGGACAATGGTCAAACTAATAATCAACAAGCAACAAACTATGATTACCAGCAGACCAATAGCCAACCACCTCCAATGGACAATGGTAATCAACAGACTGCCGATAATAACCAGCAGACTGATAATATGGAAGACTGGCAAGGAGGGAGATATGTGTCGCCGCCTCCTCCAACATTTGAACCACCAGCAGCAGTTGACTCTGGATCACCAGCTGATGATGACTGGACCAAGATGATGATGAACAACATGCTAGAGCCTGACCCCTTACCAGCAGTACCTGATGAGGTGAGGCAGTGGAGAGGGCAGCAGCAGCTGTCTCCTCCTCCTCATGAAGGTACACCTCAGCATCACCCAGCCTGGTTTAACCCTGCTGCACCACCTCATAATGACCTACCTCACTCAGATGAGTCCCCACCCACTAATGACATGCCCACTAACCAGGAACACCGTGTGACAGAAAATAATGACATTGATAAGGCAGAGAACCAAGACATGATAGAACAAAGAGACTCATCTGATGATGTGGGTGGAGCTAACCAGCAGTCAGTCACACCTCCTATGAACTATCAGCAACCACCATCAGAGCAAGAACTAAAGGAGGAGTCAGCAGCAATGACCACACCTACTCCACTGCCGTCTGTGCTCAATGATCGTGACGGCAGCTCTGATGTCAAGGATCAGCCTACTAGTGATCCTCCTTCAGATGAGCAGGAGCAAGTCGATCCAGTCAATGAACCAGGTGATACTGGCAGGGAAGAAGTGCCCACACAACAAAATGGGCAGGAGAAGCCATTGGAAGAGCAAGCTACAGCAGAGTCTACCCCATTGAGTGATTTTCCTCAACTACAAGAGTCATCACACTTACCTGAGGAATGGCAGCATACTACCACCACTACACAGCAACCATCACAAACAAGTGACATCCCTCCTTCCTTCCAGCAACAGCCATCACCTTCAAGTGACATCCCTCCTTTCCAACAACAAGAGTACTCATCACACACTCCTGAAGAACAGCAGTACACTACACAGGAGCTTCCTCCTCAACCATCTCCTTCAGTAGGGGCACAACCCGAGCTTACTCCATCTTTCACACCCGGATTAGAACAGTGGAGTGATCAACCGATCAATGATCAGAATCAACCAGATCAGCAAGCTAGCAATCAACCGATCAATGATCAGAATCAACCAGATCAGCAAGCTAGCAATCAACCAATCAATGATCAGAATCAACCAATCACTGATCAGAATCAACCAATCACTGATCAACTAGTCACTGAGTCAAGTAGTACTACAGTTTTTGCTGAACCAAGCTATGATCCAGTATCGCCGCCACAAAAGAGTAGACAGCCTGTATTATCAGAGACTCCTGTCCACTATCATAGAGATGCTGGTCGTGGGTTCAGCTTTGAGGAGAGAGACATGGAGTGTCCGCCATGTTCTGTGCCTGTTTTCCTCCAGCTAGCTTATAATATTGTACCTGAAACAATAGCCGATCAGCTGATAGCAATGGTTAGTGAGTAATAACAGCATGTTCACTCCTTTTAGTCTCTCTTCTCTCTCTCTCTCTCTCTCTCTCTCTCTCTCTCTCTCTCTCTCTCTCTCTCTCTCTCTCTCTCTCTCTCTCTCTCTCTCTCTCCAGGGACCTGACGTTGCTATAGTCGCTGTGCTGGCTACCTCCATTGCCATCATCATTCCACTCTGTCTCTCATGCTGTAGTTCATGGAAATCAGTGAGTTGCACCCATACACTACTAACATTATTAACCCTTTCCCTACAAAAGGCTTCCGGAACTCAAAGAAAACTTCAAAAAGAGAAAGGTGAGTTGGTCCTTGGTACCAGTTGCTGCTAGTGGTATTCCTCCTCTTCTGTCAGCTGCTAGAACTAGTGCTGAAAAACAGCTCAAGAAACTAAGCTCTGAGAAATCTCGCAGTGCATCTGATATTCAGAACCTGACCACTCAGGTTAGACGTGTACCAGTGAATCTCTCCTATTCCCTTTCGTCCCTTGCAGCTGCAAGGCTGTCAGGAAGAAATCGAGAGAGATAAGCAAGGACTGTGGGACCTGGAGAACATCAAGCTTGGTCTAGAGGTAAGGGCATGCAGGCACGTGGTGCTACACACACTCACTCTCCTCATGTTAGGAGGAGAAGCAAACCCTGACGCAATCAGTGACTAACTTGCAACTAGAGTCCTCTCAGTACCAAGCAGCTGTCAACCAGCTGCAGGGAGAGCTGTCCACCGCCAGGTCACAGCTAGCTACTGCAATGGATGACCAGGGCCGCTTGCACTCTCAGCTTCAAGAAGTAAGACAGAGACATCTTTACGTCTGAACTTCTTTATTCCTCTCTTCAACAGTCACAGCTGGTTAGACAGGAGCTAGAAGGTGCTAAAGACCAGCTTGAACAAGAGGTTTACAACGCCCAACAGACCCTTAGTCAGTTGAAGCAGCTACATGGAACAGTAGGCAGCCATTGTTGTCACTCCTATGATCCTCTGCCTTATCACTAGCTTACCGAGGAGCATTCTGATCTACAGACCAAGTGGCAGAATATCGAAGAACAATTAGAGAGCACACAGACAGAGAGAACTAACCTTGGACAACTCCTGGAAGAGAAGGAGACTGAAATACAGGTGTGTCACACACACACACACACGTAATTCTCTCTCTGTTGATCAACATTTTGTATGCAGACTCTGAAGCAATGCTTGCAACAGCTCAGTAACGGTGGAAAAGAAGATGAAGAAAATGGCGAGGAAGAAGAACACGGAGCAAAGCTTGATCGTATACAGTCACTCCTAGACACCTCTAAGGCAAGATGACAGATGCACAGACAACCAACGACATTCCTCTCACAGGCTCAGACTGATCTTCGTGTGATGACAGAGGAGAGAGACAGGCTACAACAGCAGGTCCAGGAGCTGACGTTGTCTGTTGATCAGCTGAGGAGTGACAACAAGTCACTAGAGGCAGAGATCTCATCACTTCACTCTGACAGAGCAACTGTTGCAAAACAGAAACAGGAGACTCAAATGAAGCTAAAGACACTCACTGAGTACTTTGAACAGAAAGAACTACATCTACACAAGTGAGGTAGCTAAATATGACAGGCTCACTCTTTTGTTCTTTTTTCCAGGAAACTTGGTGCGGAGGAGGTTGTTCGTCAACAGGTCCAGTCGCGAGAGGCACTTGCTGTAGAGCGGGCAACTGTAGTGGAACAAGAGAGAGAGAAGGAGAGGTGGGTGTGTCTGATAGTGCTGATTCGATATTACTTTGCTTAATTAGAGAGGAGCTGAAGGAGCTGCGTAAGCAAATGACAGACATTGAAAAGAGCTTAATGCAGCAAGTGAGAGAGTGATCAATATTGTAGCATGTGTTTAAAATGGTTGTTGCTTTAGGTCGTGACCAATGAGAAGAGAGCGGAAGATGCTTTGGTGAGTGGGTGATCTACAACTGTGTGGTTAGTTGATTGTGTTTGTTCAGTCGCAGCTACGTCGTACAGAGCAAGACCTGAGGACTGCTAATAGAGAGGTGACCGTGCTAAAGAGACAGTGAGTGATCGGTCTCATAGTATACAATATACATGCACTGCTCGTGTGCTACAGAATTGCTGATATGGAGAGAGGAGCTCACCTTCGCCCACCCAGCCCGGGACGAAGACCACTCCTCCCACCTGATCGCAGATGTAAGCATGAGTGAGTACTGCTTACTAAAAACTCTTCTTCCCTATCTCCTCTAGCTCCTCCTGCACCACGTCCTCCTTACAACGGGTAAGTGTCTCATGCTACAATGCTGCGCTGTGAGTGTATTTTGTAGTTCCATGGGACCCCCTCTGCATAGAGGACCTCCCGGCCCTCCTCCTCCTGGGCAATCTCTTCCACCCATTCGTCCTCGCACTTCTTCACCAATGGACGAAGTGGATGCACGCTCTGTCCACAATGAGACACACCCATCTCACAATGAGACACACCCACCTCTCAATGTTCAGAGGAGACCGCTCTCTCGTGGGCCACTAGACCAGCCTCGTCATCCCAATGATCACTTGGAGCGCTCTAGACCCCCACCACCCGGTATGGAGGCCCGAGACCCATACCAGTTCAGGCCTCAGGATCCTCACGCCATGGGGCCGCCACCACCACGATCAAGATACTCTCCTCCTCCTCGCGGCTACCCTCCACATGGTCCTCCCAGTAGACCAAGGAGCAGTATGAGTGAGAGGAGTCTGCATGAGGAGTCCTTTGAACGACCAAGACACTCTCAGGATCGACCACCAATCCCGGGCAATCTCGAGCATCGGCCTCGTATGCCTCCACCTGATTTCTATCCTCCTGACAGGCGACGCCCACCTTCAGGCCCCACCTACTCAGAGCTAGCTGGTGACCCTCCGTACCACCCACCTCCCCCTCGTGGTATGGGTTACCCGCCTCCTCGAGGGCCTGGGTTTGTCCCTCGAGCCGGCAGCTATCCCCCTCCTCCTAGAGGCGGTGGGTTCCCTCCTCGTGATCCTAGGATGCTGTCATCTCCTCATCTTACCTCTGGTCCTCTCCGTCCTAGCTCTCGTCCACCTCCCCCACCAGCACACAGTCTACCAGCTAGTGTTGGATACCAGGTACGTGTTAGTATGTATGAAGAACTTGATCTCCTTCCTTCTCTCTCAGCATGGATCAGAGCCGCAGAGTAACACAGGAGGAACAGAGAATGTGTAATAATGACTCCTCACAGCAGCCTAGGCTTTCTAGCTCAATACATTTTAGGTTATTTAAATTATTTTAGTACAGAACAACTCTAGGTCAGTGGTGGGTTATCACTGGATAACGCAGGTACTGTTGTTGATAGGAGATTATTGAACAAAGATATCAATTTTTACAATCACTTTGTGACTCTTATGAAACTCAATCTTGAATACAACATGATAATACAATAAAAAATAATTTTAGTTTGTAGTCTCTGCTTCCGACACGGCTTTACTTGTGTCTGCTTTCTTCACTCTTTTACTAGTTCTTCTCACTTTCTTGGCTCCTTTACTAGTCTCTTTCTCCACTCCTGCTGCTTTCTTGGCTCCTTTACTAGTCTCTTTCTTGGCTCCTGCTGCTTTCTTTACTCCTTTTTCACTTTCTTCCTTTTGTTTCTTCACTTTTTTCTCTGCACCAGGAGGAATCAGTGTGGATGACTCAATTCTTTCTACATTTTCCTGCTCCTCCTCTTCGATTCTCTAAGAGGAAAGGACAGTGCTACACACCAGCAGAATAATATGATTTTACATACGTCTAGTTCCTCCAGAAAAGCATCAAGATCTTCTGTCCAAAGTACTGCAGAAGTTTTAGTTTGAAGCATTGCAAGTTCTTTGCTCTATAACAGAACAATGGATACATTGACTATAATTAGTAGCTATTCCATGTGTGCATTCTCGCACCAGTTTAATACCTTCTTATCTGCCTTATTTAAAAGATCTTGTTCTTTTTCTTCAGTCAAACTGGATATCTCCATAGACAGCAGGTACCTATAGTCATCACCCTCCTCCTCGTACTGCTCACGGTCGGCGAGGTATGATCGTCTCCATGTTTTCACTGGATCACTCGGAAATTCACGAGCCTTAAGCTGCTCTATCACCTGTGCTGTCTTTGTTCTTTCTGTGAAATCACAATAGCAACACAATGTAACCATGACAACACACAAACACTGACCAATCACAATCTTTCCCTCTATTTTCTCCTTGATGAATCGTGCCTGGCTGTTCAGTCTGTTGGACTCGGCCTGCAGCTGGGCCTCAATCCACTGTTTTCTGCGCTGGTACATATCAAGCCTCACTGAGTAGAACTCTGTCAGTATCTCCAGCTCATCACTATACTTGTGAAGACAGCCATCCTTATTAAACAGCACCTGAAATGAGCAAGAAGCATGGTTGGCTGTCTATTCTCAACTTAACCCAAGCAGCAGTCACTCACCATGTTACTGGTACTTAAAGGGCTCTTCAGCTTCAATTTATTGTGGAATCCCACAGCCTCTGCTTTCTCCATACTCTTTCTAGGCATCCTTACCACAAACCTCACTGTAGTATCAGTGTATAACTCCTTGTACTCACTAGAAAGAGAGAGAAGATAGATAGAGAGAAAGAGAGATCACTATTTACACATCCACAACCGTCTTATTAGGAACTAGAAGCACTGTACAATGGCAAATCTGCTGCTCAACATTTCCTATCGCAAGCTACTTTTACTATCTATAAACATGTCACAAGCTTACGTGATGAACGGCTTTGCTTGTTTGGATCCATGTAGCAATGGTTCCAGAACATTCTCCTTGTATCCTTGGGTCCACGTGTGTATGGGCAGCTCACTAATCTCTACGGTAGTGTCGTTGATGCGAGATATGTTACCATATGATGTGTATTTTTGGGGCCCAGTCTGAACTATGGTACCAGTGAATCCTCTGTACCACGGATGCTGTAGAAAGAGAAAAATTGTAATAATTTTTATTTGGGTGCGCATAATTTTCTAGTGTCTATATTTTAATCAGCTCCTTACCATAGGTTTTGGTTCTAGCCCATCCATGAGTCTCTTGATATTAGCTACTATCTCTCGTGGATTATAGTTAGGAACATTGGTGGAGTACCCTGTACCAATACCCTCACAACCATTGACTAGGACAGTTGGTATGATAGGACAATACCACTCTGGCTCAACACACTGGTTATCCTCCTTACGAACTACCAAGAGGTTTTCATCAGTTGGTATAAAGAGGCGCCGAGCCAGAGGGCTGAGCATCGTGAAAATGTACCTGTAGGGAGGGTGGTATAATACTATATTATTATACCATACTAAGTCTATTCTGACCAATCAGATTGCGCTATTTGAGGGATATAATGGGTCATATTTCCCTCTGCGTCATGTGCCCAAGATCAGAACAGCCTTTAGCGTGGCCACAAGTAAGTTACATCACATGTTGGCGGGATATATGACCCGTTATATCCCGCCAACATGACCTACACTAGAGGGTAATTTTGGAGGATCAAATTTGCTGTCAAAATTTAATTTGCCACCCAGCGCGCCAATTCAAGTAAAAAGCAGATTTGGAGAATTATATTATTTTGCCAAAATTCACTCCTGCCATACTGTACTAGTACCTGGAGCTTGCAGCATCCTTCCCTCCCCGTAGTCTTGTTCCAAACTGGCCCAGAGGTTGTAGGAGGTTGATGTTATTGCTGCCAACATAGTCTCTAGCAAGATTAATGATTGTTGACATGAGAGATTGCTGTAGGGGTGTGGCAATGACATCATGACAGCAGCTAGCTGTACTCACCTCTCCATGATGGTAAGCAGCATGTGCAGCCACAAACCCAGCCAGCTGGGCTACCTTCACCTTACTCTTGTCATTTCTCTTGAAACATGTAAACATTACTTTACGCTGGCCTGGCTTTAGACCTAGGGGCGTGGTCAATGTAATAACACGTGCAGTGCTTAGTGAGGAATGCAGTCACCATCTACTACAGAAGGGATAGATCGTTCATTGTCCATATTAGAGAACAAGATGAGTTCCTTATTGATGAAATCAGAGTATGATATAGAGCTGTGCTGATGGCCGCCGGCATCATACATGAGTGACTGAAGCAGGGATAACACTACAGGTGGGTGGGGCATGTACTAACCTCTTGTAGGCCTTGCTCTCTCAGCTTATGTCTCTTCTCTAACCATTTAGTGAGCCACTCTTTGCGGTCATCAGATTGCTCCTTGCTAAAGGCCTAAAATGATACAAGCAGTGACTATATAATATAGCTACTAGCTAGAGAGTGAAGCTGACTAGTGCAATGGCCCGATCATCCTCTTCTCCAGTATAGTGAAATGGTATACGATGACGATCCATGTCTGAGAAATATTCCTTAGCCTCCTTTGATGTGCTGGTTCCTAAACCCTTATAGTAGTTCACTTTCCAGGTATGGGAGTGTTTAGTGGTGGCTTGCCACGACTCAAACTCTGGTAGACTAAAGAACGCTCTCTGCTGGCAGCCTTTAGTGACCTATAAATAAGATGACATCACGATGAGTCATGAACTAGCAAGCTTGCCTTCACAATAGGAGTAATGAACTGTACTAAGAATCCTAGTCCTAATAGATCGGGCCAGTTATGATGGATGAAGTTAATCACTAGTCCCTTGATGTGTGAACCATCTTGATCCTGATCAGCCATTATCATGATGCGTCCATATCGTAGAGTGTTCAGGGTAGAGTACTTCATACCGTACTTTAAACCAACAATACGAATCAAATTCATGAGTTCCTCATTCTTCATAATCTGTGCATGGTTGAATATAGTGGCTCATGGATATTAGAGCTTTAAGTTAGTATACGATGAATAGGCAACAAGTTAATATACGATGAATAGGCAACAAGTTAGTATACGATGAATAGGTAACAAGTTAGTATACGATGAATAGGTAACAAGTTAATATACGATGAATAGGCAACAAGTTAATATACGATGAATAGGTAACAAGTTAGTATACGATGAATAGGCAACAAGTTAGTATACGATGAATAGGCAACAAGTTAGTATACGATGAATAGGTAACAAGTTAGTATACGATGAATAGGCAACAAGTTAGTATACGATGAATAGGTAACAAGTTAGTATACGATGAATAGGTAACAAGTTAGTATACGATGAATAGGTAACAAGTTAGTATACGATGAATAGGCAACAAGTTAGTATACGATGAATAGGTAACAAGTTAGTATACGATGAATAGGTAACAAGTTAGTATACGATGAATAGGTAACAAGTTAGTATACGATGAATAGGTAACAAGTTAGTATACAATGAATAGGTAACAAGTTAGTATACGATGAATAGGTAACAAGTTAGTATACGATGAATAGGTAACAAGTTAGTATACGATGAATAGGTAACAAGTTAGTATACGATGAATAGGTAACAAGTTAATATACGATGAATAGGTAACAAGTTAGTATACGATGAATAGGTAACAAGTTAGTATACGATGAATAGGTAACAAGTTAATATACGATGAATAGGTAACAAGTTAATATACGATGAATAGGTAACAAGTTAGTATACGATGAATAGGCAACAAGTTAGTATACGATGAATAGGTAACAAGTTAATATACGATGAATAGGTAACAAGTTAATATACGATGAATAGGTAACAAGTTAGTATACGATGAATAGGTAACAAGTTAGTATACGATGAATAGGTAACAAGTTAGTATACGATGAATAGGTAACAAGTTAGTATACAATGAATAGGCAACAAGTTAATATACGATGAATAGGTAACAAGTTTTTGCTTTAGCAATTTATTTTTTCTAATTAAGTTCGATGATACATAATGAGGCAGAAAATAAGGCAAACAATACAAAGCAGAAATAAACAACAAAAACCCAAAATGAACACACAAAAAAAAAATAATAATAATAATAATAATAATAAAAATAAAATAAATTTAAGCAATTGTTCCTAAGATAGAAATGGCGTTCCCTCTTTGGACAGTCACAGCAAGACGGCGGAGAAGATATATAAATGACTTGGGGTCGTTAGAGGTGGCACGGATACGACGACCAAGGTCTCTCAAAAACAGCATAGATTTAGAGCCAACAACCCCCATGGTATCAAACGCAATAGGGGAAAAACAAAGCTCTCTTTGAAGATTAGCATATTTCTTTATTTTCTTTTCTTCCGCTCTGTCCGCAACCAATCCCACATCAGTAGCAGCAGAAGGCAGGTAAGAAGGGGCAAAGGTGTCAACACAGGTAGCATCCCAAGCAAGGCACTTTCCTCTTGTCCAAGGGACCATAGTGACACCATCAGGACGAGAGCCATTAAAGGACAGATGGGTGGGCTCAAGACGAGAAGGGATCTTTGCAGAGGTTAGAGCCCGATGGATGATGTCATTAATGGCTGAATGGCGGAAATGACGGCCCGCACTAAAGCGACAACTGAGACCATGAAGACCATTGGCTCCAACATCATCACCACAGGAGCGACAGATGTGAGGAGAACACAAGGGAAGCCCAAGGCGAAGGCCAATAGCAGTTCTGATGGTATTGTCATCCATGCGCAGGCCCAGAGAGGAAGAAGGAAAGACATCCAACCAGACCCCAGACTCTCGAGCTGAGCAGGCAAGAAGACGGACATGTGAGAGAGGGTCAGGAGCAGACTCAAGTAATGAGTCAAATACTGCTTGAGATCTGATCAAGTCCCAAGACTTCTGGGAGCATAATGAGAGAGCCGAAGGGGGAGGGCTGTTATGTGTAGAGGACCACAAAGACAAAGCCTCATCACGAAACAAGGGTGGAAGTTGTCTAAGACGGAGGGGAACAATACTCTGGACAAGGGAGACGGATGCAGCAGAGGAAGCCAAAAAGGCAGAGGGGGCAAGTTGCACAGCACTTCGAATCCCTAGTCCTCCCAACTTCACCGGGAGAGAGGCTTGTAGCCAAGCAGAATCATGAGCACTTAAGTCACAGTTGGAAACCCTACTAAGAATAGAGCAGAGAACATTGTCATACTCAAAGAGAGCTGGGACAGCAAAGCAAGGAGCAGAACGAAGGGAATAAAGGAATTTAGGAATAGCAAGTGAATATCTCAGAAGGACGAGGGCATCATGACAGTTTAGAAGGTTCAGTCTGTCACCCAAACGGCTCAAAAGGGCAGTCTTCTTCACCACAGCATCAGTAACTGAAGAGAGGTCCCCAATAGGAGAGCCAAGGAGAAAAGCATCAGAAATCTCTACCGACTTAGCGCCAGGAAGAGAAGAGAGGAGGGTGGATGTAGAAAAACCATCCAAACTGATAATTTCTGTTTTTGAAGAGTTCAGATAGAGACCAAGTTGAGGTCCATGTGTTTGAATATGAACAACATCTGACTGTAGAAGCTCAACACCACCCCCAAGAGTTCCATCGTCAAGGTAAAAGAAACAAAGTTCAGACTGCAACCCAGATATGAGTGAATGGATGGAAAGACAAAAGAGGAGAGGACCCAGGGGATCGCCCTGCTGTACTCCTTCAGCCGAATGGATGAGCTCAGTACCCCAGAACAGAGAGGAAGTGGAAGCGTAAGCAGAATGGACAAAACGAAACAAAGATGGACAAAGGTCTAGCACAGCCAACAACATCTTGTCCCGACGGATTGAGTTAAAGGCGTTCTTAAAATCCAACTTCAACAAAGCAGCACCAGGGTTGAGGTTAGCAAGATAAAGTCTAGCAGCATGGACAGCCGCCTCAGCACCCCCTTGAACACCAAAACCCAACTGACGGGGAGCTAGCAGGTCACTCATTTCACTAACCACTCTGGCACTTGCAACCTTAGCCACTAGACGACGGAGGGAGTTACCAACAGCAATGGGGCGAACACCACCATCGTTCTTCTGTAAAGCAACAAGGTTGGCACCAAAAAAGAATGGACGAACAGCAGCCGGAGTTTTGCCATCAAGAACCAGTCGAACAAAAGACACCAGAGTAGGAAGAATGACCTCACGGCATCCAACGACTGAGGGGTCACACATATCTTTTAGGTGTTGAGGACGGAGACAATCAGGGCCAGCCGCTGAATCACAGGGAAAAGAAGACAGAGCTGAAAGGACATCAGACTCTAAAACTTCAGGAGCTGAAGGACTGGAAGTGTCAACAGGAGGAATAGACGAGTCAGCAGGAGCAGGTGGGTGCCGAGATTGAAGGGCAGACAAAGTTGTGCTATCAAAAGGAGCAAACTTGTCATCCGAACAAGCTAATCTCACAGCACCATTGAAGTCACCTTCTTCAAGTTTAGAAGAAACCTTCATGGCCAAAGAGTCATCAGCATCACTAGGGCTGGAATGGTGATTGCCAGGTCTGCTGTTTTTGCTTGATTGGGGGAGAGAGCTTGGGGGGTCAGACTCGGCAGACAGCTGGGAACTAATAGCAGACACCAGAGACCACCTACGGCCACCTCGCCTAGGAGCGTGGAAGCACCTGGGAGAAAAATGGAAAAGACGAAGCCACGAGGGGACGTCGTTAGAAGTAACGACGTCCTTAAGGATACCAGCCAGTTTCTTTGCTGCCTGAAGACGAGAAGACTTGGGAATGCGTTTTATAACTTTAGTTCGACTGGGAAAACAAAGGCCAGAGTTGGAAGAAGTGGGGGGCGCCGGCTGCTCGGGTTGAGATGGCTG
The DNA here is from genome assembly GCA_964017065.1 of Haliclona indistincta. Lineage (NCBI taxonomy): Eukaryota > Metazoa > Porifera > Demospongiae > Haplosclerida > Chalinidae > Haliclona > Haliclona indistincta. The sequence goes on from OZ024784.1 coordinate 18,559,144, forward strand.
GGGTGGAAGGGACAGGGCACCGGCTGAGACAGGAGGCAGAGAAGAGCCCAGGCATCTTGCACGAATGGGGCCATGGACACGAACGAGTCCAGCGTTTGTCACTGAGATGGACCGGCGGCAAACAGAACAAAAAGGGGGAGAACCAGAGATCACCTGGTGGGCCGCCATCTTACTCAATTACAGGTAACAAGTTAGTATACGATGAATAGGCAACAAGTTAGTATACAATGAATAGGCAACAAGTTAATATACGATGAATAGGTAACAAGTTAGTATACGATGAATAGGCAACAAGTTAGTATACGATGAATAGGCAACAAGTTAGTATACGATGAATAGGTAACAAGTTAGTATACGATGAATAGGCAACAAGTTAGTATACGATGAATAGGCAACAAGTTAGTATACGATGAATAGGCAACAAGTTAGTATACAATGTTTGATCCTTGTTTTGCTTGTCCGTGTTAATCCGTATATTAGCAGGCAAGATGGCAGTTGACTACTGGCTTCTACTCACATGTATGGTATAATTCTCACTATAGTGTACCAACAGCTGATGAGTACAAGAAGCATGTTAGCAACAGTGTGTACCAGGAGACCTTGTTATTTCGAGAAAGTGCAAGACAACAAAGTTTTGAAATACGGTCCATATTGCTGTGCTTGCGGATCCAGAACAGTGTTTAACAACTGGCCTAAGCCATCCTACCATCATTGTAGACTAACGTATAGCCGGTTATTTTCATGTGGATTTAATTTTCGAACGGCTGGTGCAGGTCAAAAATTAGATTTCGAAAAATTATTTTTGCCTATTAAAAAAATTCTATGTCGTGGCTCTGGGATGAAAATTGGATTAGACCCAGCCAAAATTTGGCTAACGAAATATTTGACCAGCGAAAAAAAAAACGGCTATACCGTACGGTATCATGGCGATTGTAGCTGAACTGCACAATTTTAGGAAAATTCGAGCAAGAAAGTAACCAAAAATGTCTAAAACCTTCATTTAGCGAAAATTGTAACAGAGTCTTTTGAACAGTGGTTTTGCAACGAAAATAAAAGACGAGTCCAAAACACCAGAAGTGTACAGTTTTAGCAAATGCGTCAGTTGCAACCGCACGCTCATGTCATGAACACTGATAGGAGACAGCAGTTGAATGACATTTGTTTAAACTTCTGAGTCAAGTTTCTGATGTCTTTGTTTCTCTCTCGACCAAACAAAACAAGGATGGAACAATAATGATGACATCATGTAATATAAATCAATTGGGCGTTGCCTATCCAGGTAAAGCATGGTTGACTACATGACCACACCCCTACCTGTTTGTGAGTGGCATCTTTTACATTGAGTAGTTTGCCTTTCAGTGGGAACACACCGTAGTTGTCTCTACCGACCACACTCAACCCACTGACAGCCAGTGCTTTGGCTGAGTCTCCCTCGGTCAATATCAGAGTGCAGTCAAGTGAGTTCTTGCCGCCAGCGTTGGTAGCATCATCCAGCTTGAGTATCCCTCTCAGATTGTTGCACTTGCTGACATGTTGTAGCTGTGACAGTGACTTGGCTCTGGTCCATGACATCACTCTCTCTGTTATACCACACGACAGCACCTGCATGTGTGACAATGATAATATCGAGTGATATTTCTGTTACCCTTTTGATGAAATTGTTGCCAAGCAACTCAGCAGGTTTAAGCTGTAGTGTCATGTTCTCCTTGGTCTGTGAGTCAAAGGTTGGGTTCTCTATCAGACTGTTCACAAACACCCAGAGATGACTCTTGATGTGTAATGGACGCAGCTCTATCCCGCCCATGTTTTTCCTCTTGGCGGCCTCCAGCAGCTTGGGGACCAACTGATCTACTATCATGTTGACATGTGTACCACCCTAGAACACCAGAGAGAGACATCAAGCATACAGCAATGACACACACACACACCTTGGTAGTAGCTATGGAGTTAACTAACATACAGCAATGACACACACACACACCTTGGTAGTAGCTATGGAGTTAACTAACATACAGCAATGACACACACACACACCTTGGTAGTAGCTATGGAGTTAACTAACATACAGCAATGACACACACACACACCTTGGTAGTAGCTATGGAGTTAACTAACATACAGCAATGACACACACACACACACCTTGGTAGTAGCTATGGAGTTAACTAACATACAGCAATGACACACACACACACCTTGGTAGTAGCTATGGAGTTAACTAACATACAGCAATGACACACACACACACCTTGGTAGTAGCTATGGAGTTAACTAACATACAGCAATGACACACACACACACCTTGGTAGTAGCTATGGAGTTAACAAAAGAGGATTGCTGGAATCCAGTGTCACTAGGGGTCACGCACACCTCCCAGCGATCATTCACCACTCCATGCACTAGTTTACGAGGTCCTTCTTCATCCTCTGCTCCTTCCGAGCCCTTTAGGTAGAGCTGAACATAATCCTTGAAAGACTTGACCTGCACAAGAGCTGATAGATAAGATAAGGCGCTGTTATTATAGCTACACTTACTGGAAGCTTTTTTCCATTCAAATGTACAGACACTCCCTTGATACACCCAGCCAGGTCATATGCCCTCCTGGTCATCAAGGAGATCACGTCCTCTGTGAGGTGGGTCATTTTGAACTTTGCCAAATCTGGTTTGAACGTTACTCGTGTGAAATCCTTAACGCTGTCAGTAATGGACACCTTGCCTGCAGTGCCCATGTTGTTCGTCCATGTCTGTGAGGAGGCCGAGACGAGAGAGAGAGAGAGAAAGAGAGAGAGAGAGAGAGAGAGAGAGAGAGAGAGAGAGAGAGAGAGGGGGAATAATGGATGGTAGAGAGGAAAGGGACAGACCTGCTCAAACATCTTCTTGGATTGACTACAAGATGTCTGTACATTAAACTCAGTACTGAATATATTACATAGCTTGGCTCCATAGCCATTCCTGCCTCCTGTCACTTTCTTTACATTGTCATCATAGTTTGATGAGGTCAGTAAAGTGCCAAATATCAGCTCAGGCACGTACATCTTCTCCACAGAATGCATCACTATAGGTATACCTCGACCATTGTTCCACACACTGATAACATTGCTCTCTCTTTTGGCAGCAGAGAGAGAGAGAGAGAGAGAAAGAAAGGAGATGAGCTAGGTCCCATTGTCACTAATCACACTCTCACCGATCAACAGTGATCTTTACGGTATTTGTCTGAGGATCACGAATCTTGTTGTCGGCTGCATTGACTAGTTGTGAGATGAACACAATAAATATTTTAGAAATGCTAAAGTGAATGTGTAAAGCATGCACATTGTGAGGATGATCAGACGTCACATTAGTGCACTAATTGTGAGGACGATCAGACGTCACGTTAGTGCACTAATTGTGAGGACGATCAGACGTCACGTTAGTGCACTAATTGTGAGGACGATCAGACGTCACGTTAGTGCACTAATTGTGAGGACGATCAGACGTCACGTTAGTGCACTAATTGTGAGGACGATCAGACGTCACGTTAGTGCACTAATTGTGAGGACGATCAGACGTCACGTTAGTGCACTAATTGTGAGGACGATCAGACGTCACGTTAGTGCACTAATTGTGAGGACGATCAGACGTCACGTTAGTGCACTAATTGTGAGGATGATCAGACGTCACGTTAGTGCACTAATTGTGAGGATGATCAGACGTCACGTTAGTGCACTAATTGTGAGGATGATCAGACGTCACGTTAGTGCATGAAAGTGATGATAACACTTTAAAATCCCTGTAGCTACATACAGCAGTTTTATTACTTCTTGCAAGGGTAAAGCTAGTCTAGCGTGCTATGACCCTCTCCCGCAAACGAAAAAAGGGGCGGGTCCAAGACTGCGGGAGAAGGTCTAGCCAAACTCGCAAGATAATTAGTTCATTACCCGAATTTCGGTTAACTATATTCATGGTAATTATTACGTCAACAGACGTAAATGCAATTGTCACGTGAACGCGCGCTACGACAAATGATGGCAGCGATCTGCAGGTACTGCGCTTCTACGACGATTTGCAGAAGCGGTTTGCAGCAGGCTCGTCTCCCACAGCCTACAAAGTGAATTAGGCACCCCGTGGTAATATCATAAAGACTAGAGACTTGCCATACCACGCCTGAGTCGAAGCCTCGAAGGAAGTCTCTCTTCCACCGAGAACTGCACTAACAACGTCTTTCCGAAGAGGCGCAAGATTTGATAGCCGAGAGAGAACGTGCAATTGCGTTATTGTGCCGTAGTAGCTCGTTACAGCGTGTCGATAGCATTTCTACACTATGCAAGAACGGCCGCCATGTTTATTCTGTGACAGAGTAAGTATGTTGACGTAATAATACCGTAAATAACATTACCCGAAATTCAGGTAATGAAACTAATCATCTTGCGAGTTTGGCTAGACCATAGATATTACAAGAAAAATAAAAAAAGATTTCTATCGAAATCAAAAGGATGTAGGGTTGTGAAATCTACCACTGGTCAACAATGTAAACTAACAAGGAACAAGCATGGAATGGTAACACGATTGACTTGCTAACAGACCATAGATCCCTACATCAGTGGCTGCTGTAGTTGACTATAGCTAGTTCAGCTTGTTGCTGTTGACTGACACCTGACGTGCATTCAGCTTGTGACAGCTTATGTACAGCCACTGATGTAGGGATCTATGGTCTGTTAGCAAGTCAATTGTGTTACCATTCCATGCTTGTTCCTTGTTAGTTTACATTGTTGACCAGTGGTAGATTTCACAACCCTACATCCTTTTGATTTCGATAGAAATCTTTTTTTATTTTTCTTGTTTGTGTCCTTTTTTCTTTTTCAGTGAAGTGCAGTTCAATATCATGCAATTACTGTGCCATCTTTGTTTCCACCATTGGTTTGGTTTTCCTGTTGTTGATGGCTTTTCTTTATCATTAACTATTTTAAACTTGTAGCTAAATAATTCTTATGCTGTAGATATCAGCTCGCCTACGCATGCATGAATACAGTGCATACGAGCCCCGCCCACACTTGTTTACAGCAGTTATAATTGCAGAATGGTGATTCTGCGCTTGCTAGCTTACCGTTCTTCAAAGACTCCAGACAAATACATGTATGTGTTCTCCGTGATCTATACGGCGTGGCGATACTCAATTGATCAAGCTTGTGCTTGGTCACGTGCGCTAACCACAGCTTGGTCACGTGCGTATTGCGCAATCAAATTAATGGCGTCTAACACTTAGCTGACAATGGATCACGATCGAGAAATCACTGAATTTATATCGCCGTTTCGCTAAAAACTAAGTTCAAAAGGCACATGCCAGGAGAATTTCACGACTGTTCGTGGGTGTTTTGGTCTCGGCACTGCTCACGTAAAGGTGCTAGGCGAGTGGAAGAAAGAAAGAAGAAGAAAGAAGAAAACGAAGATGACGAAACTCGATTTTCACCGTTTCCAGGTTCGTCACTTTAGTAACAATCTCGAGCAATCTCCTTGCTACTGTAAGATGGGGCAACGCCAGATAGCAGATTTAAGTGTCTTTGGACGTATAAAATTCATCACCAGGCGAAATATCAGCGTTTGAACGCTAATACATTGTATGTAGCCGCCATCTTGTTTTCTCGTTCAACCCTACATAGGGAGACACTACCGTGTCTCCCTAATATTGCCTACGGACTGGGATTGGACACTAGCTCACGTGAGCGCATAGTAACAATACATTTTAGGTGCTTGCACTCCGCGTTGCGCTTGACCCAAATGCCGCAATACATTTAGCGAGCAGAAAGTCGTGAATTTTGTGTACCTCTACTGCAAATACGAACTGTTTTTAGTGTACGCTGTTGCTTTATAATTGTTATTCACGTTGATCAATGTGGTGTAGGCATGTTTTTAGGCGCTTAGGACGATACTGTAGTGCAGAATTCGTACTTGCTAGTGACCTTTTTTGTGTACCTCTGGACGCAACATGACGAATATCCGAATAAATTCAATACCTTGGAGTTACTGTTCGATGATTCGAATATTGTATAGGCTATAATCTGTATGTAGATAAAGCGTTATCTCGTCGCAAAACGCCTTTGATTCGGGCAGTTTTTGTATTAGGTAATACTGTGACAATGCTGAACCACGCCGTATCCAAGGGCAAAATTAACTTCCGGCGCAACGCGGAGTGTACACGGAAATGCCCAGTGTCCAATCCCAGTCCGTAGGCAATATAATATCTATGGCTAGACCCTCTACCGCGCTTGGCCCCTCCCCTTTTTCTTTCGCGGTAGAGGGTCATAGCGCGCTAGACTAGGGTAAAGCGTAAACCGTAGAGCGTAGACCGTAAAGCGTGGAGCACTAATGTGTTAAAATGTCATTAAGTCTTTGATCATGCTCCATTGTGTGAATAAATACCAGTGATTTGACACATTAGTAACTGCGAGGTGACGCTTTACACTCAAATCTTCCTTGCAAGGAGTAATAAAATCGCTGTACCAGGCTACTCACCTAGTATCTCATCAAATATCTTATACAGTCCTGGTACATATGTGATCTCTCGCTTTACAATAGCTTCCTTCTCTTCATCCCAGACCCACATGGTCTCGGTAGTCTCGTCTAATGAGCCCACATAAGTGTCTGGGCGCAGCAACACGTGCTCCAGCTGAGAGAAGCGCTGGTATACTCGCTCAACAGCCTGTAGTAGTAATAATTATTATAATAAATATTGCTCAGTCCCTCAGGCATACACCACTAGTTGTTTACTCACCGCGGCTGTACTCTGAGTCACCAACGTCACCACTCGTGGCTTCACGGGGACTAGCGCTCGCTACAGTCAGGACAATTCAAGTTACTATTACTACCCGCTAACGTACCGTTACTCTAGCCGCCAGAAACATGGTGTTCGATACAGCTAGCTACTTGGTCCTCCAGCTTCAGGACGCTTCAGGGACACGAGGTACACGTGTTACCAGCCACGCCCTCACAAGGTACACGTGTTACCAGCCACGCCCTCACATTGATGCGTTCGGTAACTTTCCAGAAATATAAATGCACTGGATTTAATTACTGGGACTTACAGTTTAACTTTCAAGGTTTAACTGGGAATTGTTGCAAACCTTCCTACTGGATTTAGATTCTGCTAACCCAGCTGCAAATTCTTGTCTAGTAGTCATTACCAGCACTATACTAACCTCACACCATGAACCACCACACCATCACACCATGAACCACCATCTAGTATTACCAGAGTGATATGCATTGCTACCATGCATCATGTATACAGTAAATGTGTCTATTAGGACCTGACTGCATATGCATACCCGTAGCCAACTGACCAACTAGCTGACCAGCACTTAATTTAACAACATTCATGGAGTTGTAGTTTCAAGCATATAGGATTGTGCATGTCTGATGTCTTTGTAAGAGTTTCAATTAGTAATGCGTCTGAGTGCAGTATGTGGACTCATATAAAGTGCATGGATGTAGAGGGTCGATCAGTAGACCCCTACATGGCTATGGATTTGTTGTGCATTACAAACTGACAGTAATGATGACAAAAATGGTTAAACAAATTATTTAAATATTGTAGTGACTAGACAACTGATTTGTCAATGTGGGAATTTCCCGTAAACTACAAATCTGATCTATTATGAGATACTGTGATTCCCAGAGTTTCAATAACAAAGTGTTTTCAAATTCTGAAAGAACCTCACTATATGAACAGAACAGCTGCTATAGACAATATAGTATGTATGTGCATAAAGTTGAATGTGCTGATTTATATCAGATGTCCTCATCAGTAGGAAGATGCTGCCATGAGATTCTCTCAATCTTTTTGTTGCGCATACAACGCACAATAGCAATGACGACAATACTGAATGAGAGAGAGAGATTAGAGTAAGTGAGTGATTAGCAGCAATGGCTGCCCTTACCTTCCCAAGATCAGTAGTAGAAAGAGTACGATTAGTCCCATGAAGGAGGCTGTGACTAGACTGCTTTGTAGTGCCATCATCATCTGCTGTCCCTGAGACTGTGGAGTACTGGATGGTTGTGCTGGCTGACATACCACTCCAACCACATCAACCTCCTTCATCATGGCGATACCAACAGAAGGAGAACTGACATATGAAGCACATTTTGATATTACACTTTCACTGCCTCTGCAGTACACATTAGCTAGTTGGATCAGCTTATTAGGTCGTTGATAAAAGCGTGATGCATTGTGTACAGCAACTGCACCATCTGTTGTGAAGAACAAATGTTATAGAGATATCTATACCTATATTCAGGATTAGCATCTATTCTTACTTTGTCCAAGTCCCAGTTGTTTACAGACCACTCCAGCATTAATATCAGACCAGCCTGGCTCAGCAATGAGTCCCCATAGGTTGTTACTACAGAACTCTACTATACCACTTGTGCTGTTGGGACCACCCACTAGACGAACATTACCATCACTACAAACTGAGAGGGAAGCAGATCACAGTATATCATAGTGTGGACTCACAGTCACTGCATCGAACAGCTGTTGTACTGTATGAGTTACAGTACAAGTTATTCCGAGTTTGGTATTGCTCTGAGCTGTTGAAACACTCTGCCATATTCTGCTCCCAGCCCTGGCAGTCAAACCCACGAAATATAGGACCTTCACCACTCCCCAATGCATTGTTGCTGAGAAATGTGTGACCTATAAACAACAGACAAATAATCACAAAGTGTTTAACTTTTGACACACCTTTTCCATGGTAACCAAAGTGGCTACACACAACGTACAAATCAGCTACAGTGAACTCAGAGCGACACGTACTGCCCCACATTTCTTCCATGCACACCTCCACTCTTCCCTCCTGTTCTATCCTCCCTCCAACCAACCTTACTGCTCCATCACTGCACTGTGGTTTATTTGGTGCTGTACAGGATAACACTTTCTCATACATTATGTGCCTCTCAGTCAGTATCTAACCTTTATAACATTGTAGTCCAATCTGAGTGGCTATGTGAGTATTGTATGAGCAGCTTGTTGAAGCATTATGTACATCACATTCCAGCAATGCTCTCTCATCTCCATCACACATTATGTTAGTGATCCAACTATAAGATGCATTAACTGAGTTAAACCGTCCATCAGTAATCAGTCCTGTAATGGAATAATGATTCATAATATATAATAGTAGAGATAAATATATAATAGTAGAGATAAATTATTATGGTGCCCAGCCATGCATTCTTGACCACAATCAAATTAAAGAAGTTTTACTACTCACTCACTAGGGTATTCTATGAAGCCAAGCTGTCTGCAGGCTGTGGCTGCCTCATTGTAACCAAACCCACTACTAGTAGACAATGGTGACCACTCTCCATTATAGCATAGCTCCAGTCTACCAGTATCACTGGTCTCTCCTCCAACCAACCTAATGGCGCCATGATGTGACAGAGGACAACCTGTAACAGTGTGCATGTGGTAAAGATGTGACTCATGGTGCATAGTGAATACCTCGTGGTGCTATACAGATAACATGAGCAATACTGTGACAGTGGTCAATATGACTTGAGCAATTGGTCAGCGATTCCTCTATGCCAGAGCAAGTATAATGTACCAGATTGAAAGAATTGTAGTCATAGTGATAGTAGTGATAAGAAGTGCTCGGTATTGCTCCTGATGAACAAAAAGTGTATGTAAAAATGAGATGAATGACAACACTGATTCGCTGTTTACTTGGATTGTCGATGTCCAGAAACTCTCTACACGCCACTGTTGCCTCGCGACAGTCCCATCCATAGCCACACACCATGAGCCATTTGGTGGTGCTGTTACCGGAGTTGGGAGGGTGTCTACACTGCTCCAACGTGTTGCTGCCGGTAACATTGCTATTCACCACACGAACATCGCCCAACTGAGAGCTATCGCAGTTAGCTGACTCTAGAAAAAGAACATGAAACAAGACTCTGACCCTGCATTCACACATGTTGTGAGCGCTATAATTATTTATACTTACGCGCTACAACAATCGGTGCAACGATTGTCACGACCAGCGTCACTGTTGCTAGCAGTACAGTACAGCTGCATCGAGGCGACATCATGACTTGCAGACTCACAAAAAAGTGTTATTGTGTGGAGTCTACCAAGCTTTGAAGAACATGGGAACTTCCCGCTGTTTTGATTACATCAGTGCACTCTGCACCATAGTTAGTATTGTTTATTTTAGTGATGATAATAACTACAATGTTAGTAATGCAGTGTATATTGCAGGAGAAGTACAATGTATGTCATATGTCCTCCTCATCATCGGTTGGAAGATGTTGCCAAGAGAGTCTTTCAATCTTCCTGTTGTGTGACCAACGCACAATGACAGCAACAGCAACACTAAATGAGAGAGAAGAGAGTGAGTGATTACTACAGCAATACCTGTTCTGACCTTGCCATGACCAGTAGTAGCATGAGGAAGATGAGCCCCATGAAGACAGCTGTGACTATACTGATTGGATTGATTGTCTGTTGAGAAGAAGTCTGTTGCTGGTCCATGGTTGGTGGAGCGCTAGGTGGCAGCTGGCACATCACTCCAGCCACCTCTACTATATTTATCATGTCAATACCAGCAGATAGAGAGTACATATGTGAGGCACACTCCATTATCACATTCTCTCTGCCTATACAGTACACATTAGCCAGATGAATCAGCTTTTTAGGTCGTGAGAACAAGTACGATGCATTGAGTACAGCAACTGCACTATCTGCAATGGTGATACAGATTCTTGGATAAACCTAGATTGATTTTCATGCTGACAGCTCATCGGATGCTCATAGACACAATAATTACAAGTCTCATGTTTCTACCTCGTTCTAGTCCCAGTTGTTTACAGACCACTCCAGCATTATCATCAGACCAGCCTGGCTCAGCAATGAGTCCCCATAGGTTGTTACTACAGAACTCTACTATACCACTTGTGCTGTTGGGACCACCCACTAGACGAACATCACCAGTACGACAAACTGAGAGGGAAGCAGATCACAGTATTATCATAGTGTGGACTCACAGTCACTGCATCGAACAGCTGTTGTACTGTCTGAGTTACAGTGCAAGTTATGTGCATTTTCATATTGCTGTGAGCTGTTGAAACACTCAGCCATATTCTGCTCCCATCCCTGGCAGTCGAACCCTCGCAATACTGGACCTTCACCACTCCCAAATACACTGTTACTGAGGAAAGTGTCACCTACAACAAGAACAATCAACATCATTTTCAGAATGTTGTCTCTTACTCACTGTTTCCATGGTGACCAACACTGTTACACATAACATTGACATCAATGATAGTGAGATGATTGCGACACACACTGCCCCAGACTCCCTTCAAGCACACCTCCACTCTTCCCTCCTGTTCTATCCTCCCTCCAACCAGCCTTACTGCTCCATCACTGCACTGTGCGGTCGCTGCATGTTGCATAAGAATGACCAATACACTCTTCTTCTATGCCTCTCAGTCAGTATCTAACCTTTATAACACTGTAGTCCAATCTGAGTGGCTATGTGAGTATTGAATGAGCAGCTTGTTGAAGCATTATGTACATCACATTCCAGCAATGCTCTCTCATCTCCATCACACACTATGTTAGTGATCCAACTATAAGATGCATTAACTGAGTTAAACCGACCATCAGTAATCAGTCCTGCAGTGATACAGTTTGCAACACTCTTAACCCTTTAAGCCCTAATGATGCCATTTGGCATCATACGTACTTCAGATCTGATAACTTTATCAAAAAGTGCCAGAATATTCTGAAATGTAAGCCAAAATGTAAAAATCCAGTGGTTTTCAGAGTGCACTCCTTTCCACCTTGCATTTTTCTATGGCTTCAATGCAGTTTCACCATAATACTTTCTGAAACCAAAACGATCACTGAGAAATTTTGACATTTTATTGCTTCAGGGCACTCGAAAAACACATTTTCGCACATTCTCTATGATATGGGCAAAATTTTGCACTCACCAAAACCACTGCTATCTTTATGTACTTTTCAGTAGCCAGCCCCAAAGTACTAACATTGAGCAAAATTTGACGAGGTCGCTGCACTTATTGGCTTCACTTCTGCAGAGAGAGGGGCATCCTGACCTGACTTGAGTATAGGCAATTGCAGCTAGTTGTTGGCGAAAAAGACGCAAATTTGAGATCAGTAGCACAAAAGATGCACAAGATATTTGCGAGAGAACATTTACGAGGTTAAAATTCCAGCAAGATAATTTTAAAGGGTTAACCAATAACAAAACACATTCTAGTGTACAAAACTGACTAAAGTAAACTAAAAACAGATAACACTTTTGTATTGTCATTGTACACATGCAATAATTATATCCTATAGCAGCTCACAATGTATTAGCATGACTCACTGTGTGTATTATTGATCAGCACCAATACAGTACTCACTCAAAGCAATATTCATGTGCACTCACTAGGATATTCAGTGAAGCCAAGCTGCCTGCAGGCTGTGGCTGCCTCATTGTAACCAAACCCACTACTAGTAGACAATGGTGACCACTCTCCATTATAGCATAGCTCCAGTCTACCAGTATCACTGGTCTCTCCTCCAGCAAGCCTGATGGCGCCATGATGAGGACAACCTGGTACAATGGTGACACAATAACAGATCAATATGATCACGGCAACCAGCCAACTTTATACCTCTTGGTGGAATGCAGATAGCATGAGCAACATAGGAACAGTAACTAGTATAGCTTGAGCAAGATGACAAAGAGTCTTCACTACCGGTACAGGTATATCTTATCAAATAGTGAGAGTTGTAACTGCCGGCACCATTGAAGTATGAAGTGCTGGGTATTGCTCCTGTGAAGGAGATGGCTATGACTGACATGATCATTTCAATATATTACACTTACTTGGATTGTTGATGTTCAGGATCTCTCTACACGCCACTGTCGCCTCACGGCAGTCCCATCCAGAGCCGCACACCATGAACCAAGCATTACCGGAATATCCCTGGACGTGTCTGCACTGCTCCACTGTGTTGTTCCCTGCTGCAGTGGTCACGACTCGAACATCGTTCAACTGGTAGTCGTAACAGTTTTCTAGGGACACGAAACAGTAGATCAATGTGTGTGATGAGCAAATCATTGCTTACGAGCTGCAACGATTGAAGCTGTGATCAGCACTACTGCAGCTAGAAGAGTAGACGTCGACATGATAATTGCCAAAATTTATTTCAGCCCCCGCGTGAGGGCTGGTATATTAAATTTGCCCATAGATTTGTCTATAAGAAATTATAAGTGGTTAAACAATAATAATGCTCTTATTTATTTTCATGCAACTGCATGTTCTATACCTCATGCAAAATGACAAAACTCAGCTGGGACCATCAGCATCATTATGTCACAGATGCCGGGCTGTGTAACCTCATGTTATCTCATGGCTGCAAGCTCACTCAAGTATGTATACCCAAATCAACATAAGCATAATAAAAGAAATACCTAATCACAAGCCCTGTGCTGTGCTAAATAAAATATACTGATCGGATGCAGGCTCAGTAGCTGCTATTTTATTTGCTCAGTTTATTCTGATGACTGGCTGATGACAGCAGCATTTACATGTACAGCAGATGAGTCAGTGCTAGAAACATTTGACATTACTTGAATTAACTAATAGTGTTTCAGCAAGCTACTGTTCCTATAAACTGCTCATCAGCTTGAATACAAAACTTTTTTATAAGACTTTATAGAGAGGGTAACATATGATAGCTACAAGCTAATAGATAATGAACCTTAGGTAATAAGTAAAGTGAGGTAATTTTTGAATACAAAGAAAAAATCAGTATGACACCAGTTAGGCAGATTGTTCCTAATTCCAATTGTGCTTGGGAAAAAAGAAAAGTAGTACGCTTTCGCTGTAGCATGGGGGTGGTTAATAGAGCGAGAAGAAGCTTGGTTTGAATGTCCACGATACGGCACTAGGAAACCAGGAGGGAAATAGAATTAATCATAATAATTATATAAATCTTGTAAAGGGTGGAGAGTTTAGATGTTTCCTTCTAGATTCAAGTGACGGAAGATCGGCAAGCTCAAGAAAATGGTAGTATTTGGTGTCCCTAGAGCGGGGGATCATTTTTCAACTAGCTATATATATATGTCCTTGGTGAGAGGTAAGGAGCCCAAACTGGTGTTGCAGAGGATGGGATCAAGGTTTTACAATAGTTTGATCATACATGTAGCTAGAGTCCACCAAACCATAAAATCTTTGTAAAGCAAACCAAGTAGTTTTCATGCTTTGGCACAGACAGCATCCCCATGAGGCGACCAGCTTAGAAATGAGGAAATAAGCATTTCTAAATATTTAAAAGTTCCAACTTGTTCCAAGACATCACCACCTTGGCTAAGAGACAGAGGCTAGGTATACAAATGTACATGCATCTATGGGCTCGAGTAAGCTGAACAACTATATATTATGGCTGCAACTAGTATCTTAGCTAGAAAGCTAGTGTGATCATTTATTATATACCGCATAAGCTCATGAGATGGTTCCTTGTGCTCAGTTGTGGTGTCTAAACCTGAGATGGGATGTTTCGTTCCATGGTGTCGAAATTAGAGATGAAATTGAGAATTTTTCGAGAAATTAGCTATGTCCCAATGCATGCATGGTCTCTGATGACTCCCACAGTACATGACTATATTTTTGACTATAATGCATCCTTAATAATAAACTATCGATGTCAAATGTCCTCATCAGTTGGGAGATTCTGCCAGGAGAGTCTCTCTATCTTTTTGTTATGTGACCAACGCACAACAACAACAATAGCAACACTGAATGAGAGAGAACAGAGTGAACTAGTGGTGACCTCCAGCAATGGCTCCCCTTACCTTCCCAAGAGCAATAAAAGCATGAGGAAGATGAGCCCCATGAAGACAGCTGTGACTACGCTGCTCTGTAATACCATCATCATTTGCTGTGATGAGGTGCTCTGTTGCTGGGCAGGAGCCACAGAAGGAGATGGTGCAGCTACAGCACTGGACTGGTATACAGCTGGTGTGAGAGAATGGTGTGCTCTGGATTGCTCTCTGATACTGGATGATGGCTGCACCACAGCAGGAGTGCTGGAATGACAGAACACTTTAGTGCTGGATGGTTCTTTAGCTGAGTGCACAACTGGAGCATGAGATGAAGAGGCTCCAGCTGTTCTGAGATCTGGCTGAGGTGTCTCTGGCTGTGTTGGAGGTGTGGCAGGCACCTTGCACATCACTGCAGCCACATCCACCTCCCTCATCACGTTAATACCAGCAGACAGAGTATTGGTATATGCTGCACACTCCATTATCACATTCTCTCTGCCTCTACAGTACACATTAGCCAGATGAATCAGCTTCTTAGGTCGTGAGAACAAACACGATGCATTGCTTATAGCAACTGCACTATCTGCAGAGGACAAAACAGATAATAAGCTGTCAATCATTACATGGTAAAGATGCACACGACACGTTTCTACCTCGGTCTAATCCCAGTTGTTTACAGACCACTCCAGCATTGTCATCAGACCAGCCTGGCTCAGCAATGAGTCCCCATAGATTGTTACTGCAGAACTCTACTATACCACCTGTGGTGTTGGGACCACCCACTAGACGAACATCACCAGTACGACAAACTGAGTGAGAGAGAGAGGGAAGCAGAATACAGTATATCATAGTGTGGACTCACAGTCACTGCATCGAACAGCTGTTGTACTGTCTGAGTTACAGTACAAATTATGTGCGTCTTCATATTGCTGTGAGCTGTTGAAACACTCTGCCATATTCTGCTCCCATCCCTGGCAGTCAAACCCTCGCAATACTGGACCTTCACCACTCCCAAATACACTGTTACTGAGGAAAGTGTCACCTGAGGAAAGTACATCAATCACGTGTGCTACACATCAAGTGCATTTTTTCAACTAACTGTCTCCATGGTAACCAAGGTAGCTACACATAATGTACAGATCAGTATCGGTGATCTGATTACGACACACACTGCCCCAGACTCCCTTCAAGCACACCTCCACTCTTCCCTCCTGTTCTATCCTCCCTCCAACCAGCCTTACTGCTCCATCACTGCATTGTGCGGTCGCTGCATGTTGTATAAGAATGACCAATACACTCTTCTTCTGTGCCTCTCAGTCAGTATCTAACCTCTATAACACTGTAGTCCAATCTGAGTGGCTATGTGAGTATTGAATGAGCAGCTTGTTGAAGCATTATGTACATCACATTCCAGCAATGCTCTCTCATCTCCATCGCACACTATGTTAGTGATCCAACTATAAGATGCATTAACTGAGTTAAACCGACCATCAGTAATCAGTCCTGCAGTGATACACACCCTTGATCAATAACAAAACACACTATAATGTCCAATACACTAATATCAATCACTAAGTAAACTGAAAACACTTACAAGTACACATAATATTCATTGTACACACACATGCATGCAATCATATAGCAGCTCACAAGAAACAGACAGAGATATTATGTGTGTGTCATAATATTGATTAGCTCCAATACTCACTAGGATGGTTTGTTTAACTGAGTTAAACCAACCATCAGTAATCAGCCCTGAGGTAGTGATAACACTACTACTATTGTGTAAGATAGCTATATAATGAGTGGGTAGGTCACTCCAATTGTCCTATTCACTCACGAGATGTCTACACTCACTAGGATATTCGGTGAAGCCAAGCTGCCTGCAGGCTGTGGCTGCCTCATTGTAACCAAACCCACTACTAGTGGACAATGGTGACCACTCTCCATTATAGCATAGCTCCAGTCTACCACTATCACTGGTCTCTCCTCCAACCAACCTAATGGCGCCATGATGAGGACAACCTGTATAGTGATACACAGTGTGTGCATGCTGCACGTGGTACGTGCCTCTCCTAGCTTACCTCGTGGTGGTATGCAGATGACATGAGCAGCACGGCTACAGTAGCGATAGATATAATTTGAGCAGCCTGATAGTGAGTGTTCATTGCCAGTACAAGTGAATCTTATTGCATTATGGTAATACTGGTAATAGTATGTAGTACTTGGTATTGCTCCTGTAGTGATAATTTGAACAAAATACAGACAACTCATAATCTTAACTTGGATTATCAATGTTCAAGATCTCTCTACACGCCACTGTTGCCTCACGACAGTCCCATCCAGAACCGCACACCGTGAGCCAGGCATTACCGGAATATCCCGGGACATGTTTACACTGCTGCACTGTGTTGCTGCCGGCTGCATTGCTCACGACTCGAACATCGTCCAGCTGGTAGTTGTAGCAGTTTTCTATGAAAGACATAAAATAGATCCTTGTCAGCCATTTGTGTGTTGAACCAGTTATAGCTTACGCGCTGCCGTGTATTGAGCCGTTATCACCACGAACAGCACTAATGCTAACAGAGTGTAACTGTTGCAACAAGAAAAGGTAGACGGCGACATTGTCTTCTTCCAAAGACGAAGTCAGCTGATTTCACGTGGTAAGTTATAAAAATTAGGCTGTGGCTATAGGTCCAGTTACGGTTACTGGACTCCCTTCAAGCACACCTCCACTCTTCCCTCCTGTAGTATACTATCCTCCCTCCAACCAGCCTTACTGCTCCATCATTACATTATTATGCAGAGATTACATGTACTCCGTGTAATCTCTGCATAATTATAATAAAAATAATTTGTTTAAGAATAGTATTTGCAGCTTGTTGTATTGATCTTGCAGTCCATCAGTGTCTCCCCGCGTCCATTGCACACAATCTTACTAATCAAGCTATAATATAGGTGCATGGCTCAACTGAGTCAAACCAGCCATCAGTAAGTTATGAGTGCTATAATGTTTATTATGATAATAATGTTCATAGCCTTGAAAATTTTGCACATAAAAATTACATCATTAAAATTTAAGTGAACAAAACAGGACCCAAATCCTTCTTTGGGACCAAAAAACGAGATAACAATCGCAGTGCAATCTAACTATGGTATTCTTCATTAATTCACATACAGGGTATGTAAAATGCTGCCGGTATATAAACAAAGAGAATTCTTGCACTCGCTACACATGTGTTGTTACTTACCTCTTACCGCAATACCATCAAGAGCACCAAGGAAGACATGTCGATCAATATTGAAAATGCACAACAGCAGATTTATTAACTTCAATCGATATTACCGGTTCAGATCACTGATAATGACTCAATTGTGGTCAGCATACAATAATGATACTAAAGTCATAATTATTATTGAGATCAGATTGTGCTGTTGAAAATTTGTAATGGTCCTGCTACCATCGGTTAATATCACTCAGTTCAAACACTCTCTCGCACAGGTAGATAGCATTGAATCCAATGGCTCCATATGTGATGAGCTTGTATGGTAGCTCAACCAGTGGTCTCTTGGCTACCTCCTCCACACCATGAGAAGGCATGATGGCAGGAAGGAGACGAAAGCACAGTAGCTTCATGACAAATCTTGTAGGCACCAGGAGCAGGATACCCACCACAAACCGGGTGATGCACAGACCAATCATAATCAAGGATGGGAAATAGACGGGAAAAGGGCCGGGAAGAATATCGTCCGGACATGTATTGTGAAAGTTACTGGCTATACACACCCCTAGACTGCTGCCCACGATGGCGGCTGTGTCTCCTCTATCCATGGTCCAATGATCTTCCACTGGGTAGATGTAGAATAAGAAGATAACAGTAGCTATAGAGGCAGGAGTGAAGTAAGACGAGTGAAGAATCAGTTCATCAAGAAGAGGAAGAAATGGGGTCAAGCAGAACAACATTATGAAAGAGACTACCACGCCTCCAATGATATCCTGTAAGAGAGAGAGGCACATGATGTAATAGTGATGTAATGGTGTTACCATGACACTGTGGACGCCCAGGTAGACCCTACTGACACACACAGTCAACCACCAGCTCACACTAATACACAGCATCACCCAGAATGGTATCTACAGCAACACACACACTAACAGGCCAGTCAGTGGAGCATAGCTCACCTCGTACCGTTGAGGTAACATATACAACAAATAGAATGGAACAGTGGTACACACAATCGCATGTGTAGACGGAAACCCATACTCCTGCTCTAGAACTGGGTTATCCTCAAGCCGAACAGCAGGAGGAGCAGACGGCCTACGCCATTTGATGAGACACTTTGCCGCCTGACCTACATACATTGACAGCGCCCAGAGCACAATAAGGTGGCGTGCTACCAGCATATCCACGTTCCAACATAAGTAAGGAAGAAAGGTGATGTAGAAAGGTTCATAACCCATTGTGGTGGCAAGTTTGAAACACAGGTCGATGAGAGAGCAGGTTTCTACAGTAACTTCTGGAATCTCTCGCTCAGGAGTGCCAAATTCTGGTGATGAAGGGGGACTGACAGGACGCCTCTTTCTTTGACGACCGATTGCTCCTCTTGCTAGTTTAAATACGCCATTCTCGAATTGATATTTTCTTCCTCTGCCTTTTTCGGATAAACCACGCCGTACTAAGGCCGGTTCAGTCCTGTAATCTTCGTCATTATCTTCCTCTACAATCACTCTCATCCCGAATGCCTCTTGGATCCTCCTCACTAGCATGGGGTCCCTCAGGTAAGTCACAGTATCTTGCAAACGCGCCATTGCGCTTGCTGCCGCCATCTTGAATTACAAAATTATTCTCCAATTATACGTAAATACAACAAAGAGAGACTGAGAGATTAATTTTTCTTGGATGTTCTTTTCTTGATGGACGCTATACACTGTGGGCAGTACCACTTGCCCTTTGGTGCCTCGGTGATGCCTACACAGCCATAGTGAAACCACTCTATGGTGCACTCAGGGTTATCACAACATATCATCTCTCCATAAGAGACCTGGTTACACAGACAATATCTGGGCTCATTGGGGTCTATGTAGCCCATGTAGTCATCTTGTATAGTCTCTGCTACTACCATAGACTGTGGCGTCTGTTGAACGATCTTCTTCTTGTGCGAACGAGCAGAGTCTGAGGTGATAAGAGCAATAGGGGGTTTCCCACCTGTTCCAGAGTAAAGGGTAGCTGGGGAGATGAACTGGTCGTCCAGGTCGAATAGATCAGTCTCAGTCTCAGAAGAGAGATTCAAGGAGACTAGATTAGAGCGCTCTCTACGTGAGTATCGTGGTAGACGACTTGATAAACCACCAGGTGATCGTGAGGGGCTATAGTCATCATGAAGGTCCCCTCCTATGGCGGACAGTAGATCATCTTGGTGGGCCGTGTGACGCCTCTTCTGACCTATTTGTGGTCTCTCTGGAGAGGGCGGTCTGTCAAGATGGAATGACTTCTGTTCCAGTGCCTCTGTTATACCTGCTGTATCCGCCTCCAGCTCTAGTGTGAATCTAGTGACGTCATGGTCAAGTCGCTTCATGTATCGATCAAGCAACTCGTGGATCTGAGTGGTTATTTTAACCTTCTCTGCCGACTCGCCTAGTGCTCTGTCGTACTCCTCACTCAGGCACGCAAACTGTTGTTCACGCCATTCTTGTTTCTTGCTTCGGGAAAGAGTGAAGAACGTCATACTGCGGTCCTCAAGGCTCTCCAGCTGCCTGCGCACTCGCTCATCCAGCTCTCTAACTTGTTTCAGACGAGTCTTCAATTCTTCAGGGAATACCTCAATGATCTCTAGGTAGTCTTCAAGATAATGCATATTGATCCAATGCTTCTCTAGTAGTCAGGACTCAAGAAAGATGTTGGACATAGGTAGCCATTTTGTTTTTAGTCGCCTCTCTAATTTAGCGCATGCGCACTTTAATTTTTCTTTTTCCACGTGCGTTGCTTGCCGAGATTTGAGAGTTCAAGAACCATGAACAAAGGCAAGAAGAGTCGTTCCTTTTTCAAGGATGAGGAAAGACAAACTCAGACACGAGCCAGTAACATCATAGCCGCTAAAGGTGCGAGACCCAGTGGGATCGATATCTCATCATTGTACCACACCATAGGTGTTGCTGATGCTGTACGTACTAGCCTGGGACCACGAGGAATGGATAAGATGGTGAGATATAAAGCTGAGCGATCAGTACAGTGTTTTGCTGTGTAGATACAAGGGCCGAAAGGAGACGTCACAATCACCAATGATGGAGCTACCATTCTGAAAGAAATGCAGGTCTTGCACCCAGTAGCCAAGATGGTAGGTCTCACCAGAGCTATTTGATCACTTGATTCCACTCACACTCTCAGTTAGTGGAGTTGTCTAAAGCTCAAGATATTGAGGCGGGTGATGGGACTACATCAGTTGTGGTCATGGCTGGCAGTCTACTCAGCAACAGCCAGAAGCTGCTCAACATGGGCATCCATCCAACCACAATATCAGAGTCGTACCAGAAGGCGGCAGAGAAGGCAATCGATGTACTGAACGGCATGGCTATACCTGTCAGTCTGTCTGATAGAGAATCACTGCTGAAGAGCGCTACCACTGCACTAAACTCAAAGGTATTCTCTCTCTCTCTCTCTCTCTCTCTCTCTCTCTCTCTCTCTCTCTCTCTCTCTCTGTGCTACGTTGTCTTCTTCTTTTGCAGGTGGTGTCTCAGTACTCTGGACAGCTCTCTCCTATATCAGTCGATGCTGTTCTCAAGGTCATTGATCCATCTACTGCTACCAACGTTGACCTCCGAGACATCAGAGTTATCAAGAAGCTAGGGTAAGTGCTGGCTCAGCATCCATGCGCTCACCACTTGCTCCTGCTAATCAGAGGTACAGTAGAAGACACTGAGCTGGTGGAGGGCCTGGTACTGGACCAGAAGGCTTCCCACACTGCTGGTGGTACTGCTCGGATGGAGAAGGCAAAGATTGGTCTCATCCAGTTCTGTATCTCGCCTCCGAAGACCGATGTGAGCTGCTTGCTAAGGACAATCACTGATCTCCACTTCTCTCTCTCTCTCAGATGGATAACCAGGTGGTAGTGTCTGACTACTCACAGATGGATCGGATCCTCCGCGAGGAGAGGCAGTATATCCTGGACATATGTAAGAAAATCAAGAAAGCTGGATGCAACGTGCTGCTCATTCAAAAGTCAATCCTAAGGTACAGTGCCTGATGCATTGTTACCTCATTGTGTGTGTTTGTCTATGCAGAGACGCTGTGAATGATCTGGCGCTCCATTTCTTAGCTAAGATGAAGATAATGGTAGTGAGAGACATTGAGAGAGAGGACATCGAGTTTGTCAGTCGGGTAAGGCGCGGTGTTAGTCTCAACATTTCCTGGTGTCATTAGTTGTCCTGCCCAGACACTGGGTTGTAGACCTGTAGCGAGCTTAGACCACTTCCTGCCCGAGCATCTCGGAGCTGCACAGCTAGTAGAAGAGATCTCTATGGAATCAGGCAGCATTGTAAAGGTGAGCTGCAATGAGCACACGGCAGACATGAGGATTAGTCCTTGGTTAGTTCACAGGTGCAGCCACTAATGCTAAGACGGTGAGTCTGATAGTTCGTGGCTCCAACAAACTTGTGCTGGAGGAGGCTGATCGATCTCTTCATGATGCTCTCTGTGTGATCCGATGTCTCGTCAAGAAACGGTCAGTATCCACAGCTAGTGTGTGTAATGATGCTGATGTTGCTGCAGTGCTCTAATTGCTGGAGGAGGAGCTCCAGAGATCGAAGTGTCCCTGCGATTGATGGAGCATGCCCAGACTCTCACTGGAATGGAGGGATACTGTTTCAAAGCCTTCGCCGAAGCAATGGAGATCATCCCGTACACACTTGCTGAGAATGCCGGGCTCAACCCCATCGCCGTGGTAACAGAGCTGAGGAATAGACACGTCCAAGGGGAGAAGTCTGCCGGCATCAATGTCAGAAAGGTTTGTTCAATAACAGCCGCTTCTCTGGGTCACTGGTCATCTTTAGGGTACCATCACGAATATCTTGGAAGAGAATGTAGTCCAGCCGCTACTGGTCTCTATATCAGCTATCAATCAAGCTAGTGAAACCACTCGCAGTATCCTCAAGATTGATGACATGGTGAGCCAGACCTGAGACCTGTAACTTAATCTTTCACCCATCTTTTGTGCAGATGAGTGCTGTTCGGGTCAACTAATGGCTGCTTGACGACAACAACAGTTTAACACACAATGTAGTTACAATAGTAATATTGAACAAGATTGTACATAAATTAATTTGAAGTATACTACTCACAAGATTTCTGAGGGTGCTTCACAAATCATAAACGATAAGTCAGGTAATTTCTCCAGCAGTGTTCTAGCCTCTTGGCTCAACTGATTGGTGTCTGGGGTCTTATGTCTCCATGTTGTCTTACTGGTGTCTAGTCCAAGCTGTACTAAATGTTCCTCTACACTTGCGACTGGACCGGCAGTGGGCTGTGTTCTGTTGGATTCTGGCTCAGCTGTGTTCGTAGCCTCGACTCCTAACTCGAGTAGCTCAGCGTCCATCCATGTTGATGAGAAGTCAGAGGTGGTAGGGAGGGCCTCTGTCTGTGATGGCGCACTGGTGAAGTCCAGGCCGACTAGGTCAGCATCCAGTGAGATACCTAAAGGGACAGAAGGTAAGGTAGAGAAGAGGTGTAGGTCTAACCTTGCTCTGATGGGTGAGTGGGTGACGAAGGAGGCAAGCTCAGATCAAGGAGAGTAGCACCTGTGGAGAAGATGAGATACTGCAGCTTGTGATTCAGCTAGCTGCTTACCCTGTGAGCTGTCCCAACCAAACGTGTCACCAGATTCCATCTTAGTCTAAGGAGAAGCACTTGGTTATACAGATAGATGCATGCACTAGGTGTACCTGGGGCTCTGGCTTAGATATAGACTCAAACCCAAACCCTTCTAATAGACCCGTTCCAGGTGACAGTAGACCATCACTCTGTGTGAGGAAGTGCATAGACCTATAGCTAGTGATGGCAGCACCTACCAACTGCTGTGAGTATACTGGTGTCTGTGCAGCTGCTGTCTTCACGGCAGGAGCCAGCTATACAAAGAGTGACTGATCTGTGCACACACAGAGTAACCCTCACCATTGGGTCAACATTGAGGGATGTGTAGAAGTGATCTTGTAACAGAGATTGCTTCCACTGGTATAGTGAGTTAGTGGATGCCGACTCAGTTGACAGTGATGACCACACCCTGTACGAGGAGTACATAGGTTAACATGCACCCCACCCAGACCACACCCACCAGTTGCTACTGGACTGTAGGTATTGCGTAATGTGAACCACGCTACTGCTAGCCGCACCCACCACCGTATCCATGGAGACCGATGGAAAGCACATGAACATCACATCCTTGGGTGCCTATGAAAACGACAAAATCAATATTCAAATCCATTGTACTATCGATGCAGTACCTGGGAATCAGGCCTCTGACTAGATGTACTCATTCCCATACTCCTAGCTGTTGGCGGAGATGCTGTATTGGTTCCTGTACTACTAACAAGTGGCGGAGGTGCCGAGAAGCTGCCAAATTCGCCAAAATCATCGTCTCCTTGAAAGTCACCAAATCCCTTGTCATCCTTCACAGTGACACTAGCATCAGAGAATGCTCCAAAATCTCCTACTCCGCTGCTAAAAGCAGTAAACTCATCTTCCTCAGCCGATGGTGCAGTGATGTTCTTGGTCCCTCCATTAGATTTGCTAGGTGCTGTGCTCGATACTGGATCAGAGAAGTCACTGAAAGCACCGAACCCTTCATCGGCACCAGTTGGCGGCACAGCAGCTGTACTGGTATCTTCTCTACTCCCTCCATTAGACTTGCTGGCTACTGGAGCTGCTGTAGAGAATGCAGCAAAGTCGCCTCCTCCACTAAAAGCACCAAACCCTTCATCCTCTTCAGCGTCATTCGATGATGTGGTGAACTGCCCGAACTCTTCATCGCCTGGTTTTGTGTTTGATACAGGATCAGAGAATGCATTAAAGTCCGCAAAACCTTCGTTCGTAGGATCACTTCCTCCTCCACTAGAAGCGCCAAACTCTTCTCCCTCACTAGCATTCAATGCAGCAGTTGGTTTAGTGATCTCTTCTGGTGCTGTGTTCAATACTAGGTCAGAGAAGTCGCTGAAAGCACCAAACCCTTCACCCAAAGCAGCTGTAGATGATACAGCAGGTTCCTTAGTCTCAAGTTTACTAGTTGCTGTGTTCAATACTGGGCCAGAGAAGTCGCTGAACGCACCAAATCCTTCTTCATCAGCAGGTAGTTTATTAATCTCTTCTTTGGTCCCTGCAGTCGTGTTTGATACTGGGTCAGAGAATGCATCAATAGAGCCAAAGACAGAGACTGGGTCCTGAGATGAGCTAGGGGGCGGGGCTGGTGTGGGCTTGTGGCTCTCGCTGGCTGTGCTCCACGATGTAAAATCAGCAAATCCTATGTCACTATCAGATGCTGTAGCAACAGCATTACTGGGATCAGTAACTGAAACAGTAGGTGTGGTAATACTACTAGCACTGGTAGACGTCACAGAGGAGGAAGAAGCTGAAGTGGTAGCTGCTGGCTCCTTTACAGAATTCGATTGGAAACCAGTGAAATCAGCGAACCCATCATCACCCCAGCCTTCAGAAGATGCTGCTGGATCACAGTCGCTAGTTTTTGCTCCATTGCTGCTTTGAGACGGAGTGGTACTTGAGGTGGCGCCATTAGGTTGAGGAGAGAGACTAGTACTGATGGAGGAGAGAGGTGCACCAGTGAAGGGGGCAAACTCTGGGTCATCCATAGACAGGTCAGGCAGTGGAGGAGGGAGAGGAGAGTCAGCTAGTAGAGGAGGAAGAGAGGAATCAGCTAGTGGAGGAGGAAGGGGAGAGCCAGCTAGTGGGTCGGTGACACCGCCCATGGGCAGGCTGAAGATGCCTTTGTTAGATGAGGTCTTGACAGCATCAGGAGAGAGAGAGAACTCGTCAAAGTCATCTGGTAATGGAGGAATCTCAAACACGGTGCCGCCTATCTCATGGAATAAGTGCGCACCGGAACCGTTAGCTGTGAAGAGGGGGCGTGGTCATAAAGTGAAAACTAGACTCACGCGACGATAGAGAAAGTGATGGCTCACCTGATTGCTGATCGGCGCCTGATGACGGCACTCCCAGAGGTACTGGAGGGAGAATGGGAAAATCGTCCTCCTTGGTCAACGCCATTAGTTCATAGGACACGTGATAGTCACATGAGGTTGTTGACAAACCAATAATGGGAGTGTCTTTAGCCACTCCCACATCGTCTTGCATTATTTTGTACACAAAAACAACAGCAGCAGCGCAAACGGCCCCATTGATCTCTCGACATTACTGCTAACGAGTGGCCATTATCTGGTTTGACAGTCACGCCATTATGGAGCTCTCTGTATGGGCGTCTCGCACCGTGTCGCTGGAAGATGTCAGCGGCAATGGCAGTAGCTTGCCAATCATTACCCCGACCCCAACAATGTCGCCTGCGTCTAATCTGGATCCCACCATCCTGGCTAGCCTACACTTGGGTCTAGTGATTGCCGCCTCTGTAGTGGTGGCGCTGTTGTTCGTCTTCGTTTATGCACAGCTGTTAGCTATCTTGTGTCTCGGCTACAAGCTCGTCTCTTATCAAACTATCTTTCTCTTCAATATCTTGTTCTGGGCTTCTCTCCGTCTCACTATGTACTCTTTCTATTATTATCATTGCTGTGAGCTGGTCAACAATCTATCTCCCTTCCCTAACTGGCTACTAATGTACTCTCCCTCGGTACTACTCTACTTCGCTCTAGCTCTCCTGGTACATTACTTTGGAGAGGTAGGCGCCCCGTGCACCCTCCCTATCATAACCTATGCTGTTTTTATCGCATGCACACACAGCAACTTTTAAAGGTTGTTGATAGAAAGCTGGAAACTACCTATCTAAGTCCCTCCTACAGCAAATACCAGTGTTTGAGGTAAGCCTGTGTTATCAAACGCACTATCAATACTGTATATTGTGCATCTCATGCTGTGTATAAACTATGTCTACTATTACTTGGCTTCCTCCAGATACACATTCATCCTCTCCTGGGGATTCTCTCTGCTGCTGTTCCTTGCAGGAAGTGTCACCTTCAGCATTCTCATTAATATCTGTAGCCATGTTAATGACAAGAACTACAAAATGTGCTCCACCATTGATAACGGTATACTGGTGCTGAGTATTGCAAGAGTTGCTCTACTAGAGAGCTTGCTGATGATCATGGGAATAGTACTAGGCATCTTCATTTTAGTGGTATGACACTCGCTCGCTCACTCACTCAATCACTCACTCACCCACTCGCTCACTCACTCACCCACTCACTCACTCACTCACTCACTCCATCTCCCTCCTCTCTCATCCGTTGCAGATATACACCACTAGAGCTGGTAAGGACATCATGGATGCTAGGAAGGTGTCCAAATGGCAGGCAGTAGTGATCTCTATCTTACTCATCATCTTATTCTCTTCTCGTGCTATCTATAACATGATTGCTGTACATTTTCAAACACTCATGACATTTGGATATGCTAAGATATCTTCGTCTGACATGGTATGGTACCAGCACCTGCTGTATTCACTGTTTCCCACCTCCCTCTCTCTACAGGCTGATTTCGATAGTGAAAGAGCAGGCGATATTATCTACTTTGCTGTCATGCTTCTCTGGGAGGTCGGTCCGATATGTCTCATCGTACTCTTCTTTCGTGTCAAGAGTCCATCATCAGTGAAGGTCAGTGCTACAGTAAGCACCAGCTGTATTGCATGTCTAGTGTATGTTAGGTGTGAGTGACCTCTCCCTCCATACAGGTAATAGCTAGAGCGTCCATGGACTCAATGCCGACAGACTACACAACTCGATTACTGATCAATACACACAGAGAGGACAATACTGATAGCGCCTACTATGGCTCTAACAGAACAAGGTACACCTACTATCACAATATTGATTAGATAATACTGCACTCTTGTTATTGTGTTTTATTTCAAGTTTCAACCATCGTAGAAGATAGCATTAAATCCACCTGCACACTAGTGTATTTCTCACATACCTGATCAATGCACATACCCATCTTATATACTAGCTCTCACGGATTATCAGTGAGACTCAAGGTTTTAGGCTCTACTACATGTATACGAAGAAAATATATATGACCAAAATCTCAGGATTTGAGCTAAACAAACAAACAGCAACTCATAACATACAGCAGTGTGTCAGTTTGTAGACAGCGTTATACAAGACCTTATTGAACTTACAAACCATGCAAAAATCCCATTGGCAGCATACTGCAGTCTAACTATAGCTTGTGAATATTGATAATAAATTATTATAGTTCATGTTTAAGGTGGCGGTATACCGATTTTTATGAATATTAATGAGCGACATTCTTTTATCTGCAACTCGTGACAAAGCAACGCTAGCAGCGTGAAACTCGCTCTGATGCATCAATGAGTGTGTCTCAATGTATAATGCAGCTTGAAACGTTGCACAATATTCTACACCAAGGAATAATGTAGGAACAATTGACATCGTACGGATACGCATTTTTCACGCCAAAAATCTCTCCTGGCTAACCATGCAGCAAAGGTTACCAGCTGAAATTCGACTCTTATAAACCATTTCTAGGTGCTGACGAAGAGTTTTCTGCATTTAATTTTTCAGATTTTAAGAAAAACACTTTTACATTCTAAATCATGGCTGATTTTGCAGTGACGTCCATGTTTGTCGATGCATAGAATAGCTATGTTCAGCGTGGGTCAACAAAACTCTTCGTCAGCACCTAGAAATGGTTTATAAGAGTCGAATTTCAGCTGGTAACCTTTGCTGCATGGTTAGCCAGGAGAGATTTTTGGCTAGAAAAATGCGTATCCGTACGATGTCAATTGTTTCTACATTATTCCTTGGTGTAGAATATTGTGCAACGTTTCAAGCTGCATTATACATTGAGACACACTCATTAATGCATCAGAGCGAGTTTCACGCTGCTAGCGTTGCTCTGTCACGAGCTGCAGATAAAAGAAAGTCTATCATTAATATTCATAAAAACCGGTATACCACCACCTTAAATGAGTGTGTTTGTGCTTGGGCGAACTTTTGGCTGAAATAATTATAGAGGTTGAAGATCCGGCCAAACTGCAGAGATTAGCACTACAAAATTTTGTTCTTGCATAAGTCATTATTGATAATTTTATCTGTCTACAGTAGTCACGTCTCAATACCTCAGCACCACCCTGGCTATGGCAGTTCTTATCACAGCAGTGCTCCTCAGAGCAGCAAGCCCCCTTCAGTCATGCCTGGGACCACACCCCCTCAACTATTCACAGGCAGTCCATCAGTTTTTAGTAACAGATAACAGCATTTCTATCAACATCATTTGTGTTGTTTGTTTGTCTTGATTTGTTGACCCATGCATGTATACACAAGGTCATTATTATTCAAAACCTTGTTGTGTGCAATTTATAATAATGTACAATACCGTAAAAATATTTTTAAATAATAATTATTAAAATTTTATGAGAACTAAACCCTAGCCTCATTCTCGTACTGTACTAGTCCCGTTCCCAGGAGGATTAGTGTAGGAAATAGTGAGAAAAAGAATAATGTTATTGAAACATCTTTCACATAAAATGTTTGAACACAGTTTGTGGTACTAGAAATGTGTTATTAGAATACGACAAAAATGAGTTTGTATCAAATATTATAATATTGTTTATGCTGACAGAACTACCTAGACCACTCCAAGGAAACGTTGTTAATAATAATAATAAGAAATGAACAACTATAGATGAGAGATAGAGAGAGCAGGAAGACGTGTGTAGGAGCAGTTTGCAATGAAATGAGAGCTGAAGGTCTACCCTAGTCTGAGGTCTACCCTAGTCTGAGCTCTTCTGCAATATGTGACGCAACTTGCTTGAACGCCATAGAGTTGCCGGATATCCTCTTGAAACGAACTCCATTGACTGATAGTCGAGGTAGCTTGCACACCTCCATCTCCCATTGGACTAGATTACCACCTTCTCCCTCTCCGTGTGAGCACAGCATCAAGAACCGCTCTCTCAGTTCGTAGTCAATGGATAGTAAGTCCAGCACACGCCTGATCTCAGTCATCATGTCATTAGGGTCCATGGCAGAGGTCGTCTTCATGTTCCATGTAAATCGCAGCGATCGAGGCTTCTCATGGTCACCCCTGAGAGAGAGAGAGAGAGAGAGAGAGGGAGGATACTTGTGAGACACTAGTCCTGATTAAGTGAATCATGCTTTATACTGTACACACCACTGAGTTACTGCTCTAAAGCAGATGGTCTATCATTGACTAACCTTCGACTAAATCTTGCTGGTATTAGTCTCTTGAAGAAACCTCCACCAGCTGACATCTGAGCACTGGGTGAGGCTATCCCGTGAGAGGGGCTTTGTGAGTTCTGGTGAGGGTTAGAGCGACCCCGCGGTGTGTAGGAGTATGTGCTCCTGTTGGGGGCGTGGCGAGTGAATGGCTGATGGTGTGTGGTACCGGATGAGAGAGGAGTGGGAGTGAGAGAGAGTTGCTGACGATGAGGTGCAGTGCTAGGGAGGGAGGGAGAGAGAGAGAGAGAGGGAGGGAGAGAGAGGGAGGGAGAGAGAGGGAGGGAGAGAGAGAGAGGGAGGGAGAGTAACCCTGTTGCCATGATCCAATGCACACTATCTTACTTTGGTCTGTATGCTGGATCTAAGGGCTCGTCGTGAGGGGAGAGGGTGAGTGAGGCGCGTGGTTGCCCTGTCGACCTACTAGTAGGTGTCCGTGATGAGTACGAACGTCTGAAATTGGTAGCTCCAGAGGAGCCTACACTGGTGTTCAGCTCACTAGGAGGTGGCCTGAATGG
>OZ024784.1:18594904-18613791 GCA_964017065.1 Haliclona indistincta
GCAGCAGTAGTAATGACAATATCTATTGTAGATACATATCCTGTCTCTAACAGGCAGTGTTGCACACACAACACTTTGCCATGGGTGAGGCAGGAAAGGATATGTCACTTAGCACTCACACACTATGTTTGTCTGTTCTATCATGTAACAAAGCAAGAATGACCACAGGAATGCAAGATCATGTAGACCAAAGAGCTAGCTAGCAAGCAGTCGAATGGTGACGCCAACAGCTGTAATGCAGATTCTGTAACACAATGACTCATGATATCAAGCACATCTTTATTTGTTCTTGATTTATCATGATAATTATACAGGTGTCATTAACATTCCATCAACACGCCCACACACCACCAATCAGCTCAGTGATTATTCCCATTACTAATTTATACCACTACTACCAAGAAGCACAAGAGACAGACAGACAGAGAAGACAGGGAGACAGTGTGTGTGTAGACAGGAAGTGGGTATGAGAATGAAATAGTTTAGCTGGTCCAGCTGACTAACATGCCAGTAGCTAGGAGCTGCATACCAGAGAAGCATGAGTAAGTGGGAGAGGAAGGAGAGATATCAGAACAAGCAGCCAGGGGGAGGCTAGCTGTAATATGACTCTTGTAGCTGCACTACACTTAGTCTACACAACAACAACACTACTCCTCCCTCCCTCTTTCTTCCTTCTCCCTCACTCACTAGTTGTTGTCAAGGTCTCTCTCTCTTTCTCACCTTTGCACTAGTGTCTACCTCGTCCACAGTAGGAAGGATAGTGCGATTACCGCCAGGGGGTCCCGGTAAGGAAGACATGGTTACTAGACAAGCACCGTGACAGGGACGATGGCGAGAGACGTCTATGTAACCTTTAAGCTAAGCGATTCAGAGAGCTGACAGCAAGCCTGCTACTGCCCGATTGAGAGTTGGAGAGAGTCACGTTAGAGAGAGGACACCATGAAAGGTTTCAGTCAGTGAGTAAACGGGCCGACTAGGTAGTTGGCAGATAGTGGATCGGCTGTGTCCGGTAAGTTGTACAAGATGCCTCTAAGGTACGAGTAGATCGCAGAGAATGGATGATAGAGACAATAGCTATGCTCTGGACAGATCACCGGGAGTGTTCTAATGGACACACACACGCCATCTTCACTGGCTCGATCATAAAGTGTTCAGCAGTGAACGTGACGTCATGAATACGTCACTGGTTATTAATACAAGGGGTTATTAATTCCACATGGCTCAAACATTTACAGAGGATGGTCATGGGACTCAAGAACACCAGCAGACCAGCACACAGGAGCTACTCGAGCACTACATTGCTGTGAACAGCTTAGCAGAGAAGATACTAGCTGACAAGCAGCAAGTAAGACAAACAGAGCCAGCTAACATTATTATATTGCTGGATCGATGTATATCTTTGATGTTCATGATGTGCTGGTGTAAATTAGTGATTGCTTGTTTCTCTCAGATTGTAGAGCTTGAAGTGAGAAGGAACAAGTGCCGAGAGGCGACTAGGGAACTGAAAAAATTCCAGTCATCCAAGAAAGGTATGTGATACATCTTCAATGATGAGCAGGATATTGAATTATGTCAATCAAATCAGTGTGATACCATGGTGATAATGATCATGTGTCTCGAGTAATGCAAACATCAAAGCTAGTAACAGATACTGAGCATACTCCTCTTCACTAGGGTAGTTGCTGTAATACCACCATGCCCCACTTATATGAACTACTCTTGGATTTAAATTTTATGCCCAATTTTGCATTCCTGAGGTCTAAAGTATGCAAACAGCTGCAGCTGAAGTTTAGTTTACAATGCTCATCATAATACTAATGATAAGCTCAAACACCAACAGGTTCCAAGTGTTGGACATGCTTTGGTAATACGTTTCTCAAGATGGACACCACTTCAAGCATTGCTATGTTACAGACAGGTAAGGCGCCGTACAGTAGCAGCACAGCGAATCTAACTGGTCAAGACTTTAAACAGATCAGGCAACCATTCAAGATGAGGTTGCTGAACTAAGAGACGGTCTGAAGCCTCAAGTTGAGGAGCTACACAGACTAGAAGGTACAGTCACTTGGTCACTGTTCCAATCAATGACCACTTATAGGGAAAGCGGAACCTAAAGGCTTCACACTTCAAGGAATGAGTACCCAAGACCTCACATTCCTGCACCAGCAGCAACATTCCTAGCCAGTAAACACATGGTTAAGTAACAATTATCTCATTAACTAACAAGTCAACCAGCCCTGTTCAAGCAAACAGACAAATATATAATTATTACTACATGTAGTGTTTAGATAACACAAGAAAGTGGTGATTGATTCTATTGTTCAGCATATAATAAGACCACACCCATTATCTCGGGGCAGACTAGCGTATTCCTATTATTCCTGACTGTAACAGCTTCTCCAGTTTAGTAGCGATTTGAGGATTTTGAAGGTGTCTACAGATAAATAGAGAATAATATTGAAACGGTAGACAAACAGAGCATAATATTAAATATTGAAACATGGTACATACTCTTGGAGTGCTCTGGGGTTCTCTTGCATCTGTTGAAGTATCATCTGCATGGCAGGGTCCTGCAGGATCTGCTGGACCTCAGGGTCCTGCATTGCACGCTTCCTTCTCTCCTCTGGGTTGTCCTCTATACTGCACTTACGAATACCTTCTTTAGCATCCTGTGAGTCAGGTACTGATAATTATCACAGGAAGGCTGGTTCCTATACTCACCGCATTGTTAGGGTCCAGTTCCAGTGCTTTCCGATATGATTCCATCGCCTTTACAGTATCTTTGAGTGCTAGTAAAGCCTGACCTTTCCTGAGATAACCCTTGACTGTGATAAAACAAATAATGTAGCTGCATTGGACTGATTCCCATACTCACTGAACTCTGGATCCAGTCTGATGCACTCATCACAGTCCTGCACAAAGCTAGTTAATCATGTCTTAGCTGCTCATTTACAAACCTTGAGAGCTAAGTGACATTCCAGCAGCTTGATGTAACAAGCAGCTCTGTTGCTATATAACTTAGCGTCTTCAGGATTCCTTTTGATTGCTTCGTTGTAGCTCTTAATAGCATCGGCAAAGTTTCCTACAGTGGGTGGAGTCTTGCTACCACACCCACACACTAAACGTACCTTTCTGGAAGTGTTCATTGCCTGCTTGCTTGGCTTCTACACTCTTCTCAGGATCAATATACGCCTTCTCTTCCTCCTCCTTCAGCCACTTTTGAGCCTAAATGCGTCATAATAAATGATCCTTGCATCTCCATTAGTAGCAAAGGCGGCTACTGACCTCAGCTTTCCTTGACATCACTTCAGGAGTGCGATGCTCAGCTAATGACTTGTCATAGTACTTGACGGCCGGTCCCCACTGCTGTTGCTTGTAGTACACATTACCCATCCTTGTGTACGCTCTGAGCAGAGATGAGACTGTCTCATGAAGCAGTGTGTCACTCACTTGGCAATGAGCTTGTAGTCAGCTCTGACCTCTCTCCCTCTCTCTACCGCTCTCTCGCATATCTCCACACACTGGTCATACTCTCCTTGCTCAAAGAACACGGCTACAGAAAAGTATAGTACAAAATTATACTCATTGTACAGTAACATCAAAGGGAACAAGTGCGATGTGTAAATTTCATTTACTCAAGTGCATAACTGGCTCATGCTAATAAGAGCCTCCTTTGTCTGATAAGGAGGTGTGTATAGACTCACCAGCTTTGTTGGTCAGGAAAGTGATATTGTCGGGATCCAGCTCAATAGCTCTATCATAGTGTTCCAGGGCAGCTGTGAAGTCCTTCTTCTTATAAGCAGCATTGCCCTTGTCCTTCTCACCCAGGGCCTGAGCAAGTGTGAGTGTAACACGAGCATGCTGCGTCCTGGCGTACCTCCTTCTTTCTCTCACTCTCACTAGTTTCTTCCTCCATGGGTTCAGGTGGTGTAGCTGACGGCTTCTTGGCTGCTGTGGGCTTCTGCACAAGTGGATCATCCTCGTCTTCTGTGAGTGAGTAAGTGAGAGTAAAGTACTAGAAGAGAAGGAGATGGGACATTCACCAGGTGCAACTTTGAGATCGACACCAAGGAGCACTCCAAGAGCTACCAGATAGCGCTGGTCATTCATGTACCTACAACAATATGGAGGAACGTGTCGCATCACACATGAGCAACATGGAGGCACACTGCCGCCACATCACACATGAGCAACATGGAGGCACACTGCCGCCACATCACACATGAGCAACATGGAGGCACACTGCCGCCACATCACACATGAGCAACATGGAGGCACACTGCCGCCACATCACACATGAGCAACATGGAGGCACACTGCCGCCACATCACACATGAGCAACATGGAGGAGGCACACTGCCGCATCACACATGAGCAACATGGAGGCACACTGCCGCCACATCACACATGAGCAACATGGAGGCACACTGCCGCCACATCACACATGAGCAACATGGAGGCACACTGCCGCCGCATCACACATGAGCAACATGGAGGCACACTGCCGCCACATCACACATGAGCAACATGGAGGCACACTGCCGCCACATCACACATGAGCAACATGGAGGCACACTGCCGCCACATCACACATGAGCAACATGGAGGCACACTGCCGCCACATCACACATGAGCAACATGGAGGCACACTGCCGCCGCATCATACATGAGCAACATGGAGGCACACTGCCGCCACATCACACATGAGCAACATGGAGGCACACTGCCGCCACATCACACATGAGCAACATGGAGGCACACTGCCGCCACATCATACATGAGCAACATGGAGGCACACTGCCGCCACATCATACATGAGCAACATGGAGGCACACTGCCGCCACATCATACATGAGCAACATGGAGGCACACTGCCGCCACATCACACATGAGCAACATGGAGGCACACTGCCGCCACATCACACATGAGCAACATGGAGGCACACTGCCGCCGCATCACACATGAGCAACATGGAGGCACACTGCCGCCACATCACACATGAGCAACCAACATGGAGGCACACTGCCGCCACATCACACATGAGCAACATGGAGGCACACTGCCACCACATCACACATGAGCAACATGGAGGCACACTGCCGCCACATCACACATGAGCAACATGGAGGCACACTGCCGCCACATCACACATGAGCAACATGGAGGCACACTGCCGCCGCATCACACATGAGCAACATGGAGGCACACTGCCGCCACATCACACATGAGCAACATGGAGGCACACTGCCGCCACATCACACATGAGCAACATGGAGGCACACTGCCGCCACATCACACATGAGCAACCAACATGGAGGCACACTGCCGCCGCATCACACATGAGCAACATGGAGGCACACTGCCGCCGCATCACACATGAGCAACATGGAGGCACACTGCCGCCACATCACACATGAGCAACCAACATGGAGGCACACTGCCGCCGCATCACACATGAGCAACATGGAGGCACACTGCCGCCGCATCACACATGAGCAACATGGAGGCACACTGCCGCCGCATCACACATGAGCAACATGGAGGCACACTGCCGCCACATCACACATGAGCAACATGGAGGCACACTGCCGCCACATCACACATGAGCAACATGGAGGCACACTGCCGCCACATCACACATGAGCAACATGGAGGCACACTGCCGCCACATCACACATGAGCAACATGGAGGCACACTGCCGCCACATCACACATGAGCAACATGGAGGCACACTGCCGCCACATCACACATGAGCAACATGGAGGCACACTGCCGCCACATCACACATGAGCAACATGGAGGCACACTGCCGCCACATCACACATGAGCAACATGGAGGCACACTGCCGCCACATCACACATGAGCAACATGGAGGCACACTGCCGCCACATCACACATGAGCAACATGGAGGCACACTGCCGCCACATCATACATGATTTATTACTCACTTCTGCAGGGCTTGGTGATCACCACCAAGCTCGTCAAGCCCTTTCACAAAATCTCTGTCCCTCATGAATGCGGCGGTCTTTGGATCTTTCATTAGACGTTTCTTGGCGTCCTTAGCACGAAAAGGGTTAACAACCTCCACTACAGTAAGAAACGGCACGTATAAAATGATAGTGAATCAGTGCTAAACAGCACTTTTCTGTTGTTGGCATTCTTCCAGGCCTTTCTTCAACTGCTCGTTCTCTGGATCCTTCTCCAGTCCTAAGCGATATGCCTCCTCCGCATCCGGCCAACGACCGAGACCAACTAAAGCAGCACCTTTACGCGAGTATCCCTGGCACGGAGAGAAGTGTACAGTTACCTAGCTTGTGTCGTCATCTTCTCACCTTGCCCCATTTTGGGTTTATCTTGATGGTTTCCTCGGCATCTTTCAGCGCCTTACTATACTTCTCTTCCTTAGCATAGGCCGCGGATCGGTTACTGTACAGAACGTGGTTACTAGGGTCCTGCTTTATAGCCTCCGTGTAGCAATCAATCGCTCCCTTATTGTTTCCCCTCTTCATCTCTTCATTACCCTCGGTCTTCCATTGAACAGCCTGCATACCGAGATACAGGTTAGGTAGCTACTCTGGATCACTCACCGTCTTGCTCGCCATGGCGATTCTTCGCGCGTTGTGAGATCAAGAGAGACTCTTCTAGAACCCGCAGCAAGCACGTGGAAATAGAGGGCGTGGCTGAGACTGAGTAGGCGGTGCCGGTGAGAACCAGTGCATGCAGTGCAGTACAGTGCAGTGAGAACTAAAACGATCGATCGCGCGCTAAGACGTCTAAGCAATGAATGCTCCTCCAGTTAGTGTGAACTTGCTGTCTGCTCGACCCAAACTAGTTTCTGCTGCTACGAGAGGTAACTGTAAAAAATCCGCGTGGGACATTTTGCTCAATGAATATCATTATTTTCTCTAGCTGGTTTGCAGACGGTAGATAAGTTGCTGCACTGCTCAGAGGCTGAGCTAGTAGGCAGGACAGGTCTGTCACTAGAAGAGGTGAGGGAGCTCGTCCTGTCAGGCTCTGAAGCAGTGATTGCTGATCATCCAGTGAGCTCCGCCCTACAGCTGTATCTCAGCAACAAGGCACTTCCTAACTACGGTAATCAACATTGCAGGCAGATCACAATTATTGTTTCTCAGGTAGATTGAGTGTGGGTTGTCCGGTGCTAGACTCATTCCTGCGCGGTGGTATCCTGGTTCCTGCTCTGACTGAGATCGCTGGCAACAGTGCGGCTGGCAAGACCCAGCTCTGTCTACAGTTGAGTCTCTGTGTGCAGTTACCACGACAACAAGGAGGACTAGAGGGCGGAGCAGTGTATGTATGTACAGAGGATGCTTTCCCAACTAAGAGGCTACAGCAGCTAGTAGAGGTGTTCACTGCTAGACCAGGGTGCAGCAGGACTATACAGCAACTGACAGACGCCATCTTTATTGAGCATTGTGCAACTACTGTGAGTTTGCAACTTGTGTTGTATGGATGGTAGGTTGCCCGCTTTGGAAAAGTTACTTTACTATTTTTTTGATGATAATCTATCGAGCTAGACTCAAAGCTTTTTTGATCATAGGGTAACGTCATTTCTTGTCCACCTAAAGTATTTGTTTGATGAAATTCCGATTGACTGATTCGATAAAAACCCACCCTGCCTACCTGCTCATAGAGCTAGTACGTTGGCAAGGCCCTCTACTAGCAGTACCAAACAAGGCACTAGACCAGGCTACTAGTAGTAGTGGTGCATCTGGTGCTGGCACGCACACCTCAACACCCCGGCTTAAGCTGGGATTCGAACACGGGTACCCCATGTTATAAACCAAACAGTCACTTGTGGGTGGTTACCAGTTACTATAAAAGGTGGAACTTCTAAAAATGCATGTAATTTTTGTGCTGAACAAGAATATCATAACCATTTTTTCACGAGCTTTCGCAGAAAAATTAAATTCACGAAATTTAGGCAATTTTGATGCTCAAATCGTGTAACTGCACTAATGGGCACATTTTTGTTCTCTCTCTTTCTCAGGCATCCATGAGCTCTTTGCTTCAGTACAAGTTGCCTTCCATGTTGCAGCAACATCAGTCCATCAAGCTGCTAGTTATAGACTCCATGGCTGCTCTCTTCAGAGCTGAGTTCACCTCTGCCCAACTGGTTCATCGTGCTCACATGTTGCGATCATTCGGAGCCCAGCTTCACAAACTGACCAACCACTACAACATTGCTGTAGTGTGCACCAATCAGGTGTGTGTATGTGCGTCACCCTGTATTACCAACATGTCAGTGTAGGCGACAGCTGATGCAGAAGAGGAGAGCGGTATGAGACCGGCGCTGGGACTAGCCTGGGCCGATGTGGTGGGAACCAGGCTAGTGATGTACAGGAACGAGGCTGTGAGTGATGAATCACTACCTCAGGTATGATGTATTAGTGACATAGAGGTGAGTGAGTGTGTTCTGCTGTTTAGCGTGGTCCAGTCCCTCGCAAGATGGTGATACAGCTATCTTCACACCTTCCTCCTCTCTCACTCCATTACTACATTGATCAAGAAGGCATTCATGGAATACAATAAACCTGAACTCGTCTCCCTCCCTTTCTCTCTGTCTCCCTCCCTACCCTAACTCCCTCCCCCTCTCTCTCTCTCTCTCTCCCTCCCTCTCCCCTAACTCCTTCCCTCCATCCCCCCCTCTCTCCCTCCCTCTCTCTCTCACTCTCTCTCTCCCTCCTCTCTCTCTCTCTCTCTCTCTCTCTCTCTCTCTCTTCCTTACTTTTGTACTGATTATAGTACAAATAAATTTATTACTCTTTAAAAGGTGATGTACAATTATTAACAACAGCAGATAAATTTTGTACAATATTGTTATACTTCATAAAAAGTGTTTTGCGATGAACCTGTGAAAGCAAAATTAATTTCGCAAAAATTGTTTGACATTATGGCAGTTCACTGTTTGATCGTGATTTTCACACAATTGCAGACAGAGTGACGAAGAGAGAGGGAGACAGTTTGATCTAAAAAAATTTGAGTGCGTTGACAGCGGAGAAGGCAGCAACCTTCTCGCCGAGTGTAGCAGCACTAGGAAAGGACGAGACGACTACATAGTCGCCATTGTCACTGTCAGGGTCACCCTCGGGCTTTACCCATGTGACGACCTTCATGTTGCTGTAGCCAGCATATAGCTCCCGTGAACAAGAGGTGATAGCAAGACTACAGAGAGAGATGAAGACAGTTAGAAATGGAAGAATGGAAATGAAGAGAGAAATGAAGGGTTGCCCTACCTAAGTACAGGTGTTGCGCGATTGAATGGGTTGCTTAGCGTACAGGTGGGACTAAGATCCCAGGAGCTCCAGAACCTGTATTGTGACAATGGTTATTGTTACACACCACTGGACCAATGTACTCACTGTACGTCGCCATTAGCCATCCCTCCAATCAACATATTGGTGTAGACACCTTCAGGAGCTGAGGTATAGCAGAGTGACATCACCTGTTGATCCAGTTTGATGCGTTTGATCAGCTTTCCATTGATGGTCCATAACCGGAGGTAGTGGTACTTGAGACCAGCCGGTGAGAGGCGTCCCTCGTTTAGTCTATCCACTCTCATTCTCTTACTGCACAAAGTAGCTATGTCACCGAGTGTGGGACTGATGGCAACACATGTGACTGGTCCATCATGAGGCTTCAGAGTATTAATATAACATAATCTATAGGTAAGACAGAATGAATATTATGTGTCTATTGTTTGAGGGAATGTACAGACCTGTTGCTATCCCATATGATACATGTTGTATCCTCACTGCCACTCACTACGATGCTGTATGGCTTGCAAGCTACTAGACAGTTGACCTGTCCACTGTGACCACGCATGTGAGTCACCTTCTGCTTGTAGTTAAGTGACTAGAAGAGAAAGCAAGAGAATGAGCAAGTGATAGGAGTGAGTGGATGAGTGAGTGAGAGAGTGAGTGATAGGAGTGAATGAGTGAGAGAGTGATAGGAGTGAGTGGATGAGTGAGTGAGAGAGTGATAGGATGAGTGAGTGAGTGAGAGGAGTGAGTGAGTGAGTGAGTGAGAGGAGTGAGTGAGTGAGAGGAGTGAGTGAGTGAGAGGAGTGAGTGAGTGAGTGAGTGAGTGAGTGAGAGGAGTGAGTGAGTGAGAGGAGTGAGTGAGTGAGTGAGAGGAGTGAGTGAGTGAGTGAGTGAGTGAGTGAGAGGAGTGAGTGAGTGAGAGGAGTGAGTGAGTGAGTGAGTGAGTGAATGAGTGAGTGAGTGAGTGAGTGAGTGATAGGAGTGAGTGATAGGAGTGAGTGAGTGATAGGAGTGAGTGAGTGAGTGATAGGAGTGAGTGAGTGAGAGAGTGAGAGAGTGATAAGAGTGAGTGAGTGAGAGAGAGAGAGTGGGTGATAGGAGTGGGTGATAGGAATGAGTGAGTGAGTGAGTGAGTGAGTGAGAGAGTGAGAGAGTGAGTGAGAGAGTGAGTGATAAGAGTGAGTGAGTGAGAGAGAGAGAGTGAGTGAGTGATAGGAGTGAGTGAGTGAGTGAGTGATAAGAGTGAGTGAGTGACAGAGAGAGAGTGAGTGGGTGATAGGAATGAGTGAGTGAGTGATAGGAATGAGTGAGTGAGTGAGTGGGTGAG
Organism: Haliclona indistincta; assembly: GCA_964017065.1. NCBI lineage: Eukaryota > Metazoa > Porifera > Demospongiae > Haplosclerida > Chalinidae > Haliclona > Haliclona indistincta. The sequence continues at coordinate 18,605,517 of OZ024784.1, forward strand.
TGAGTGGGTGAATGAGTGAGTGGGTGAGTGTTATACACACTTGAGCAGTGTTAATGATGGTCCAGAATGATACTACACCAGCTGTACCAGCAGTCACTAGTACCTGACCATTAGACACACACTGACAGCATGTCACCTGAGTGAGATGGTTGGTCAAACAAACAGTGATAGCGGCATGTTCCATACCTTATTGAGAGGATGGTGGTGTAATTTAATGCTCCCATTCTCAAACCCAACTGATCTCACAGCTACCGAGTTATCCCAGTTGCCCCAGGTCACTAACAAGCTGGAGTGAGTCTGAGAGGAAGCTAGGAAGAAGTTAGTCTCTCTCTCCATCACTAGCAGCTCTCCAGACGATATGCATAGCAGTCTCTCTGGAGTCCATCTTGTTTCAAGCTTGTTGTATAGTGTGGGCGTAGGCGGGTTATCATTCCCTATGAACTCTAGCTCACAGCTGCATGTTGATCGAGGGTCTTTCTGTCTGAGGAGCTGTACGTACAGCCACACGTACGGGTTACCATAGCGCATTAATCCAGAGGAAGAGCTAGTGAGGCGCCGCAGAGCTGTGCCGACACGTATTCTGAAAGCAGTGAGTACAGTTGACTTGGAGCGAGGCTGATGGGGCTCTTTGAAGAGCTGCAGAGGCATCTGCCCATAGGTCTTCACCATTGCTCGCATGGCGTCCTGCTGGGTGGGGTCATCAATGGCGTCTATGTTAATACCATCACCACCATAGTAGGTCTGGAGAGGAAGAGAGAGAGAGAGAGATAAAGGAGAGAGAGAGAGAGATAAAGGAGAGAGGGAGAAGACTAGCTTACAGCTGGATGGAAGACATTGATAGCTTGTATAGCTGCCTTGCCAGTTTGCTTGAATCCAAACACAAGATCAATCCACTCGTGAAGATGCTTAGACACGTACTCACTCTCAAGAGCCTGCAGGAGTACAGAAATAAAGAGGTGTGTCAGTGGGTGTGGTCACACAAACCTGTCTGTGCTTGAAGACGAACAAGCGTGGATCATCCTTCGCCCACGGGGGTAACTCAACATGGTCCACCTTTTCTCCACTCTGCTTCACACCAAAGTTGAGACCTGACGCACAAAACACGATAGTCATGTGACAATCACATGACACTAGCTCACGTTCTCTGTTGACGAGGAACTCAGGAAAGTAGTAGAACTCAGGAATGAGCTCCTTCACATCAGTAGCCGACTCAGAGGAAGACAACCACCATGTCGTACCAACATTATGGAACGATCGGTCGGCTATATCAAAACTCTTGCCTAGAGACAAATGATACAGTGAGTGAGTGATCGAGTGAGTGAGTGAGCGAGCGAGCAAGTGAGTGAGCGAGTAAGTGAGTAAGTGAGTGAGTGAGTGAGCGAGCGAGTGAGTGGGTGAGTGAGTGAGCGAGTGGGTGAGTGAGCAAGTGAGTGAGTGGTACCTTGAAAGTCCAGGAACATCCCGGTAAATGGTGGTATTCTAACTAGGAAGTGCAGCACTATTCCACTGTTAGAGTAGTGAGATCCATAGTGATATGGCTTAGAGCTGAGTCCAGACACGCCCTGAACTGCTACGCCCTTTGATGCACACTCAGCTTCCAAGTACTGCAGTTACCATGGTAACCAGTAAACTAAACAGTGTGAGAGGGGTTATTCACCTTGTACGTGTTGACGTATTTATCGATCTTGGAGTCGTCTTGAATTGATATTGGACACTCGAACCGCCTATATACAGAGCATGTGAAACAACTCTCTTCCTTCCTCTCAACCATTCCTCCCTCACCTTCCCTCTCTCACTCCTCCCCTAACTCACTCTTACCTGAATGATGATGGTGACAGCAGGTCAAGCTCCTTGCTGCTATAGTCTGCTAGTACGAAGGGGAACACTGGATACTGCATTAGGTCATTGAATGTTCTTCCAGCCAGCTTATTCAACTCCATCAGATACTCAAAATTAGTGAGCTCTCCCTGCTGCCAGCTGAGGTGGGCGGGGCAATACAGTAAGTAGGCGGAGTCACTACCAGCTGCATGCTCACCTTAGAGTAACACTTTTCAGTTTCCCGCTCTCGGTCTGACCATGATCAATGAGATTAGGCATGTCTAGCTCTAGGAGGGACGCATGCACTCTCTCACGTATCTGAGAAGAGATTCAAATAAAGCACAATCTGCAAATGCTGTAATAATTACGATGTGACAACTACAATGAAGCGATATATCACAACAAACATGAGAGAGAGCTAGAGTGGGAGGAGAGCTAGAGTGGGAGGAGAGCTAGAGTGGGAGGAGAGCTAGAGTGGGAGGAGAGCTAGAGTGGGAGGAGAGCTAGAGTGGGAGGAGAGCTAGAGTGAGAGGAGAGCTAGAGTGGGAGGAGAGCTAGAATGAAAAAAGAAAAAGGGAGAGACAAGGGTAGAAGTTGTCACGTACATGAACAGACTCAAAGGATAGTAGAAAGGTAACTCCATTGATCAAGAATATCTCGAGAGCATTGTCCTTCAACATGTAGCGCCGCTTGTGTATCTCAACCACATCGTGATGTTGCCATGACAACAACGCAGTGTCCTCATCAAATGGAAGAGCCTATGTGGAATAAGTCACATAATAAGCACAAGTGAACAGATAGACAGACAGACAGACAGACAGACAGACAGACAGACAGACAGACAGACCTTTGTGATGTTAGGGTCACCAACTGGAGCATCACCGACAAAATAGCAAGAGAGATTAGCTAAAGAAAGGGAGAGAGAGATTTATAATAGTACATGTTTTGAATATGAATGAGAGAGTGAGTGAGTGAGAGTGAGTGAGTGAGTGAGTGAGTGAATGAATGAGAGTGAGTGAGTGAGTGAGAGTGAGTGAGTGAGTGAGTGAGTGAGTGAGTGAGTGAGTGAGTGAGTGAGTGAGTGAGTGAGTGAGTGAGTGAGAGAGTGAATGAATGAGAGTGAGTGAGTGAGTGAGAGTGAGTGAGTGAGTGAGTGAATGAATGAATGTGAGTGAGTGAGTGAGTGAGTGAGTGAGTGAGTGAGTGAGTGAGTGAGTGAGTGAGTGAGTGAGTGAGTGAGTGAGTGAGTGAGTGAGTAAGTGAGTGAGTGAGTGAGAGTGAGTACTCACAGACGATAAGGTTCCCTCTACACCAGTTGTCGGGACTGATAACATAGCATTGTTGAGGCTGACTATTACTAGAAGGATAACATCATATTATTATTGCTATTACTAGGTGTAGCTTACGTTTCCTCTCCTTCCTGACGCACTACTTTAGAGAATAACCCTTTCACACCCTCATAAGCTGTCTTCTTGAATATAAATGAGAGAGGTGAAGTCACTAGAGGGGAGAGAGATGAATAATGTTGCTTTTTACACACACACTCACAGTTGTCAGTTGAAGACTCTTGTCTTCGTGATGCTGCATCGCTCTTATCTGGTTTGATGAGGAATCGCTCACTGATAGTTCGAGGCACTGATAACAGTCTTCGTCTGACACGGGAGGGTCCCTCAGTGGGGTCCAGCTGCCAGCACATGGGACGCTTCTCATCCTTCCACCATAGCGCTCTGGAGGAGAGGACAGAAGAGTGATAGATCAGAGAGGGAGACATGTCCTTACCGAGAGTGAGTGTTCTCCATAATGACTCGCCTCCATTGCCGGAGCACATTCATCTCTTGCTTGCCAGCAGCCTCAATCTGGTCGAGAAATATTTTCTTGAGAGCAGTTTGTCGGTCGAATATTCTGCTAGTGAGCTGAGCTGATGAATTGTTGATAGCACGGTCCCTGTTCAGAGCCCTGTCAACCAGCCTAGAGAACGAGAGGGAAAGAGTGACACACACACACACACACACACACACACACACAAACACACACACACACACACACACACCTCTTGTACACTGCTTGCCGATGGTGTTCAAATCCTTTCTTTCCATTCTCATCTCTCTCGACCCATCTCTGGTCAGCCTAGAGGGACCAAGGACAAGCAGTGAGCAGCAGACGAGACAGATAGCTAACTTGTCTGAGATCTTCTAAAATGGTTTCAATTTTTTGTCTAGCACGAGAGTCCTCTTCTTCGCGTGAGGCAAGCAGGGAGCTAAGTGATGTAGTGGTCTTCAGTCGAGTTGCTCCACTCTGACAGGCGGCGTGGAATACTCCGTTACAAGCCTCTCTCAAGTCAGTGTCTCGGGAAGAGGTACTCTGCATTAGATCCACTACTGTAAGTATCAGCCGTCCACATAACTGAGGGAGGGAGAGAGAGAAGGGAGAGGACGAAGGGAGAGAGAGAGGAGGGAGAAAAAGGTGATGATGTGAAGGCATTATTGCTGTACCGTTTTCTTGTATGGTGAGCTCAATATGGTGGTGAGGACTAGGTGAGCATTTTCCAGCGACCACAATAGCTTCAGTATGGCCGCTCTGCTGCGGTCAGCATGTCTGGGAGACAACAAATGTCCTAGGAACCGTGCAAACTACGAGAGAGAGAGAGAGAGAGAGAGAGAGAGAGAGAGAGAGAGAGAGAGAGTGAGTGGTTGGCAGTGGACTGCAGGGAGCAACTGACCCCTTCACAAAGCTGTGGTTTAGAGCTGATGAACAGTCTCTGAGGTGAGTTCTCTATAGAGTACTGCACATTCTATAATGAAAGAATACAGTACCATTAGCCCCACCCACTGACACAGTACCATTAGCCCCACCCATTTACACAAGAATACAAGTACTTTCGCCCCACCCATTGACAAAATCCCTTGCACTAAGCCCCACCTACCAGTACCAGCTAGTTAACCCCTTCATTAAGCCCCACCTACCAGTACCAGCTAGTTAACCCCTTCATTAAGCCCCACCTACCAGTACCAGCTAGTTAACCCCTTGCACTAAGCCCCACCTACCTTCCTGATAATCATCGTGATTGCACGGTAGAAATAGTGGAGCAGGAAGTGCACAAATCCGGTTGCCATGGTGATGGTCTTGGCGTTCTTATCAAAGGTCACAATCCGAGGTACAGTGACTCCTTCAATCAACAGAGGGGTGTGGTTAGTAGTGAGAGGCCCTGCCCAGTTGACGACCCAGTCCACGGCTAGTGTGCATATATTGCCGAAGCGTGACATTAGTTCAGTTTGGTTAGCCATGTGAGGACAGGACTCTAGAGAGGAAGTTAGCCCCGCCCCCTCTCCCGTCCCTCCACTGCTGAAGAACACGAGAGCCTCGGTCAATACAAAGTACAGGAACTGCTCTAGATACACCACAGCCAGTGAAGGATGACCTGGAGGAGGAGAGCAGTATCAAGCAAGAGAGGGCCATCATCACTCACTCTTCTTCCTCTGCAGCTCCTCTGAGTAGTGCCTCAGGCAAACCAGTAGGCTCTCTAGCATACGATAATACTCCTCTTGGTCAGTGCTGTACGGTCAAGAGGAGGTGTGGTCACTATCAATAGCCACACCCACTAACCTGATGGTGAATATTACCACTAGCTTACAGAAACTGAGCAAGTCGTTTAGCACCATCTGCCGATTGTCTCTGTTGTCATAGAAACAACAATGCATCATGTGACTAGCACATGTGTGTCAGCTGACCTGGATAGGGAGCTGCACTCTGGAGCCAGTGCTATCATTTGACACAGCATCTTTAACAGACCATTATAGAGCATGAAGATGGGCATCTCACGAACTGTCTCAAATAACTGAGAGGGAGGGGGAGAGAGGAAGAGAGGAAGGGAGAGAGAGAGAGAGAGAGAGAGAGAGAGGGAGGGAGAGGGAGAGAGGGAGGGAGGGAGAGGGAGAGAGGGAGGGAGGGAGGGAGAGAGGGAGGGAGAGGGAGAGAGGGAGGGAGGGAGGGAGAGGGAGAGAGGGAGGGAGGGAAGGAGAGGGAGGGAGAGAGAGAGGGAGGGAGGAAGAGAGAGAGAGAGGGAGGGAGGGAGGGAGAGAGAGAGGGAGGGAGAGAGGGATGGAGGGATGGAGGGAGGGAGGGAGGAAGAGAGAGAGAGAGAGAGAGTGGGAGGAAAGGGGGAGGAAGATGACATGATATCACCATTTTCCTAACAGTATGGTATACCTCTCTGAGTATGCAAAGTGTGGAGTGACACAATGAGGGCTGGGTGATGGTGTTGACAGCACAGGCCAGTACCGGTACCACTGCATGGAGCTGGAACCCGGACAACTGCTTAGGAATGTAGACATTACCCCTGAGTGGAATCACATGACACACATCACTAGTCACGTGACTGTCATGCTCACTGATCAGATTGCAGGTTGACGTCATGTCCAATAATGATAGCTACCAAAGCACTGATCAGCTCAAAGCTGACGCCATATTGACGCAGCTGACGAGCAAGAAGATGAAACCCTTTCACTTGAAGGAAATTAGTCTGTGAGCTCTCCCCACCACGCCTAAAATACTCATCAAGTAACTAGAGAGAGCGAGAAGATTGAGTGAGTGAGTGAGTGAGTGAGTGAGGGAGGGAGAGAGAGAGGGAGCTAGCTTACCCTACACACAGCTGTTCTAACCAGGATACTACTACTGTCAGCCATCACTATAATGCTCTCGTGGGTCAACACTGGACCAAGTACTTTAGCAACCTGCAGCAATGATCACACATGACATGAGCTAGCTGTACTCACTGCAACACACCTTCTTGTCAGGGAGTAGAGAGATACGCTTCCTCACAACAGAGAGCAAGCCAGTCTCAAGATTAACAGGTACTTCATCAAGTGACTTGTTCTCATGAAGGAATGGCAAGCCTAGAGAGAGAGAGAGAGAGAGAGAGAGAGAGAGAGAGAATGAGTGAGAGAACTATAATTAATAGACAAACTCAAGAGAACAAAACCAAAAAAGAAAATCAAGCCCAAATTAATAACAATAGCAAACTCTGCTAACCAGTGATATCGGTCCATGTGAAGAGTGTCTCCTCGTCAGTGTAGGAGGAGTTTGGTAACCTGCCCTCCTGAGACTGTACATCAAACACAGGCACCTCGTGACCAGCATCTTGATCTGAGCCTTGATCCAGAGACTCTGATGCTGTGAAGGACTCAAACCCACCTCCAATAGAATTGGCTGATTTGTGAGCGGTGCTGGTAGCTGGATAGATGGGTGGGTGAGTGAGTGAGTGAGGGTTTGGGTGAGTGAGTGAGTGAGTGAGTGAGGGAGGGTTTGGGTGAGTGAGTGAGTGAGTGAGGGTTTGGGTGAGTGAGTGAGTGATTGAGTTAGTGAGTGAGTGATTGAGGGTTTGGGTGAGTGAGTGAGTGAGTGAGTGAGTGAGTGAGTGAGGGTTTGGGTGAGTGAGTGAGTGAGTGTCTGAGTGATTGAGTTAGTGAGTGAGTGATTGATTGAGGGTTTGGGTGAGTGAGTGATTGATTGACTGGTTGATTGATTGATTGAGTGAGTGAGTGAGTGGGTGAGTGAGGGTGTCAGCTTACTATCTGATAGTGTTGAGCTGTCGCTCCCTCTCACTATCTTGACCTCATTCAGGTCTGGTAAGAGGAGGTGGTCACAAATGTACTTGAGACAGTGAAGCTGAGGAGGGTCTCCGATCAGTAGCTCTACCATACGCACTAGCATCATGGCTACATTGCCATCCAGTGGCTTTAGCCTGTCCAGGGACCGCTCCTGAGAGAGAGAGGGAGTCAGTGAGGAGAGAAAGAAAGGGATTGCTACCTTGCTGATAAGCAGTATCTTGACTATGCCATTAGCTGTGTTGAATTGTGCTAGGTTGGTCTTATAGTGAGGGTTGTCTGGAGATAGTAGGCACTCCAGTTGCCATAGTAACTCAGACCACACCCCATCAGATGCCTTGTGCCAGATGTGCCAGTCGAGGAGAATGTGCTCCAACACTTGAGTATCAACCACTTCAACACGCTCTCTCCCACAACACCAGTCAATGAACACCTGCATCACATCCTCACATCATCACACTATCACACCCTCACAGTACTATCACACCCTCACAGTACTATCACACCCTCACAGTACTATCACACCCTCACAGTACTATCACATCATCACACCCTCACAGTACTATCACACCCTCACTAACCCCAGCGATATCTCTGGTTAGTGAAGCTTGGTCTGATCTAAGGACCTGCTGCAGTAACCTGACCCCCTCTAGCTGTCTGAACTCCATCCTAGAGTGAGGTGAGTGCCTCATGGTCTGATAGATCACTGATATAGCTGAGCACTGAGCCACCTCTGAGCAGCACTCACTAACAGTCTGAGAACAGAGAGAATAGTGATTATACCAACCAATATGGCGGTCACCTTAGCGTAGAGATATACTAGCTGCTCTAGACCGACTGAGCTCTGAAGGACG
>OZ024784.1:18613991-18657596 GCA_964017065.1 Haliclona indistincta
GGTCAAGTACATCAAACAAACAACACAAACGTCACGACAGACAAATGAAAAGACTAAGATCTCTTAAAAATGATGTGAGAAAACAATTCAGGTATGCTAAGTCACACAACTTCCACCCGAACAAATTCTGAGTCTATCTAAGCAATACCATCAGCTAGTTAGACAACACAGCAAAGTCCGTCATCAATCTCTCTCAAACGCTAAGTCATCTAATGCTAATAGGCAACAGCGTGCCTGCAATACAAACTTTTGGCGTTTCTCAAAAGACCTTCTCGATGACAATACCTTTGCTAATATCTCCCCAGCTTTCTCTGAGCAGTCAGCAACATCTTACTTCACATCAACCTACTCTGGTACAGACCATGAGTACACCACCCCTGCCTGGCTACCACAACCAGCCCCTCCTTCCTACCCTTTTGATGACTGTCCAATATCAACAGAAGAAATCTTTTTTAACATCCGCAAATCCAGATCCTCTTCCTCCCCATCACCTCTTGACCAATTACCATATGCTATATTCAAAAGGTGCCCATCACTAACACCTGCCCTACACTACCTTTTTAACCAATGCTGGACAACGAGATCAGTCCCTGCAGCATGGAATGTCGGGGTCGTCCGTCTCATAGGCAAAAAATCTGCTTCAGAAGATGCCAAAAACCCAGCTAACTTCCGCCCTATTGCTCTAACCTCCTGCCTAAGCAAGCTATACACTAACATCATCAAACACCGCTGGCACGACTTCATGGTTACTAACAACTATCTGAACCTCGATGTCCAAAAGGCCTTCGCTAATAATGTACCAGGGTGCATTGAACACCAACAAAAGCTGCTGTCTGTAATTGCAGACGCCAAGGCCAATCACAGATCCCTATCTCTATGCTGGCTAGATCTAGCAAATGCCTATGGTAGTGTCCCTCACAATCTCATCCATTTCTCTCTTAGACACTACCATGCTCCACCTCACCTATCTTCAATTATCACCAATCTATACTCCAATCTATCTGCCATGATATCATCCAAACATTGGAACACACCTTTCATCCCTTTCAAGGTGGGTGTGTTTCAAGGTGATCCGTTATCAGTCTCAATCTTTAACACTGTCATAAACACTTTAATCGATGTCATCACCAACCAGCCCCAGCTTGGCTACAATTTCTCTAGTATCAATCATTCTCTCTCTCTTCTCCAATATGCTGATGACAGCTGTTTGGTTGCTAATGGTCCAGCAAACAGCCAACAACAGCTTAACCTAGTTGACCGCTGGCTACACTGGTCTGGTCTTAAACCCAAAGTGTCTAAATGCTGTTCATTAGCTATAAGATCATCTTCCAGCAAACCCTTTAACCCCAGTCTATCTCTCAACCAGCAGCCGATCCCATATTTAAACAAAGGATCCATAAAGTTCCTTGGACTCAGTGTTACCATCTCACCCGACCATCAACACTACAAATCAGAGCTTCTAAACAAAATTACATCTTTAATGTCAAAAGTCGACAGATCACTCGTATCACGGTCACAAAAGATCATGCTCTACAGTCGTGCTGTCTGCCCTAGATTATCTTGGTTGCTGCTAATCCATCCTTTCTCCCGTACATGGCTAACCACACAGGCTGATCCATTAGCAACCAGGTTTCTCAAAAAATGGTGTGGTCTCTGTAGGTCTGCAGACCCTAACCGTATGTACCTTCCGCGTCAATTCGGTGGTCTGGGTTTACCAGCTATCTCTACCTCCTACAAAGCCTCACAAGTTTCTAAAGCCAGCCAGCTACTTTCCTCCTCCGATAGATGTGTACAAGACCTGGCATACAAAAAAGCAGAAAGAGAGTCCAAGCTGGTGAGAAGCACTTTCAAGCCTTTCTCCCTGGCAAGATCTATCCTAGCACAACAGCCCCAACTAAACAAGCAACAGCTAATAAAAACGGTGAAGATCACAGTGACAAAAGGAGATCACCAACAAAGGCTAGACCATTCAAAGGGCCTCGTTAAACAAGGTCAAACCTTTGACGATGACCTAGAGGCAGCCCTGTGGGCCGATGTAGTATCAAAACTACCAGACTCCACCATGAAATTTGCCCTCAATGCTGCTCAAGACTGTCTTCCACATAACCAGAATCTGTTTTTATGGAAGAAAAAGCCATCCGATTCCTGCCCACTTTGCGGCCACACCCAGTCCCTGGTCCACGTCCTAAACAACTGCAGTGTTGCTCTTCAGCTACGGCGTTATAACAAAAGACACGATGCTGTCCTAAAGTCTCTTTCAGACTTTATCTCCTCCAATCTACCACCTGACTTTCAGCTAACCGCTGACTTACCAAAGTCCAAATACAATCCTCCGCCCTGTATCAAGCTTGGCGACTTGCGACCTGACATTATCTACTGGTCTGAGTCGCAAAAAGCCGTCGTGATCGTAGAATTGACAATCTGCTACGACACGCTATACTCCTCAGCGCATGAGCGCAAAAAAGTCAAATACAAAGAACTCCTACACTATCCCCAAACGCTTGGCTACAAAGCAAATCTCGTCACCATCGAAATAGGATCAAGAGGATTCATATCTATAAACACGATAAATCTTTAATCTCTCTGACACCGGGGCAAAAACAACAAACAAAAGGCCTCCTCAAGGTACTTATAAAAACAGTCATCACTGAATCCTTTGACATTTACAAATCTAGGAACATCACAAACTTGCCCCTATCCCCTTCCTAATTATAGTTCTGTATTATATCACATCACACACGTGTTAGACCCATGAATTTATGCGCTATGTTTTTGTAGAACATATAGGCACTTTCAGGACTAAGTCTAACCCTCCACCTTTGTATATTATAACCCTCATTAAAAGTTGGAGATCCAAAAAAAAAAAAAGAGAGAGAGATGAGTGAGTGAGTGAGTGAGTGAACACTGTGTCTCACCTTTCCAGCCAGCATGGTAAGGTTGAGATGATCTGCTCTTAGCACTGCTAACAGATAGGACAAAAACACCTCCACACATCGGTCACTATACAATAAATAGTGGATCACATGACAGTCACATTGAGGTCACATGACAGTCACATTGAGGTCACTCACCATCGTAAGGCAGTATTAGTATCCTGTAGGCACTCCTTGAGCAGATCTAGGCACTGCCATATAGGGCTCTCCAGCCATAGTCGACGACACACCTCCAGCGGGACAGGTACCATCGTCACTGGACTCTGCAGATTACCACCCACTCCGGCTACTCTCCCCTCCTCGTCCTCCAGCCCACTATCACACTCCCACATGGCTCCACCTACTCCATGCTCGGTGTCTGCATCATAGCCGGAAGTGTCTGATTCTGCATCATCAGCAACGCTCAGTGGAGTGGGGTGAAGGAGACGAAGGCTTGTAGTCGGAGAGGAGGCAGCTCCAGGGCCAGCACGTGTGACTGGGTTAGCTGGTATTGGTCCCATTGAGACAGGGCGAGACACTGGTCTGATGGTGGACTGCTTCCTGGAGGCAACTACCTTCCTCTTGGTACCTTGAGCTGCTCTGGTGCTGCTGATCACGCCGTTCTTCTGAGTTGAGTCTCGCTGGGAGGAGGTCAAGGTTGAGGGTGAGGATGAAGATGGAGGAGAGGGATAGTAGCAAGCTGTCTTGAACAGAGTAGCTATGTACAATGAGGCATTAGGAATGGAGCATATCCTACTACCAGAAAGAAATGAGTTGATCTCCGACAAATGGGACTGCATCACCTGTAGTGAGTGAACACACTAACACACACACACACACACACACACACACACACACACACACACACACACACACACTAACACACACACACACTAACACACACACACACACACACACACACACACACACACACACACACACACACACACACACACACACACACACACACACACACACACACACACACACACACACACACACACACACACACACACACACACACACACACACACACACACACACACACACGTCACTAACCGTGAGAGGGTCTCTGGTCTCCTGTGAGCTACAGGTCACTATAGTAGCCATACTGAGCAGATGGCAGAGGAGGGAGACGCATGATTCCTGCAGGCTAAGCGCCATCTCTAGTTCCTTGTTGCTGTGATGATCAGCTGTCTTCATGAGGTGGAGCGGTTCCAATATGCCAGCCAGTGCTGGAGCTAGTGGCTGGATCACATCCCATATATGGTTCTCATACAGAATGGGTACGAGGATGTCACTCTGGCACGTGGCTTGAGCGAGAGAGCCCCATACGTCAGTGACTATAGCTAGCTGGTGAAGGAATGGCTCGGTCAGTAGATCTTCAATGCCGGTTGGATCCAGGTTGCCCATTATCATGATATGGACATCATCACACGCCTTCATATCAAACACCGTCTGGGAGGGGCCAGACTTAGCTAGCTGCTTACAGATCACACCCACCTGGTCCTTCTTGAACTCGAATGCTACCTTGAGCAGGCTGTTGAGGAGGTGATAGTGTGTGTTGCCACTAGAGACCCTGGCACTGGGGCCTATACTAGCTTCCCAAGGAGTGCATAAGGTCTTGAGAGCAGTCTCAAAAATGCCAAGCACCTCTAGTCGAAATGAGTCGTAAGGAAGAAAGTGGAAGAGCGAATACAAATTCATTGGATCATCCATGAAAGGAGAGAAGCTACACGGATGAGCAGCCATCTTCTGTAGCAGCTTGAGGTAGAAGTGTATAGCTCGAGCCTCTTCTATACCTCGACCAGACCTGCTATCAGGTGAGAAGGAACGATCCTCGAATGAGGAGATCATCTTGTGATGATAGCGTAGCATAACATGCTGAGTGAGCGCTTGCTTGAGATGAAGAGACGAATGAGTGAACAGAAAGAGAAGATGGTAAGTGATCTGTAGCACTGTAGCCGTGTCTCCCTCCACCAGAGGGATGCAGTAATGGTGGACCTTCTGCCAGAAATCAGCTGACCCTGCATACTCAGGGGAGAGCTGGAACCATGCTCGATCGAGCAGCTCAAGATAAAGGTCGAGTACCTCAGGCATCGACCAGACTGAGGAGAGAGAGATACGAGGAAGGAAGTCGCTAATGATGCCGACCTTGTCAAGGCCAGTCTGTGCTAATAGCTGGAGAGAGAGCAACTGTATGTTAGGAATTGTGTCGAAGATGCTGAGCAGAGACTGGGCTATCTTACAGAGACGCTGTTCGAGCTTGTCAAACTGGACTGACATCTCTGGTGAGTAGGAGATGGCACGTGAGAGGGAGGCATCACGCTGCATTAGGTGCTTCTTAGCCATCTGCTGACAGGAGCAGATCTGACTGGATGTGGTGATCATCTCTCTCATCATTTGAGCTAGCAAGGAGTGAAGATACTTGACAATGGTGTCCCAGAGGTCAGACTGACGGCGAGCAGTCTGCAGCTTGGAGCAGATGTACACTAGCCATTCCTGGCTGCTATCAGTCAGGATGCCTTGAATAGACATCAGGTAGCTACTAGTAGGAGTGAGAGGGTTCTTCATGTGCTCATTAGCAGCAGCTAGACTCACAAACAGTGCCTCCAGCAGCATCAGAGTATACTCACTGTCCAGAGTGACCACACCCTTGAACAGCCAGTCCTTGGTGAGGTTCATACTAGCTTCTGTTACTATGGTGACCGGAGAACACAACAAGGTCTGGAGGTCAGAGATGTGAGAGGAGGTGATGGAGGAGGAGGAGATGAGCTTGATGAGCACCACCCATACTCTGAGGATGGTACGAGAGAGGAAGCTGACCGAGAGGAACCCTCTGGATGACAGATTACCCTCTGAAGATGATAGGTTATTACGAGTCTTCAGCCAAGCGACAGAGAGCTCCTCCAAGAGTAGAGTGAGTGTGGAAAGGGTTTGGAGACAAGCTGTAGTCTGGCTACTGTTCTTAGGAGCACTCCTACAGCAAGCTCCTTCTAGCACAGAGATCAGGAGAATGAGTAGGTCGGTATCAGAGGCAGAGGAAGAGAGAAGTTGCTGTTGGGTTTGTACTGCATTGAACAGCCACTTGAGAGCTTCATCACCGACTACAGGAGAGGGTGTGGTCGAGTTACAAGAGGACTTGGACCGGTTCCTGTGACGTGGGAGCGAGGCTGAAGGAGTGTGGTTGGGTCTATCAACATGGTTGTGTTGGTCAATATAGCAACTGAGAGGCCGAGAGCTCAGGAATAGCTCTGAGACAGAAGGAGGAAGATAGAGGACAAGATGAATGGAGACATACCTTGGCTGACATCATCCTGCTGTACGTTACTGCACAGTGATCGAAGAACAACTATCAGTAGGTCAGCGAGCTCCTGGTGGGTGGAGTCAACCTAACAAAACATTGATCAATTTTACTATAAATGATAAATCAATTAGTCTATCATATATGGAGTAACACTACCCCCTCTTATGAGGGCATTAGTTGGTAAATCATTGCTGAGAATAATGAGATCACATGTGGAGCCGTCACGTGTGGAGCCGTCACGTGTGGAGCCGTCACGTGTGGAGCCGTCACATGTGGAGCCGTCACGTGGCTCCTCACAATGGATGATGTGACCAACCATTGACGACTACAACACAACTCAATACATACTTGCTCATTGAACAACTTGTGAACATAACTACTGCCGCTAGCAACACTCACCCTTGGTCTCTCTCTCTCTCTCTCTCTCTCTCTCTCTCTCTACCTCCCTCCCCCTCTCTGTCTCTCTCTCTCCTCTCTTACCTTCAAGCTAATAAGTCTGATGCCTCCCAGTAGCAGCAGTATAATGTCTTGCTGAAGGAACTCTCTCAGTGTGACCTGCTCTAGAGCAGGTGAGTGGGTGGGGTCCAGAAATGTATGACTGAACCGTGTTAATAACTGACGCACCAGCAGACTGAGCACTGAGTATGGGTCACTGGAGAGAGAGAGGAGGGAGAGAGAGAGAGAGACAGAAACAGAGAGAGTGAGTGAGTGAGAGAGACAGAGAGAGAGAGAGAGAGAGAGAGAGAGAGAGAGAGAGAGAGAGAGAGAGAGAGAGAGAGAGAGAGAGAAGGGTAATATTGTTATTGTTGGAGTCCATGCCTTGATTGTGTCCATGAATCAGCATCCTTCCCTTTAGCATGTTCCACTAGATACTGTCTAAGGAATGAGACCAGCTTGCCTTCTTGCTCCTAGAGCACCAAGCACCACACGAGTAAGCCCACCCGGTTACTACTCATACTAACCACTTCTCGTGTCTCTGCCAGATACGCTTGCAACTTCTCAGTAAGTGAATTAGGAGAAGCCATTTCCAGTCACAAACACACAGTGTCGCTATTGCTCTCAGCTTCTTGTGAACATGGCGCTCAACAGGGACGAGAAGAATGCACAAACGTCTCTTTTGACTTCAGAATATCTAACTAGTTGCTATCACTCGAGGGGAACACGAAAGTCTGGGAATATCTGCCTCTCTTTATGTCTGCCCGAGTGTCTGCCGCTCGCGATCGGCCGCTTGTACTGTGCGTGCATGCAGTCGAGCCACGCCCACACAGGATATTCCCGTTGCACGCATGACTCTACGGAGCTTGCAGAGTACAGTTTCCGTGACTCACAAAGGTCTAGGCACGGAACACGCCATGTTCAAACGCAATTGAAATTCTGTAGGCCATGCAATACTAGTGCACAAAAAACCTATAGCACGGTCTGTGAGCGGTTCTTTCGTTGAAAAAGGCTGTGTCTAATTTATTTCTATTTTGTTTGATTATTAAAAATTCAGGATGAAACCCTGGACTAATAGCAGTGTTGAATATGCAGCCGAGTATGATGTCATCAGCTAAAAATGGAGCTCACATGCACCATGCAGCCAGTATTTATCACAAGGCTTGGCTTCCATAATGTCAAACAGCTAGTGTTCTATTATAGCGACCGGCCTCTACAAAACAATAATTATTGTACCAATGTATAAATATAAAGTACAACAATCCTATATGAGCTACTACTGTACTTGCTATACGCTAGATGAGATCAGTACTATGAACCTATGAACACAGTTTAGCATTATGACCGATAAAAGAGGGTAGCACAGATCAGCAAGGCCCCAATCACCAAGGCAACCACGAGAGATGTGAAGGAGATGTTTGGCCATGAGACAGATTCTGCTTCAGACCCGGTAACCATCTTGTCACACGTCAAACCCTGAGTGGAGTTGAAAAAATCTTCATTATCATACATACATTTAACCCTTTTCAATCGTTGCAGATTTTCCAGGTAGTAGCGCTCATCTGGTCTATCCAAATCCAGGTTAGGATAGTTACGATAAGAGCCTTTGTTCATGTACAGAGTCATTTCACGATAAAATTTGTTTAACCACGGTACCAGCGTGTCATTACTACAATTGGTCTTATTTGAAAAGTATGTGAGATATTGGTAGCCAAACAAGTTGTCACGATGAGGAAATGCAGTTTCATTGTTTGGTTTTTCAATCACACCTCCGAGTGAGTCCATCTGAACAGAAACTGACATGTTGTTGTAACATCTTGTGTCATTGCTGAAATTGAGGATTTTATTAATGATTAGTTCCATGCCAGTTTCGGAAAGGTTGACTTTCTGATATCCTGAGTTCATGTTGAAAGGTTTTCCACAACATTCTGTGGGTAACTGCTTACACCGGTCGAAGTCTTCCTTGGTACCACAAGTGTTGTTATTCGTACAACCTGCCCAGAAAGCCATAGAACCAGTATAGTTGGCTGGAGTATACATACATTCTGTGGGGGTCGAGGTATTGTCTAGGTTAAGTGGTATATAGCCACTTGGAAACACAGGTACACCTGGAATCTGAATGAAAGAATTTTTGAATTTTTCACGGAATTCATCAACTTGAGATGTGTCGTTGGCTGAGATGTGTGCAGCAACCTGCAGCTTTGTCTGAGTTATTGTCAGTTGGCACCAAACAAAATCATTGGATTTGAAATATTCACTGCGTAGAAATTCTTGCCATTGCCTGAACACATGAAGCCAGTCTTGTGACTTGTAGTAATACACAATTGTATCAAAGTTGTATTCGGGTATTATATAATGCTGTAGTTCAAACAGATATACAACACCAAAGTTCCCATTTCCTCCTCCTCTCAGAGCCCAGAAGAGATCTTTAGTTGTGCTTGCATTACTGGCAATCACCACATCACCTTCTGCATTCACCATCTCTATTCTCACTACATTGTCAGCAGAGAGTCCATATCTTCGTCCAATAATCCCTTGCCCACCTCCTAGTGTGAGTCCAGAGATACCAACTGTGGGGCAGGTACCACCTGGAAACAGAGATCGAACTGCTAGATCAGCACGTTGTGTATTCACCTCACTTAAGTTCCAAAGGTTTGCGTACACCTCTATTAGAGTATTTCCAGCTCCCATGTCTATGGTGTTCTCAGGGATATTTAGTGCAAATGTCTTTATCTGGCTAACATCAATGATAACTCCTTTACTAGCCGTGCTTACCCCGATGTAGCTGTGTCGACCGCCACGTATAGCCAGTAATAGGTCACGATATTTATTAACCTTTCTCAGAGCTCGAACATGTTTCACAGCTGCCTGGATACATTCTGCATTTTCTGCTAAAATGATAGAGCAAGGATTTGGGTTTTCTGGCTGGGCAGAGTTAAACTGAAATGCTGCCTTTGCGTAATCGATATCCGAGGCAGTAGCACAGCTCACTATAGTATTGCACACATCATTAGGAAAGCCATCATGATCTGGACAATCATCACAGCTTGGCTTAACATAATTTTTATAGATCTTGTCGCAGTTCACCATGCCAGCACATTCAGCATCATCTCGTAAATAGCCGGTCGGAGTGAAATCAGCAATATGCACCGAACTTGAGAGCACTGCATATAAAAATAGCAGAAAAGGTTTTATTATAACCCATTATGCTGTCCTTATTAGTTTTCTTATACCACGGTGTTTACATAGACAGAATTTATCTATACCATACTTTATATAGGGTTTCCTGTGTACTCATTGTAATCATTACTGCATGGTTTGAAGTGGTCACTCATGGGTATAGTTAATCACGCCCCATGCATAACTGTTGTGACCAACTATGCATTGACTATATGACGAAATAAGTGAGAATACCACATTTTCAAACAAGACTGCCATCTCAGTATAACATGACACTGTATTGAATAACCATTTCGGTAAAGCCGGCACATTCAAATGTACACAATGCCACGTAATGATTATCACACAGATACGTAACACAATTCGGCATGTGCAGGTGTCTGTTGCACAAATTTTTTGCACTCACATAGCCGGTATTGTTGGTAGACAAGCTACAGCGGTTTCACTACTTCTTGCAATCTAAAAGCGTCAACCGTAGAGCGTAAACCGTGTTCAATCTAAATCACGCAATGTAATAACCTTCCAAATACATGTAAGGCACGGATGACGCTTTGGCTGTTGCAAGGAGTAATAAAACCGCTGTATAACACTGAGGCCAACCGCCGGCAAAAATTGTCACGACATCAATGTCATCATCAATTGTCACGACAACAACGGAGTTACGCAGTAGATAACAATCAAGCCGGATACAGCTAGTGCATGATAGAGCCATGCAATACTGTAAAACAATTAGCATCCATTAATTTTTACCTGCCAAGCAGAGGAGACCACCGATGCAAAGAAACGCATTCGCCATGGCCTGCTGGGATAATGTACTCAGTTTCAAGTGGTTGGGAAAGGCCTCGGCAGTCGGCAAGGCTAGTACTGAGCTCTCCCAACCGCCCCTGCGTAGATCTATATAAACCCACTAAGGTAGGGCGGGGTATAACTGAGACTCTCGTTGTCTTGTGGCCTAACGTTTGATGCGCAAATTGCGCTGCTCAAAAAGCTACACTACGCTCTTCCTAGCATTCAACGATGCTTCAAATCTCCATTACGCCAAGGTTTGCTAGTCTGCCAAGCCCGCGCCTTTCTACTCGCGACGGCGTGCACCCACTCCGGCGCTAAAGTCTCGATCCACTTCCAATCGACCTCCTGGAGCTGGATTGAACGCAATGCGCATTCGATTCGCATTGATTTCAAGCGATTCGTCATGTCATTGTGAACGCTGACGAACCAGATTTTAGTATGCACATGGTCCGAAGGTGGCTGAAGCAAGTTCAGTGAAGACCTACCAACGCTTGAGAACAGAAGGATATTATCATTGCCGATCGGATTCGGAAATGATAATATGTAGGGATGACCTCGAATTAAGATGGCGGCTACTATTGTGTGAAAATGAGTTTCGCACACACATGATCTCTATTTTATACATTTATACTGCATTTTAACTATCTCTAAGTGAATCTGAAGTGTAAGCGCTTATAGGAAGTATATGAAAGTCGCCGGGACTGCTTGCTCGACGACAAAAATCAAGATGGCAACTCTCAGAGAGTCCGCGTTGCAGATCTTCGCTGTTTTAGCGTTTCTCTAGATTCCAGACATCTAGGATTGATCAGATGATTGTTCTGAGCATGGAAATACCTTTGGCGAAGCTGACAGACGTTTCTAAAGTGGTAAACTAAAATCGCCGCCCACGCGAATTGTTCATCTTTTCTTCTTTCTTTTTTCTTTGAACGAGCCTAGCGCTGTCCGCGAGTATTCCTTGAAAAACATGGTTTTTGGGCCGTTTTGGACTGAAGATGCCATTGAATAATTGGCAGTGGCTATTTTTACGGCATTACTAAACCCTCAACCCTAAACCCTAAAAAACCTTCTCCTAACTGTGCAAAGTTGGAAGAGTGTCCTAAACCGGGCCTTCGGCCCTTGTCAAGCCTAAGGATAGCGATGTGCGTGGGCATGGTCATGCGGCCGGAAATGTCTCCACCTTTTTCAATTCAAAAAGTGGAAATTGTCTTGCGCGACGTCTGAGTGCCGTTTAAGTGGCTAAAAACCTCCCCAAGCTTTCAGATATGCTGATTCCAACTAATTATGAAATTTAAGCGGATAATTCTTGGAAACAACGCTGTTTTGCTATGATCAATCAGAGCTAGATCAAAAAAACCTAGCAATTTGGTAATAAAAATTATTTTCGTAGTCAAACAGTTTGCAATGTTAGTTAAACTTGGAGAATGCCTCTGACCAGCACTTACAAAGATATTAGTAACTGTTTAGATAAGTGCATACGTTCTCCAAAGTCGCGCACAGCTGGAGTGTCATGCTAACTGGCCTGTTAGCCATATACTGTAACAGGCAAATAACTGGTCAAGCGTCCGTTTTAGCCATTGTTGTGGATCTGACTAGTCGTAGTTTGCTTCAATAAGTATGCCGAACAGGTCAGCGTAGCCCAGGCTGTCGTGTCATACTCAAGATTACTGTTTTGCACCTATGCTACGAAGTGCGCAACAGCGCCGCTGTAACCAGGAAGCCGGCTTTGTAATGTAAATTGGTGGAGAACAAAATCACACAGTAACCGCCACAAAACGCGTTGTAACTCAGCCATTTTAGCACCGATTCTAACGAAATTTAGATTTCTGTGCTGCTAAAGGTTAGCAGAAGCCACCTAGAACAACTATTAATGCTCGGAGGCAAGCAGCAGATCATAGCAACAGTGCTATGGAAGCACAGGCTAGTGGCAGCTATCCAGCAGCAGGCAAACAGCAGATCATAGTGACATTTCTATGGAAGCGCAGGCTAGTGGCAGCTATCCAGTAGCAGCAGATCATAGCAACAGTGCTATGGAAGTGCAGGCTAGTGACAGCTTATCCAGCAGCAGATCATAGCAACAGTGCTATCGAAGCGCAGGCTAGTGGTAGCTATCCAGCAGCAGCAGATCATAGCAACAGTGCTATGGAAGCACAGGCTAGTAGTAGCTATCCAGCAGCAGCAGCAGCAGCAGCAGCAGCAGCAGCAGCAGCAGCAGCAGCAGCAGCAGCAGCAGCAGCAGCAGCAGCAGCAGCAGCAGCAGCAGCAGCAGCAGGCAAGCAGCAGATCATAGCAACAGTTCTATGGAAGCGCAGGCTAGTGGCAGCTATCCAGCAGCTGTACAAGCTGTTGTACCAAAAGTTGTATTGAAGCCAAACAGAACAATGTAGCTGGGCGTGACTGTAACTGCTCTTCTCGCTCCGGCTCACCTGTCGAGCAGCTAAGTGAACTCAAACACGCTTTCGCTCGCTAGTTTCACTGCTGCCAATGGAGTCGCGCGAGTTGTACTATCACAGATCAAGCCTTCAAGTTGCACTGTAGCCATCTGTAGACAGTTTTGTCTATGAAGTAGGCCCGAGCGCTCAAGACGGCTGTTTAGGTTAGCAAATCACGCCATATAAACTTCAAAACAAAGGCTTTAATAGCAAATCTGTCAAATTTGATTTTCATAAACTATCGAGATCTACCTGTATTGCAAGTTTCAGCGCTTAGTAGCAAGCGGTTGCTGAGATACGCATTGCGAACATACACACACACACACACAAACCATAGACTTTGCACAAACGAACAGACTACTGTATGTATGCCTCGTGGCTCCGCCCACACCTCGGCATAATTATTATAAAAAAGAAGACCATTGCCACTGAAGAATTCCCGCCAAAGTGTATTCCGAATTTACCCTCGAATTAGCATAAGTCACACTGATACAGTAGGTAAAATTATAATTTGGAGCTGCCCATTGTCTGTTTGCAAATAAATGGACTGGAAAAAGAACTTTAGCAACGCACTGCACTGCACAGGTTCTAAGCTTTGCAGTTTCTAAAACACAAAGTCGTTATTTCCCGCTCCAGGCAAAATTACGGAGCGCACGTGATATAAATATACGTACAGTAACATAACTTACACAGCGCTACAGTACAGAATGGCTGAAATCAAGCTCCTATTGCTGGCAATAGTAATGGTCGCTCAACTTGCTCAAGCCATTGACGATGCCGACAATACCAGAGGATTATACATGATGCTTCGTAACGAGACTACAGGATTTGTGTCCGTGCGACAACTCGTCATATTCCCTACCACAAAGTCGGAGACCATGGCAGGTCTGTCTCAGTGGAACGTGGGTCTGAGCCAGTGTTCCGTAAACGTGGAGATCATTGGTTACTCGACTATGGATACGGTCAGACAGACCTTCATCGGTACGTTCAAATAGACTAATACAGTGAGTAGAGGCACAATCGTCCATATTGGGCATACGTACAGTATACCCTCGAACCCTCTCATAATGTAGTTGTGTATCATTATACTACTGTGAACAAATTCACTAATGTGCCTATCAATGTCACGTCGCCCCAGCAATCAGGCATTTGACATAATTATTATTCATTAATTTTTTATAATATTATGTGTATTTCGAGGTTAACGTGTAAGGCTGTTTTTTATGGAGTGCCAAATGAGACATAATTCGATTTTGTGTATCGTTTCTGTGATTTGTGTGTTGATTTTGTGATTTGATTGTCGATTTTGAGATTCGATTGTCGATTTTGAGATAAGATTTTTAGGAAATAGATTTTAGATTTTGAGATTTGGGTTTAGGTTTTGTGATTTGATTGTTGATTTTGAGATTCGATTGTTGATTTTGCGATTAGACATTGCAGATTTCGAGACTCGATTGTTGATTTCGATCAATTATCATTAATAAAGGAAAAAATGTGGGCGGAGCTTCTAACCATTCCTAGCCCTCGTGGTGCTGTTCCTACTGTCCCCGCTTTTGATTTCCCGTCGTCTTCAGTTTTGTGATCGGCCTAGCTCGTGTGATCTTGTTGTCCAGTTTGTTGTTGTACAGTTCCTTTGCTTTCCACTCTCCTTTTCTCTTGTGTGGTCTTGTTGTTCGTGTGCGTGGTCTTGTTTTGTTGTCCAGTTGCAGTTCCACCAGTTCTCCTATTTCCTTGCTCTCCATTTTATTTACAGGCTACGAGCCACGCCTTCTACAGCAGAGTTCTACTGCTACATGCATGTACGTCCCTGCCAATTCAACCTTGCGATCTTAGCATGCCTTCAATAATCCTGCTTCCAGCTTCACTGTGTCTGTTATGAACGTCTAGCACTTCAACATCTAATGCTGCATCAGTCATGCTACTATATCGGTCCCTTCGGCTAAGTCCCAATGCTGTTAAGCGTCTGTGCACTGTACGAGTTGAGCAACCCAGCATACGAGACATGTCAATCAGAGAAAAATCGTTCTGGAACAAATATACTAGGTGATCTTCACTATAATGCTTAGAGGTGGGCGTCCTGGACTATGTGCTCTAGCTCTAATTGTTTGTAGCAAACAATTTTCTACTGCTGCCACTAGTGCACACACTGATGCAATTAATAATTGCATATTGCTTTTAGGTGAATATGGGCCCTCCATTGCCACACAACAAGCCAATAACTCTTCAGTGTGAGCAAGTACTTGATCTAAACTCTCAAATTGGCAGTACCAGAGAAATGCCGAACAATTTCGTTAACAGTGGCTTCCAAGTCGTCCAGCAGCTGATCAAGCAACTCCACATCCACTCTGTTCGCCATTTTATGTGCCTATTAATATTAATAATTATTTATTACACTAATTGATTTTTATTAATAACTGAAGCAAACTCAAAATCGCTAAACCAACCATCAATCACAAAATTATAATAATTTCTAACAGACTCTCAATGCTAATCTCAAACTCAAAAGTCCAATCTCAAAATCAATAATCGAATCTCAAAATCAATAATCAAATCACAAAACCTAAACAAAATTGACTATCTATTATTTCCTAAAAATCGAATCTCAAAATCGACAATCAAATCACAAAACCTAAACCCAAATCTCAAAATCTAAAATCTATTTCCTAAAAATCTAATCTCAAAATCGACAATCGAATCTCAAATTCGACTAACAAATCACAAAATCAACACACAAATCACAGAAACGATACACAAAATCGAATTATGTCTCATTTGGCGCTCCATAGTTTTTAATATACGTCCTTGGTTAGCCACCGCTTCAGAAACCGGGAGTCATCTACTGTAAACAAGATCTTAATCCGAACTATGTTGATCGATTCAGGAAACACAGGTCTCTACACAGCATCCAAAATTTTGTGAGAAAATTCTAAATGTACATTCCAAATCCAGAGATTGGATTCAGAATTTTCTCACAAAATTTTGGAAGCTGTGTAGAGACCTGTGTTTCCTGACTAGTACCTACTTGTAGACCGAGTACTTACGGAGGGATTGAAACAGTTTTGTTTGAAAATTCGATCTACAGAGGATTTGGTGAAGCTTTGTATGCGGGACATTAACGCACTCTCTCCGTTTATCAACGATAACTTACAATTCAAGAATGGTAGCCGAATAGAACTGTTTCAATCACTCGAGGACATTGCTGGCTTGAAATAAGACGCTTTTCATAGACTAGCTAACACGTTATTTTGTGAGAAAAATTGCTACAGCGTTCCTGGGATTGTGCGCACCTAGCGCTGTGCAGATTTTGCCAAGAGTCGTTATGTATGTGCAGACGCACATTATGATGCTTCACAGCGAGTTTTGTGCCTTTTGTTCTTCTCTATCAGATGTTGCAGCAAAAAAAATTGCTCATTAATATTCATATTATTCGCAACCCGCCACCTTAAGGTGGCAGTATACCGATGGGTGTGGCTACAGTAAGTTAGAACACAGCTCGCAGGCTGGACAACGAAAGCGAGCTAAATGAAACAGAGCTGCCACACATGAAGTACGAAGGTATACAAAGATCAGAGCGTTAAAAGTTTAGGCATACCTTGAACAATTGCAAAGAAATGCAAAACCAAAAACAGCAGTTTTATTCACCAAAAATCAGGCGAAGGAAAAGTCTACACCGTTATCCACTTAAAAACGACTTACTCGAGGGCGGATTTCTGGACAGAAGAATCAATATCTTTTTTAAACATTACTAATCAACAAGATTTCATGGCGTCCAGCATAGTTTGACAAGAGCGTATACAGCCATAAAAAAGTAACGGTTATCTATCTTATAAAAAACTCTTCGAGCCGCCCTCCATTAGCTATTTTAGAAAGTGCACCGCTCATCAAATAGCTAAAAAAAAGGCACTTGGGACTTTATTTTTGGTGAATAGTAACAGCACCTAGCTGATAAAAGCACGAAAGACCAGCATGAATATTGTTATCGTCATGAATATTATTACGTCTGCGCAGGAATACGTGGGAAATAGATCAGCACCTGAACTAGCAACTATAATAATTTTCTTCTCATGCTCACTGTCTTGACTAGTATTCGAGCTAGACTACCACCGTCACCTGCGTCGCTTGTAACTCAGCTTTAGTAAGTCATTCATACTCATAAGCTAGCACACTTATACCATCATCCCTACTTTAGTGGCTGCTTACTGGCTATAGGCCAGCAATGCTGGTGTTGACTGAGACTCTACATTAAGTCTTATAAGTCTTAAGTGCTGCCACTAATGTAGGGATGCATGGTCTATTAGCCAGCTGCAATCGGGTTACCATTCCGTGTTATTTCCTTGTTGGTTTACATTATGAGCCAGTGGCAGATTTCATCTATCGTCCGTGCATCCCTTTGATTTCATCTTTTTTATTTTTCTTGTCTGAGTCAAACAGCAATGTAGTTGTTAATAATTGTATTCATGACTCGTAAACCCCACCAAACATTAATTTTTTTTATCAAAGAGTGACTGAGGGACCGGTTAAGGTGGCGGTATACTGGTATACCCGTTTTTATGAATATTAATGAGTGACTTTCTTTTATCTGTAGCTCGTGACAGAGCAACGCTAGCAGCGTGAAACTGGCTCTGATGCATCAATGAGTGTGTCTCAATGTATAATGCAGCTTGAAACGTTGCACAATATTCTACACCAAGGAATAATGTAGGAACAATCGACATCGTACGGATACGCATTTTTCACGCCAAAAATCTCTCCTGACTAACCGTGCAGCAAAGGTTACCAGCTGAAATTCGACTCTTATAAACCATTTCTAGGTGCTGACGAAGAGTTTTGTTGACCCACGCTGAACGTAGCTGTTCTATGCATCGACAAACATGGACGTCACTGCAAAATCAGCCATGATTTAGAATGTAAAAGTGTTTTTCTTAAAATCAGAAAAAGTAAATGCAGAAAACTCTTCGTCAGCACCTAGAAATGGTTTATAAGAGTCGAATTTCAGCTGGTAACCTTTGCTGCACGGTTAGTCAGGAGAGATTTTTGGCGTGAAAAATGCGTATCCGTACGATGTCGATTGTTCCTACATTATTCCTTGGTTTAGAATATTGTGCAACGTTTCAAGCTGCATTATACATTGAGACACACTCATTGATGCATCAGAGCCAGTTTCACGCTGCTAGCGTTGCTCTGTCACAAGCTGCAGATAAAAGAAAGTCGCTCATTAATATTCATAAAACGGGTATACCGCCACCTTAATATGATTGAATATAAATCAATGCATTGTTAATTGATTATATTCAAACTTTTAGCATTAATTTTGGCTGTTTACATGTATTGTGATTGTAACAGCTTGTTTCAATGAATCCTCCTTGACAAATTTAGCATTTATGACTAATTAGTGCTCTTTTGCTATAGTATTCAGCATAATAGTTATGGTAATAAAAATTATTTCTGTTTCATACAGGACAGTTCATGGGCCTTCCCTATTTCTATGCTGTTAACCTTTCTACTAAGCAGGTATCACATATTCCTGCTAAAGGTGGATATGAGATGTACCAGTGCCTCTCTGCTGACACCAAGACAGGCAACTTGATAGCCATAGATGGTTATTTAAACCATCTCAACTCGATTAATCTTTCCAATGGCAACCTGACTTCATTGATGAATGTGTCAGTCTTAGCTGGCAAGCTAGGTAATGGTTATTCATATGATAGCGATAAGATGGTGCTGTACTCACTGTCCATGGATTCTGGGAGCATGTATTCTAATCTGCTTTATATCATTGATATTAATAATAAGAACATAGCCACACACCATATTTCAGCCCAATACAAATTGTGTGGTATCAGTTATGACTCACATACTGAGGAGCTGTTTGCTATGGAGTACCAGGCTGGGTGGCATGATAGTCTTCAATCCTCAAGTTTCACAGTCTACATTGGACGAATTGATCTACAGACTTGGAAATTTGAACGCCTAATGAACCTGACTGTGCCATTTTATTCAAACAATTTCCTGACGACATATTCCTCAACTCGAGGATGGTACGTGGTAGCATGGCCCGAACCAGACTATGACCCATATGTGAGCAGCAACAATGGAGTCCTACAGGTTGTGGACGTGAGGAATAAGACGACTATCTATAACAAACAGGTCCAAGGTTGGAACATGAGAGGAAAGGTCGGTGCTGGTCAAAACACACAACTCCTACTGAACATAGCATTCAGTGACTAACTCATCTCCAAACAGCTCATCATTCCAATGCCTCTGTCACACAATAATCACTCCCTTTTATCTAATATCTTATTAACAACATGCCTATGGCACAAATTTGAATCTTGGGTTGCGGTGTGTTGGTTGCAGGGCTTCTGTCTTTGAGATGTCCGCTTATGGTTATGGGAGTGGCCCAGCCAGGGCCAATGGCTATGCAGCGATCTGGGCTGCAGATTATCAGCGAGGCAGAGTTAGCTAAGCACAACACAGAGGACGACTTGTGGGTAGTAGTACACGGTCTAGTGTATGACCTGACTACTTTTGAGAAGGTATGATCATAGTATGATGTATAAAAGACGATATTGTGTCGAGCTCGCTGTCTTGGTCCTCGCAGCATCCTGGCGGGAAGGATATCTTGATTAAACATGCCGGTGAGTAGGATTCTCATTGATTCTGACGTGTTTTAATGTTTACTTTAGGTACAGATGCCACGAAATTCTTCATCGGACACTCATCAGGTGCGAGGCGGATGATGGAAAAGTATCTTATTGGTCGCCTAGCGCGTAATCTTTTGTTTGTGTAATAATCATGATTTTATTAGATTTATTAAATCCATGCCACAGCAAAGTAATGTTGAGAAACCTTTGCGCAGCATACTGCTAGCTACAAGCATAGATACATTGTATATAAACATCAATGCTGCAAGCAACTCGTGGGCGTGGCTCAAACCTTACTTTTGTTATCGGACATATCCGTACACACATCCGTATATTAACTAGAATGCAGCAACCTGGGTTGCAGGTAGTTAGCGCTGGAGAGCTGGCTAGGCACAGCTCTGTGGACAGCCTATGGGTAGCTGTACATGGCCTCGTATACGATCTGACTGGTTTTATTGACGAGGTAAGTAAAGAGTGCAAGACAAGTAGAGAGGCAACTGTGCTTCCGTCTCACAGCATCCTGGCGGGAAGGACGTCCTGATCAATAATGCAGGTCAGTAGAACTTCGCCTTACAGTAGTACTTAACGTGGTTTGCGCTACTGTGTAGGTACAGACGCCACGAACTTCTTCGAGTACCTCGGCCACACGTCACGCGCGAGACAGATGATGAAGAAGTATCTTATCGGACGACTTGTCACGTGAAAGTTTGTAAAGAAGAAAGAAATATTTATTTTGCCATGACCGTGCCATAACGAACGTGTTGCTGCGTGGGACAACACGTGGGCTGCTAATTAGGTCACGCCTACATCGACTTGAAAATTCGCACCGTCGAGTCGAGTCGAGTGTTCGCTTTCTCTCGCAGTTCCCGAATCATGGCTCGCAGAGCGTCAGATGGCGACCAACCAGCGCTGTGCCGGCGACCCACCACTGACCTCAAGGAGGTGCAAGACGCACTGAAACTGCTCAAGCAGTCCAGCAGCGGGTGAGACAGCTCTCGCTAGCTTGCAGCACTTGGCGCCGTGGCGCGCGTTTGATCAAGAGCGTTATAGTGTTGTAGATAAGTACAGTTTATTTATCATTCGATTACTACTGCAGGTTCCTCAGTAGACACTCTTCCTTCAATGAGAGCAGTAGTAGAGTGACAGAGGAGGAGGAAGAGAGATCATTATCACCTGTTGCTGTGATCCCACCATCTGCTCTAGTGACAGTAGAGGAGACAGATGGTAGATGGACCCAGAATCCACCCGCTCCTGCAGCAATGGGAGCTGGAAGACGCAGACGCTCACGAGACCGTGTAGCACCAATCTACGGACAGATAGTAGTATTTGGGTGAGCCTTTCCTACTTGTCGCACTATCTTTCCTTATCTTTCACTTGAGCTTGTTCTATTGCTAGTGTTGTTGTGTGGTGGTTGCCAACTAGGGCAGCACTGTGCTGGTATATATGGTGATCAGCACTGTGCTGGTATATATGGTGATCAGCACTGTGCTGGTATATATGGTGATCAGCACTGTGCTGGTATATATGGTGGTCAGCACTGTGCTGGTATATATGGTGATCAGCACTGTGCTGGTATATATGGTGATCAGCACTGTGCTGGTATATATGGTGATCAGCACTGTGCTGGTATATATGGTGATCAGCACTGTGCTGGTATATATGGTGATCAGCACTGTGCTGGTATATATGGTGATCAGTAACAACACTCAGCATTGTTCTCTCCTTGTTGGTATTTGCAGTACCAACGGTGCTCTACCCTGTCAACCCCTCTCGCTCAAGATGAAGAACAAGTACGTGCTCAAGAAGCAGAGTAAAGCGACCGGCATCTCACAGATCATCAGAGACCCTGGGGTGAGTCCAGCCACCACCTAGCTATACAGCCTGGAGCATTATTGATACTCAACTAATCATTCAATTAGATTATAGTCACTTTTGTATGGGAGCTGGTGATTAATGGTATTTGGTCTAGCTTCATGACGGCTGCTGTCCAAGTGTTGATGCAATACACAGGCATCTAGGGTGGGGACAGACTAAGCAACGATCGCACACACAGCTAGTCAACAGTCCTAGTGCTGGTATTGTATGCAGATCAATCTAATGTTATTACAGTGTTCCTCTGTTAGTATCAACACAAACTGCTCTCTCAATAGACTCTGATATACTATGACTAGTAAAGTGGTTTCAGATTACAGTATAACAGTGTACACACATGCTAATGTGCTATCATGGGCAGTTTGCAGTGTCTTCTTCTGCATCGTCAGGGTGTGGTGTTGTCATAGCGATGTCATTATGGTAGCTATGGTATGCTGGCTGTGTCAACACCAGCTGGTGGTATAATGATTCTAGCTTGCATTCTTGAATGACAACACTTATTGGTAGTAATGGTTGATAGTAGTATTGGTAATGAGCCTGCTATGATGGTATTGGAACGAGCCTATTGTCTTGGTACAAGGTTGTGAGTGTAGTCATACCTGCCTATGATGTGTCTTCTTCTGTCTTGCAGAATATTGACTCACTCAACCGTCCCTCCACTCACACGTTAGCGATGACTCTACGCAAGACCCACAAGCACGTGATGGAGTTCGGTCCTGACCAGAGCTATGACATGTTCCAGGTAGCGTCGTCCTGCAGTGGATTAAAAAGTATTGATCCCTTTTCTCTATAGATTGGTAGGTCAGCAGACTCAGCCATTGATCTGGTGGTGGTAGACACCATGATAGACAGAGAGGGCAGGAAAATGTTCAACAGCAACAGCACAGTGTCACGATACGCCTGTAGAATACTGTGCGAGCGGGAACCACCATACACTGCTAGAGTATATGCAGCTGCGTTCGATACTAACAGAAAGATACAACTATCAGTGAGTTGCTGACTGACTGACTGACTGACTGACTGACTGACTGACTGACTGACTGACTGACTGACTGACTGACTGACTGACTGACTGACTGACTGACTGACTGACTGACTGACTGACTGACTGACTGACTGACTGACTGACTGACTGACTGACTGATCTCTCTCTCTCTCTCTCTCCAGCCGATGGCGACCACATGGACCGATAGGTTAGGCGAGCCTGATGGTATCACTACTAATGGTGTTGCTATAATGAGACCGGTCGGTACATTTGAGCCGGGAATACTGAAGGGTGAGTGGATGGAGGTGACAGTGATGGGACAGATGAGGAAGATGAGAGCACAACGATCATCCACCACACCTGGTGACCCTGTGAGTGTGTGTGTGCGTAGAATAACTCTATTGTTGTTGTGTCTACAGTTGCCGTGGGAGACCAACATATTATCAGATGGTTGTTTGATTGACTTGTGTGGTGTAACACTAATCTGGAGAACAGCACTAGGCCTGGATCATGGACCAGTTGAGCTCCCCTCTCTCCTCGTGTTCACTCTTGTTCTCTCTCTCTGCAGTCCAGTACTATACTGAGGGAGAGGAGAGAAGAGCTGAACTACATGTCACCTCACTGTCCTGTTAGCTTCTTGACACTTCACTTCAGAGACGGCAAGCTAGTCACATCTAATGTTAGCACTCACTCCTCCTCCTCCTCTTGGTATGTAAGCTTCTCTCTCTCTCTAGGTAAATGACAGCTCACGTGAGCCCTGGGTATACCAGTGCTGTGGTCATGTGTTCAGCCAGCATGAGTGGAGAGCCACATCCGATCGAGGGAACTCGTTACGAACATGCCCAGTGTGTAGAACAGTGAGTGGATCACCTCTCTCACACGCTAACTCTGTGTCTCTCCCTCTGTTCTCTCTAGGTTGGTCCTTATGTCAAGCTTGAGTTGGGTCAGGAGCAAGCATTCTTTATCGATGACTCACAGCTCACACACTGTATGACACCATGTGGTCATGTGACTACAGAAGAGACAACTAGGTCAGTCTCTCTGATCCTCTCTATCTCTCTCTCTCATGATCTCTTGTTCCTGGTGCAGGTACTGGAGTGAGGTGAGTCTCCCTCACCTTGCTAGCAGCTGGACTCCTCGCTGTCCCTTCTGTGCCACACCTCTCAATCCTACACGCCCCTCTATTAAACTGCTCTTTAGCTGAAATTTATAAATCAGTAGATACACAATAACAAATATGTAGCACTATCAATTAAATGAACCGATTATTATCTAACTAGAACTTTCAGTTGATCAATGTTATATTGCTTTTTACTTGGATGACGATTACGATCCCATTGCACAGCAACTGTAGACACAGACTGTTGGCTCTTACGAGGAACTACGATTCCTTGCCTTACTGATTCTACACTAGTACCAACTGCTATTTCTTTCTTTAGCTCTAACTCGAAAGGACTATTCTTTGACTGTACACCGTCAACTTCAACAGATATTCTCACTATGGGACCAGAGCATTTCCGAACACGTTTGCCATGCGACCAAGCATATGAACATGTCAACTCAGTAGCAGATCCTCCGACAGGGTGACACGTGATAAAATATTTAACTAACCACGAGTTACTAGTAGACTGTTCGATTCTAACAGGGCAGGACTCTGAAGATAAAGTCACCTCGACAACTGGTGGTTTTATGGAATATGCACCTTTTTTTCTGATCTCGAAGGTATTTTTGCCGATAAAAGCGAGGTCAGTGAGATTGGACACAACTATATCTTCAGGAAGTAGAGGTCGAAGATGTGTGGGGTACACAGAGGGCTTTGATGTAAGGAACTCCTCAGCTGTTTCTGATTTAGACGAAGTTTTGTCTATCTTTCGAACCAATATCTGCAAAGGCTCATAGTGTTGCTCATTCGGCTCTGATACCAAAGACTCGGACTCGGAGTCAGAATCACAAGGAACAGTATCTTTGTCCTGCGACTGATCTGTTTCTGATGAAGTGATAAAGTGGGCAGGTTCAGAAAGTTCAGATCGAGCATTATTTTGGTCAAAAGCTAAATATACTTTGCTACTGAGAGGATCATGTTCTTGGAGATGCATTACCCACTGCGACTCATCGACTGCCTTTTTCTCTGGTTTATGCTGGCAAAGTGCCTCCAGCTGCTTAATTACCTGCTTGCTCATCATGGCTAGGTCAGTATTGCTGGCTGAGGAGACCAGTTGCTGAGCAAAACAGAGAGAGCTGGTAAATTGAGTACGAGAGAATTGGAGGGATTCCTCATCAGCTATCAGCTGCTTCGTATGAACATCACTAACTTGGGAAAGATCAGACAGAACAGTATCTCTGTGTTTCTGTAAAGCAGCAATGCGATTTTGCAAATCCTCAACATGTTTATCAAAAAACTTTTTTGTCTCAGATTTTTTGGTAGCTAGCTTTTGTTTCTCTTTTTCAGTGGCACATTGAACACAGTCTAAAAGATCCAGATATTTAGCTTCCTTGATGCCCACATTAGCCATTAAGTTCTCTATCTTCTCAGTGAGCTCCTCTCTGACGTCCTTGATGAAGGTGTAGTCATGCTGCTTGTGAGTGACAATGGCACAGTCTCGACAGATGACCTCCTGACAGGTCCTGCAGTACAGCTTCAGCTCTTCTCCCTCGTGATCGGCACAGTAGCGTTTCTGCTCGAGCTTTTTTGCTCCCTCTTTGAGCTCAGCCAGTGTGGCTAACTGGTGCTTCCTAGTGGCTCGATGCTTCTTGTGAATGGCTGTGCATTCCTCACACAGGTAGAAGTTGCAGTCGAGACACTTTGTAGCAGCTGGGTTGTCGTCAATACCATCCTCACACTTGAGAACAGGAGCTGATGATACTGCAGTACCAGGTGAGGTATTATCAAGGGAGCCATGTATAGTGAGTATTTCAACAAGGTTAGTGGCAGTGAAGTTAGTAGTGAACCCCTCCACTCCCATGGATGGTAGATCATGCTGTGCGCGACATGTTGGACACTCCAATGCTCCTGAATACAGTGAAACACTTGAAACAAAGCTCATAGTCATTAGTTGCAGCTTACCCTTAGGTTTGTCAATGCATTTCTCTAATGTTCCCTTCAGACACTCCTCACAGAAGGTGTGGAGACAAGGTAGTGTCTTAGGAGTCTTGAACAGCTCAAGACAGACTGGACACGTCAGTTCTTCGTTAAATCCTTTCGATAGCGACGTTGAAGCAACTAGCTTCGCAGCCATACCATTATACCGCAGACAGACACGCCCTAGCGTTGAGGGCGCGTCTGTCTACTCTGTACGCTCTTTAATATTCTGCAGTCATTTCACAGTGAGCATGCAGCCTAGCCAATAACATCTGCTCTTGTTCAGTGAGCCTCATCCTACTAGCAGTTGGACCACTCGCTGTCGCCTTTAAGCCACAAAAAAGAATTGCTTATCATGAGCTAATAATTATTCACAAAAATTATAAAGCAACACTACAAATCACTTAGGCACAACTACTATGAGATCATCAATGTTATACTGTTTCTTGCTAGGATAGCGATCACGACCCCACTGCACAGCCACAGCAGATGCAGGCATTGAATATCCAAACCGATGCCTCTTATGAGAAACTACAGTCCCTCGTCTATTATAATTGTATAGTTCCACTCGAGTGCCTACTGCCATTTCTTCCTTCAAATCTAACGTAAAGGGACTCTTGTCTGACTGGACTCCATTGACTGTAATCGATATCGTTACTGTGGGAGCAGGGTGGAGTGGATTAAGATACGGCCATAACAAATCATCATCATCGGATTCATCTTCGCTCGGATAATAAGATATGAAATACTTGACTGACCATGAGTTGTTCCCAGGTGATGGTTCGATTCTGACGGGACAAATATTGCCTGAAGATAGAATAACCTCAACAACGGGTGGCTCTTTAACAACCGATGATGCACCATTCAAGTTAATTTTAAAGGTGTTCTTGCCAACGAGAGCAGAATTAGTCAGATTCGATACAACTATATCTCTTGGTCTAGGATATCTGGCGGTCGGGATTGAGAAACAAAGCAAGCCCCAGCGATCACAGTTTGTGGCCGGTTATAATTAACAGCAACAGGTAACTCCTGCATTACTTCTTCAGGATCCACTAGCTCAATGTGTGTTATGAATGCCGTATCTAAGGCAGTATCGCTGTTATCACACTCGGAGCTAGAAACTGCAGCAAATGGTAACTCTTGCAGTAGTGTACGCTCTACTTCACTATGAAGAGGGTCGTCCTCTAGGAGCTGCATTACCCAGTGTGACTCATCCGTGGTCTCTTCATCTGGTTCATGATGATGGAGTGCCTCTAGTTGCTGTATCACCTGCTTGCTCATCATGGCTAGGTCAGTATTGCTGGCTGAGGAGAGTTGCTGCTGAGCAAATGAGAGAGCACTGGTTAATCTTGTATGAGAGAACTGGAGGGATTCTTCATCAGCTAACAGCTGCTTCATGTAGACAGCACTAGCTTGAGCAAGATCAGACAGAATGGTAGCTTTGTGGCTCTGTACAGCAGCAATGCGACGTTGTAACTCTTCGACATGTTTATCGAAAAACATTACTGCCTTGGCTTCTTCATTAGCTAGCTTCTGTTTCTCTTTCTCCCTTGCTTGATGGATGCGTTCTAGAATATCCTGATATTTAGCTTCTTTTCCACCCACACTAGCTATTAGACACTCCATTTTCTTGGTAAGCTCCTCTCTGATCTCCTTGATGAAGGTGTAGTCATGCTGCTTGTGAGTGACAATGGTGCAGTCTCGACAGATGACCTCCTGACAGGTCCTGCAGTACAGCTTCAGCTCTTCTCCCTCGTGATCGGCACAGTAGCGTTTCTGCTCCAGTTGTTTCACTCCTCCCTCCTTGAGCTCAGCCAGTGTGGCTATCTTGTGGTCCCTAGTGGCTCGATGCTTCTTGTGCTCTGTTGTACATTCCTCACATAAGTAGAAGTTGCAGACGAGACACTTTGTAGCAGCTGGGTTGTCATGAACCACATCTTCACACTTGAGGACAGTAGCTGTGGTGCCAAGTGAGGTATTGGCCGTGCCATGAAGATGGAGTATTTCAACTAGATTAGTGGTTGTAAAGTTAGTAGTGAAGCCCTCCACTCCCTTGGATGGTAGACTATGCTGTGTGCGACATGTTGGACACTCAACTGCTTCTGAAACAACAGGAACACAATAAACACAAGCTGGAATAGCTAGAGCAGAGGCTTACTCTTAGGTTTGTTAATACCCAGCAGTACTCCCTTCAGGCACTCCTCACAGAAGGTGTGGAGACAAGGCAGTGTCTTAGGAGTCTTGAACAGCTCCAGACAGACTGGACACGCCAGTTCTTCGTTAAATCCTTTCGTAAGCAACGCTGTATCTAATCTTGCAGCCATGTAGCGTAGTAGTAGTCTGGCGTGCCAGTTCCTTCACTCGCGCTACTAGACTGCGCGCACGTGGCACTGAGCGGGTGGAGTTCAGCTTAGCCTTGGCCTCGTACGAATTTTTCGCAACGGAACAACGGCCGTTTTGTTCCGTTGCGTTTCTGCGTTGCTAGTCGAGTCTCAGCCACCCGGCCGGCTGAAGCCAGCACCACATTCGCCAGCACCACATTCGTAGAAGCCGTACATCAACATTTTTGTGGTTAGTGGTACATACGAGCTCAATTACGAAGACGCAGTTAGCGCAGCCACTGCGCTCGACGTCATCGAGTCTCGAGGCTAGACTAGCCGCCATGCAGAGCAGTCAGAGAGCAGCGGGCCAGCGCCTGTGAGTCAGTACTAGACTATACCTGTACAGCATGTAGGCCTATTGGTAGCTAGTGCTCTATTCTCTGCCAGCGTCTCAAGTTATCCACTGTACATTTGTAACTTGTCACGCTGCTTATTGTTACTTACTGGGTGTGGCACTGAATCAGTGACTCGACTATGCAATATAACTGACCTATTTCTACATGTGAGTTCCTTCTAGAGGTGCATTTCAAATCTCATTTTCTATCTTTCTAAGTGTTTCCTGGACCCAGCAAATAAGAGTTTGAACATTGATATTTACCGATAACGACACACTCCGCATTATTGCTGGGTGTGGCAAAGACTGACCAATTTCTACATGTGAGTTTCTTCTAGAGGTACATGTGCAGATGTCAAATCTCATTTTCTATCCTTCTAGGTGTTTCCTGGACCCAGCAATAAGAGTTTGTACGTTGATTTTACCGATAACAGCACACTCCGCCTTATTGCTGGGCGTGGCAATGACTGATCAATTTCTACATGTGAGTTCCTTCTAGAGGTACATGTGCAGATGTCAAATCTCATTTTCTATTCTTCTAGGTGTTTCCTAGACCCAGCAATAAGAGTTTGTACGTTGATATTTACCGATAACGACACACTCTGCCTTATTGCTGGGCGTGGCAATGACTGATCAATTTCTACATGTGAGTTCCTTCTAGAGGTACATGTGCAGATGTCAAATCTCATTTTCTATTCTTCTAGGTGTTTCCTAGACCCAGCAATAAGAGTTTGTACGTTGATATTTACCGATAACGACACACTCTGCCTTATTGCTGGGCGTGGCAATGACTGATCAATTTCTACATGTGAGTTCCTTCTAGAGGTACATGTGCAGATGTCAAATCTCATTTTCTATTCTTCTAGGTGTTTCCTAGACCCAGCAATAAGAGTTTGTACGTTGATTTTACCGATAACAGCACACTCTGCCTTATTGCTGGGCGTGGCAATGACTGATCAATTTCTACATGTGAGTTTCTTCTAGAGGTGCATGTGCAGATGTCAAATCTCATTTTCTAGCCTTCTAGATGTTTCCTGGACCCAGCAATAAGCTTTTGGACGTTGATATTACCGATAACAACACACTCCGCCTTATTGCTGGGTGTGGCAATGACTGACCAATTTCTACATGTGAGTTTCTTCTAGAGGTACATGTGCAGATGTCAAATCTCATTTTCTATTCTTCTAGGTGTTTCCTAGACCCAGCAATAAGAGTTTGTACGTTGATTTTACCGATAACAGCACACTCTGCCTTATTGCTGGGCGTGGCAATGACTGATCAATTTCTACATGTGAGTTTCTTCTAGAGGTGCATGTGCAGATGTCAAATCTCATTTTCTAGCCTTCTAGATGTTTCCTGGACC
This sequence comes from Haliclona indistincta, assembly GCA_964017065.1. Taxonomy (NCBI): domain Eukaryota; kingdom Metazoa; phylum Porifera; class Demospongiae; order Haplosclerida; family Chalinidae; genus Haliclona; species Haliclona indistincta. The sequence goes on from OZ024784.1 coordinate 18,643,702, forward strand.
CAGCAATAAGCTTTTGGACGTTGATATTACCGATAACAACACACTCCGCCTTATTGCTGGGTGTGGCAATGACTGACCAATTTCTACATGTGAGTTTCTTCTAGAGGTGCATGTGCAGATGTCAAATCTCATTTTCTATCCTTCTAGATGCGTTTGCTGTTTGGACTGTGCAATTAACATAATGAATTACAACACACATGTACTGTATATTTATGCAGAAATCATGTAACATGAACAAGCTAGAACCTACAGCCAAAATTGTTTGCATAATTGTGTGATCCTCTGGTGTTGAATTCATGTAAAAAGTAATTATTATTGTTGTGTTAATGGGTTTATGAAAAATATGAGACCGGGTTAAACATTAAAGCACGTGTTGTGTATCAGTTCAATTCAGCTGCAACACTGATCATTGATGTGGTATAGAATGTACAGTATACTACAGTCTTGTTTCACAATCAATGGTAAGCTGCTTCAGAAGAAGCAAAAAAGAGGAAACTATTGATTTATGTGCAATAAGTGTGGCCATACCTGATGCAAGTTCATGTGTTAGCTGCAACGTATTAAATATGTCCCATGGACATATACTCAAAGTTAGGATAAGTTCCAATAAAGGTCTCATAAATCCACTTGGCACTTTCATATGCTGGATCATATGATCATAATTATGCTGGATCATATGATCATAATTATGCTGGATCATAATTATGATCATAATTATGCTGGATCAATTCCATCATACAACTCTTGGATTCATTAATTTTGTCAAGTATTCAGCAAGAGTACCTTTGGATTCATAAGCTGTTGCAGACTGATAATCAGCCAACAGATGCAACTTTGTTATTGGTATTCCTGTGTGCATGCATGAGGCATTAAGTTCGTATAAGTTATAATAATTATGAATTGTTTAATTATGGTCATGCATGTATATAGGTATTAGTCACTCAAGGTGATGGTAGTAACGATTTAAAGCCGTACTGCAGTAATGATGCAGAGGAAGGACTGCAGATACTTGAAAATCGGCAACTTGAGAACCTATACAGGTGCATGCAAGGAGGTTAAAATGAACAAAATTAATATGCATACACGCATGTTTGCATACACACACAGGAATTTCCAGGATCCACTGAAATGTTTTCTACCAAACTGAAGCTAACAGGAACATATTCCCATTGCACTGAGGTTGTGCATGATCATGATATTATAGTTCTATTTTTGTGCATGCAACACACAGGTTTGAAATATTTCAGAGTTTGTCAGGCTGCTAATGTTTCAGAGATCATCACAACCGAGTTCTCTAAACTCTATATCCATGCAGGTATGCATGCATGCTATTTCGTCTTGACTTGTAATACGTATAATATTATTACATTGACATGTAGCAGATATAGGCAGTGCAGTCAACTCCTGGACATTAAGGGAGAGTTGCGCAACCTCGTATCAGAGAATAGAAGAAATACTACTAATGAGTTGTGATTGAGAAGTGAATGATGTTCTGTTGCAAGCTCAAGTATTTGCATGAATCGCTTTTTGTGCATTAATCTCAAGCTATGATGATTTTACATCATAGAAGAATGCTTACATTGTGCTTTATCACAAGCAACACTCAAATATAAACTAAAACTGATGTGCCACTGCATCAAATTCAGTTGTGATTCTTTATAGGTCTATCTACATAATTTGAAGAGAATTGAACCATCATTAGTTGGAAGAAGTGTGAGTTACTGAAAGGCAAACAATCTACCAATACAGCGCTATTATTGGTATACACGTACTGTAGCAATCTTGCTTTGGAGTAACAAAAGAAGAAGAGTATTTGGTGCTCATTATGATCTCTATTATAATTATTGTATTAGTAAATATTATGATGCATTGGCTATGTAGGTACGGAGTAACCTCAGTCGTTTCCCAGAATTGTGTAGAAGTGTTAATATTAAAAATTTATACTCAGTTTGCTCACAAGTATAATTTGGGATGATACATTTTTGTTATAGAGAGTGGCATGCAGTGATAGTGATAGTGATGGTGGACTGTTGCCTATAACAAAATGGATCACAAGCCACAGCCACTCAACAAAGCGAAAAGCATGTTCAGGTATGAAAGCATAGTACTATACTCATGCAGGAAAGGACATCACCTAGGATCAGTCAACACACCTGCAAAAGTATCTGGTCAGTGTAACATGTTATCATTTATTATTGTATAATACCTGCAGAGAAACGTGAACATTACAGAATCTCATGTACATTACAGAATCTCATGATCGGAATTACATTGACCATACAGCTGTACATCGTCACCTAGTAAAGGTTCCGCATGCTCACTGCACATAATACATCCTCCTTGTCTTCTGCCTATCTGAAGCATGAGAATAGGACATATGAAGCGTAGGACATATGAACAAAGAGTGAGAGAGGTGGAGAGAGCATCCTTCGTACCTATTGTACTGTCTGCTACTGGAGGCATGGGCAAACAAGCTTCTGTGTTCTATAAACGCCTCGCCTCTCTGCTGGCTGAAAAGAGGGATACATCCTACAGTGCCACAATGAACTGGCTTCGTTGCACGATTACATTTTCCCTGTTGCGATCGGCTGTTCAATGTATCCGTGGTGCCCGTTCCGCTTATCACAGACCGGATACGAGCACTAACGTGGATTATGCTTTGTCTTTGTCTAACTTTGCTAACTGAACTATTTTTGTCTATTTTTTCACTGTCCTATTTTGTTGGTTCCACTGCTTTATTTTGTTGACTATTGTACTGGTTACCATAAAAAAAAAAAAACTATAGTAGTAGTACTGTACAGTAAAAAAAAAAAAAAAAAAAAAAAAAAAAAAAATTTATTTATTTTTATTGAGCAAAAGCAATAATAGATAATGAAGCAGATGAAAAGTTATAGTACAAAATGGAATGTGATACAAACCCTATCTAGCTAACATAAGGTGAGGAGCAGAGCCAAGGGAACCCATGACAGAGGCAGCATTTCCTCGTTGAACAGCAACTGACATTCTTTGTAGTATGTGGACTGTGGCCTCTTCTTCCCCCGTTGCTTGGGTCAACCGACGTCCAAGATCTTTAATGAAACAGAAGTTCATAGTAGCAGGTCCCAGAACTCCACTAGTCTCAACTGCCACAAATGTAAAGCAAGCAATAGGACGAGGTCAAGTTTGAATACTTAATTATCTTTCTTTCTTCCGCTGCTGCAGCCACAGCTCCCGCCTCTCTCGCAGCCAAATGTAGGTATGAAGGTGCAAATGTGTCTGTCACAGTAGCATCCCAAACCAGATGTTTTCCACTTTTCCAAGGAACAGATGTGATACCATCAGAACGCTTCCCATCAGTTCGACTGACACCTACAGGTTTAATAATAATTTATAATAATAAATAATTTATTAATAATATTATTAATTTATTATTTGCACACAATGCATGGTGCTTTTGTCTCCAGACAAGGATACACTTCCAAATCAAGTATTACAACCAGTGTTTAGCGGCAATGCTGATTTAGTCGACAATTCCCTCTTTGCAACAAGCAAATTTTCAAGAAGAGATCTCTGGATCAACTGCTTTCCCAGAAAGGAAAGGCCATCAGATGAGTCAGTTTGTTAGTGGATGTATGTTAAAATTCTTCCAATATTTTCAGTGAATGCCTGTCAGTTTAAGCGAGATTTTATTAGAATTAATGTAAAAAATCAGAGAAGAAGTTGCTATCATAATTGTAATCATAATAATACATATACATGCAGCCAAAACTACGGAAGATTGTATCGGGACTAGTTAGGAAAGTTTTTTTAGACTAATTGTTCGAGTTTCTTGTGGTGCAGCGGATATGTGGCCACTTCAACTAATAATGTGGCCACAACTAATAATGTGGCCACTATGTGGCCACTTCACCTGTCCACTAATAAATTATGTGCTATTTCCGGAGGCAAGACTTTCAATAATCGGAATGTATGACTTGTTATTGTATGCTTTTGTAATTGTGCAGGCAATGAAATGTCTAATTCAATTATGTATAAAATGAGATTTGACATCTGCACATGCACCTCTAGAAGAAACTCACATGTAGAAATTGGTCAGTCATTTCCACACCCAGCAATAAGGCGGAGTGTGTTGTGCTATCAGTAAAATTAATATCAACGTACAAAATCTTATCAAAATCTGAAGAAGCTGCTTACTTTGTTTGTAAAACAGGTATGTATATTATTACTCATGCATCACTTATTGATAATCACCACTGCATTATGTTGAATATACATGTACTACTTGATATAATTCAAATATCAGGCTCCATATTATTACGAACTCTATATTAACTTACCTGTGTGACTCAAAGGTCATTCTACTGTCACATTAATAATAATGCATCCGTTACATTTACAAGTATATAAACCAGGACAGTTTACAGTCTGTCAAAGGCTATACCCATGCATTACTGTAACATTAATACTTAAACTCTTATAAGTGACGTGCATGCACAATCACACTAGTCCACTGTACTGCCTGCATAGTCCACTGGACTGCCTGCATACCACAATATTGCATACCGTATAATTATCAAATGCACATTATCATTCGCATAAGCTCTAGATCTATGAGTATAGTACTAGTTTAGCTATAGTTATAGCCAGTCATTATCATAATGCATACTCAAAAGACCCACATAATGAACTTTAGAAACATAATAGTACTCCTCATTATTACTCAACATAATTATATACAAAAAGCAGCCATAATAGTACACACTTATAGTATTCTGCATGCCATCCACTATTTTAGGCAGAGCTAAATGGCTGCAGTTACCATAATAATAATTTATCATGCTTAATAAGCTACGTTGCACTGATGAGGACCAGAAAGTCTGAAGCAGATGATTCAGTATTTATATTAGTTGTCTGTCTGCAGCTGCAACAGTTTAGAACAAGTTTGCACAATCCATAATATATAATCGAAAAATTAGATTGATTCAGTGCATAAAATAGGAAATAGTTAAAAGAAGACATGTAGAAATTGGTCAGTCATTGCCACACCCAGCAATAAGGCGGAGTGTGTTGTTATCGGTAAAATCAACGTACAAAAGCTTATTGCTGGGTCCTGGAAACACCTAGAAGGATAGAAAATGAGATTTGACATCTGCACATGCACCTCTAGAAGAAACTCACATGTAGAAATTGGTCAGTCATTGCCACACCCAGCAATAAGGCGGAGTGTGTTGTTATCGGTAAAATCAACGTACAAAAGCTTATTGCTGGGTCCTGGAAACACCTAGAAGGATAGAAAATGAGATTTGACATCTGCACATGCACCTCTAGAAGAAACTCACATGTAGAAATTGGTCAGTCATTGCCACACCCAGCAATAAGGCGGAGTGTGTTGTTATCGGTAATATCAACGTCCAAAAGCTTATTGCTGGGTCCTGGAAACACCTAGAAGGATAGAAAATGAGGTTTGACATCTGCACATGTACCTCTAGAAGAAACTCACATGTAGAAATTGATCAGTCATTGCCACGCCCAGCAATAAGGCAGAGTGTGCTGTTATCGGTAAAATCAATGTACAAATTCTTATTGCTGGGTCCAGGAAACACCTAGAAGAATAGAAAATGAGATTTGACATCTGCACATGTACCTCTAGAAGGAACTCACATGTAGAAATTGATCAGTCATTGCCACGCCCAGCAATAAGGCAGAGTGTGCTGTTATCGGTAAAATCAATGTACAAATTCTTATTGCTGGGTCCAGGAAACACCTAGAAGAATAGAAAATGAGATTTGACATCTGCACATGTACCTCTAGAAGGAACTCACATGTAGAAATTGATCAGTCATTGCCACGCCCAGCAATAAGGCAGAGTGTGTCGTTATCGGTAAATATCAACGTACAAAATCTTATTGCTGGGTCCAGGAAACACCTAGAAGAATAGAAAATGAGATTTGACATCTGCACATGTACCTCTAGAAGAAACTCACATGTAGAAGTTGATCAGTCATTGCCACGCCCATATAAGGCAGAGTGTGCTGTTATCGGTAAAATCAATGTACAAATTCTTATTGCTGGGTCCAGGAAACACCTAGAAGAATAGAAAATGAGATTTGACATCTGCACATGTACCTCTAGAAGGAACTCACATGTAGAAATTGATCAGTCATTGCCACACCCAGCAATAAGGCGGAGTGTGTCGTTATCGGTAAATATCAACGTACAAAATCTTATTGCTGGGTCTAGGAAACACCTAGAAGAATAGAAAATGAGATTTGACATCTGCACATGCACCTCTAGAAGAAACTCACATGTAGAAGTTGATCAGTCATTGCCACGCCCACATTGAAAGTGAAAATAATAAAAATAATAGCTAGGGAGAAATCAGTAGTTAAACAAATAAACTGCTGGATTATTTAATTGTTTTCTATACAGCAAGTAGATACTGACTCACTGTGAGTGCTGCTTCACTTCTTGGCGCACCTAGCTCCCTAGTGCTTGCGCGTCCATTGTATTATACTATTCTGGATGCGTACACGGAGCGCACAATTAGTGTATGTGATATCACAACTCAATGTACGACATGTACATTCTTGTGGTTTCTAATGAATGTGGTGCTGGCGAATGTGGTGCTGGCTTCAGCCGGGTGTCTCAGCCAGTGTGGCTTACTGCTTGTGATTCTTTGAAAGTCGCTGTGTCTTGTGAGTGGTAGTACATTCCTCATACAAGTAGAGGTTGCAGTCGAGACACTTCGTAGCAGCTGGGTTGTCATCAATTTCATTCTCACACGACAGCAGGTAAGTGTGGAGCCTCCTCTGAATTCGAGTCACGTTGAGTACATGTAGCTCTATTTGGTTAGTGGCAGTGAAATTAGTAGTGAACCTCTCCACTCCCTTGGATGGTAGATCATGCTGTGTGATATGTTGGACAAGTCACTGTGTGCTCTATTATGTAAAAATTATGCAATTGTGTGAAATAAAGCACAAATTTAAATTTTTGCAAAAGAGAGAGAACAGGAGAAGTAGACCCAAGGACACAAGGTTAGGTTACATACACACACAAAAAAACAAATAGTATATATGTGCTTGGCATGGGCGCAGGATACAAGAAAAAAATATATTTTGTACATGTATCATAAAGTTAACGAGAGGACGACCATGATAGTTCTGTTCTTGCATAAAAGATGATCTGCGAGGCGCTCACAAATTTATTCCGGGCTGAGTCAAGAATGGAGGTTGCAGACTTTGCTCAAGTTCACAAAGATGCAAAATATCATCTACGTACCATGCCGCTCCAGCATTACTCATATACGGCATGAATCACGAGTCTATAGATCTTAACAATCACGACATGCATTCTGCATACTGACAAGGTTCATGCTGGGAACGATCGACGATTATAGTATTACCACTATCAAACTATCTAATAGAACTTGTATACATTGATATGCTAGAGTAGACTACTACAAGTCTACAACTGTAGAATTTTAGCCATGCAGTCCTTTATACTTTTTGAAGTTGATTGCAATGATCTATCAAGACACTCCTCACAGAAGGTGTGGAAACAAGGTAGTGTCTCAGAAGTGTTGAACAGCTCCAGACAGACTGGACAGATCAGCTCCTGGTTGAGACTTTTATATCAATGACTCAGTACTGTTACCATTTTGTATTTACTACTCTAGTGTTACCATAGCTACTGGAGTATTATTATTGTATATTCATTAATAAATTTGTGAAATTTTATACTGCAAATTTGATGACCTTTCTACATCAAGGACATCACATTATTTCAACTCAGTACAGGCTACATTACTGCATAGTTAATTTTATAACTGAGCAAAATTAATTTCATTATACTTAGCTTGCCTTCGCTCCCATTTCTATTTATTGTTGACCAAGGGTCATTTTATATGATACATAATAAACATGATGATGACACAGTAATTGGGCGATATGAATGTGTCAGTAGTCAGGTAGAATTGTCAGCTGATTGATATCCAACTGACGTGATGTGCTAGTAGGCTCTGAGAACTGTACAAATGCACATCCTGCAGGTGGCTGCTGCTTGACATTATAATAGCCCCAGTGACGGCCATTGTAGTGATTTTGTGCATAATCAACCACAATTCCTTGCTGTTCATTGAATGACACTTTAGTACCAACTGATATTTCATATTTCAAGTTTAGCTGATAGGGATTTGCCTGTACTCCATTGATCTCCACTGATACCTTCACCGTGGGCACTGCAGCTGATGGCGGACTGGTTGATTGCCCAGGTTGAGGGTAACGAGTGATGAAGTATTGAACGGACCATGTGTTATTACCAGACGATGAGACAATTACAGGACAGGAGTCGCCTGACGACAGTGTGACAGTAACAGCAGGCTCTAATTTGAAAACATTAGAAACATTGCTTAGATATATTTGAAAGGAATTCTTTCCAAGAAGAGAAGAATTGGGAGGGTCAGGGGAGCACATTATACCATTGGCTATAGCATCAGCTGATAAAGACTGGATTTTACTGTTGAGAGGGTTATCAGCTGACAGAGACACCTCCCATAGTGGAGCATGGACAATCCTGACCTTGTGTTTACGAATAGTCTCTAGCTGCTGTATCACCTGCTTGCTCATCATGGCTAGGTCAGTATTGCTGGCTGAGGAGAGTTGCTGCTGAGTGAAGGAGCGAGCATTAGTCAATCGAGTCTGAGAGAACTGGAGGGACTCCTCATCAGCTAACAGCTGCTTGGTGCGTACTGAACTAGCTGTGGCAAGATCTGAGAGAACAGCAGCTTTATGACGCTTCAAGTCATCGATTTGTAGCTGTAAGTCTTGAATATGATTATCAAAATACTGTTTAACCTTGGTTTCTTCATCAACTAGCCTCTGTGTCTCATTTTCACTGGCTTGATGTACACACTCTAGATGACCCTTATACTCAGCTTCTTTCCCATCTGTACTAGATACCAGCCTCTTGATCTTCTTGGTGAGCTCCTCTCTGACATCCTTGATAAAGGTGTAGTCATGCTGCTTGTGAGTGACAATGGCACAGTCTCGACAGATGACCTCCTGACAGGTCCTGCAGTACAGCTTCAGCTCTTCTTCATCATGATCAGAACACAAGCGTTTCTGTCCTAGTTGTTTCAATCCTGTCTTCTTAAGCTCAGCCAGTGTGGCTAGCTTGTGATTCTTTGAAAGTCGCTGTGTCTTGTGAGTGGTAGTACATTCTTCACACAAGTAGAGGTTGCAGTCGAGACACTTCGTAGCAGCTGGGTTGTCATCAATTTCATTCTCACACTTGACGACAGCAGGTGTGGAGGAATCATTCAGGTTTAGTAGCTCTATTTGGTTATTGGCAGTGAAGTTAGTAGTGAAGCCCTCCGCTCCCTTGGATGGTAGATCATGCCGTGTGCGACATGTTGGACAAGTCACTGTGTCGGCTTGCTCTATTATGTAAAAAATACTAAAAATCATGAACTGCAATAATGCTTCACAAAAAAAGAGCAAAATGTCAGCTACGTACCATGCCGCTCTGGCATTACTGACACATAAAGCACACATGAACTTATTGCATGAATCACGAGTCTAGATCTTGACAATCACGAAATTTTGAATACTGACAAGGTTCATGCTGGGAACGATCGATGATAATAATAGTATATTACCACTATCAAACTATCTAATAGAACTTGTATACATTATTATGCGAGGATACTACAAGTCTACAACTGTATAATTTTAGACTTTTTTACTTTTAGAAGTTGACTGCAATGATCTATCGAGACACTCCTCGCAGAAGGTGTGGAGACAAGGTAGTGTCTTAGGAGTCTTGAACAGCTCCAGACAGACTGGACACGTTAGCTCCTGGCGAGACAGTCGCTCCTTAGGTAGTGACTTCGCATGCTTTCTAGATCTCCTTCTTCCCGACATTTTGTAGGAGGCGGAGCACGTGGAATTGCTCGCTTTGCAAACACACTCTTAATTTTACAAAAATAACATTATAATAATTTATTTTATTCAGTCAGAACTGTTAGCAAATCCATCTCAAGCTGGTTGGAGGTCCCATTATCCCATTTCACTGAAGCATGATTAGGAGCCAGACTAACTACTCGGTGCCTGCCGGAATGATACGATTGAAAAGCGGCTACAGTTCCTTGCTGGCTGGAATCATGTAGTTCCACTCTAGTGCCAACTGCCATTTCTTTTCTTAGCTGTAGCTTGAAGGGACTATTCTTTGCCTGCACTCCATTGACTTTCACTGACACCTTCACTGTGGCTAATGCAGTCGCTGCCCTACTGCGTGGCTGTGCTGTATTCATCTCATCATCAGAAGAGTCCATGTCATCATTATGAGGCTGGGGATAGTTAGCGATGAAGTACGTGACTGACCAGTGACTACCAGATGGTTCGATCTTGACTGGACAGGATTCACCAGATGATAAAGTGACTGCCACTGCAGGATCAAGTTTGAGATTCTTGGAGACTTGGTTGATAATCTGGAAAGTATTCTTGCCGAGCAGAGCACCATTATTAATCTGACATTGTACACGATTAGCAACATCATCAACTAAGAGTGTTTGGATTTGACTGCTGGTTGGATCTTTTTCCGAAAGCCACACTCCCCACAACGAATTATTGATTGATGTGAGCTTATGTTTGCGGAGTGTCTCTAGTTGCTGTATCACATGCTTGCTCATCATGGCTAGGTCAGTGCTACTGGCTGAGGAGAGTTGCTGCTGAGCGAAGGAGCGAGCGCTAGTCAAAAGAGTATGAGAAATTTGAAGGGACTCCTCATCAGCTAACAGCTGCTTCGTATGAACAGCACTAGCTTGATAAAGGTTATTAAGAACAGTAGCTCTGTGTTGCTGTAAAGCATCAAGAAGACGTTGTAATTCTTCAACGTGTTGGTCAAAAAACATGTTGATGCTGGCTTTTTCAGTAGCTAGCTTCTGTTTCTCTTTCTCACGAACCAGAGGAATGCTGTCTTGAAGACCTTGACACTTAGCTTCCTTCCTGCTCATACTAGCCACTAATCTCTCCATCTTCATGATGAGCTCCTCTCTGACGTCCTTGATGAAGGTGTAGTCATGTTGCTTGTGAGTGACAATGGTGCAGTCTCGACAGATGACCTCCTGACAGGTCCTGCAGTACAGCTTCAGCTCTTCTCCCTCGTGATCAGCACAGTAGCGTTTCTGCTCCAGCTGTTTCGTTCCTCCTTCCTTGAGCTCAGCCAGTGTGGCTATCTTGTGGTTCCTAGTCCCTTTTCGTCCCTTATGTTCCACTGTGCACTCTTTACAAAGATAATGGTTACAGACTAGACACTTTGCAGCAGCTGGGTTGTCATGGTCCATATCCTCACACTTGAAGACAGCAGCTACTGGTGCTGTGGTACCAGGTGAGGTATCAGCTGTGCTGTTGTGTATGGTGAGTAATTCCACTAGAGAGGCAGTGGTGAAGTTAGTAGTGAAGCCCTCCACTCCCTTGGATGGTAGATCATGTTGTATGCGACATGTTGGACACTCAACTGCTCCTGAACATTAAATTAGATCACAAGACTGGCTAGGTATAGCTATAGCTTACCCTTAGGCTTATCAATGCATTTCTCTAATGTTCCCTTCAGGCACTCCTCACAGAAGGTGTGGAGACAAGGCAGTGTCTTAGGAGTCTTGAACAGCTCCAGACAGACTGGACACGTCAGTTCTTCGTTAAATCCCTTCGCTAGCGACTTCGGTGTAGCCATACCCTACTGCCATTTGTCATGTAGACAAAACGTGTACTCCGCCCTGTGTCACGCCTTCTCCTGTGTCGAGGCCACGTGTGGTTAGCCCATCTATGGTTAGCCCTAGCCTCGTCCCCAGTCCCTCAAAGGAGGGCCTGGTATACACTGACTGCGCATGCTCCAGATTTCCCAGATTTTCTGGGGAAATAGGATACCTTCGGTACACGTCCGTACCACGTATGACGTAGTAAATAATACATCTGACTGTCAGTGAACACACGGCTGCTGGTCAGCTACGCTCGAGCCCCTCCTAGAGCATTACAGAGATGTCGTTTGAGGATGCTCTATCTTTTGCGCTCCAGTCGTTGGTGTGTGCGTGTACCTTCGTGCTGAAGGTCGACTCCTGTAATTAATACTTCATCATGCGCACGTGTTTTCCCGCGCGTGCGCAGTCAGTGTATACCAGGCCCTCCTTTGAGGGACTGGGAACGAGGCTATGGTTAGCCCCAGCATTTCAGTGTACGAGAGTGGGAATATCATTGCAGTCACAGAGAATGAGCTCGAGGATTTGTTTAAAGTAGAGTCGAAAATGAAAAGACAGCCACTGAAAAGTGATAGACTAAATCCATGCAGATCCACTGCACTGTATCTTGGTATAGTGAAGAAGGGAGTGGGGCGTGTTTAGAAGGGGGCTGAGGGGGCTTGAGCACCCCCCTCAGCAAAAAAGTTTTAATTATTCATTGCATTAAAGTACACTGTGGCTATAAATTTATCATAATTATCATTGCCGATAGGTAGGGTCCGCAATGAAAAAATCGCTTGTCACAGATTCGGCTGGATGGTGTTTCAGCGTGTACAGTGCTTCGACCCGAATACAAAACGCACAAACAGAAAGACGCAAACTCCTTCGTATTTGTAATAAAAAATAAAAGAAGATGAATTGAGGGGGCGGAGCCTCGATAATTGCATTTATTAGTGAATTCTTTCTACCTTACGAATCTGTCTCGAGCGCCAAGATAGTTTTCTCGTTCTACAGTTATACAGTTTTCTTGCGTGCAAGTCTCCTGCCTTACAGTGCCTTGTAGGAGTTGCTGTTGATCTGTTTTGTGAACAAGGTCGGTACCGAGAAGAGAGTTTTTGCCTTCCAATTCTGTCATGTTTGCGACTGTAATAACCCTATATTGAGGGAATCGTAGACTAGGTACCAATGCACATTCATACCAACTTTAATAAAACTTAGACGTTTCCTTCCATCTGGCTCAAATAATTTTTGAGCCAGATGGAAGAAAGTGTATGAGCTTCATAAAACTTGGTGTGCAGATACATTGTTATCTAACTCAGTAATATGTGCGATAGGAGTGCTACAGCATGATAAACAAAAGTGCTGGAGTCCGAAATGTATTAGCTCGGCGCACCTGAAGCCCCGCCCCCTTTCAATATGAACCGAGCTAAATACATCTTCGGACTGCTATCGAACGCATATTACTGAAATCTAGATACCAATGTATCTGCACACCAAGCTTTTATGAAAGCTCATGCACTTTCCTTCCATCTGGCTCAAAAATTATTTGAGCCAGATGGAAGGAAACGTCTAAGTTTTATTAAAGTTGGTATGAATGTGCATTGGTACCTAGTCTACGATTCCCTCAATATAGGGTTATTACAGTCGCAAACATGACAGAATTGGAAGGCAAAAACTCTCTTCTCGGTACCGACCTTGTTTACAAAACAGATCAACAGCAACTCATACAAGGCACTGTAAGGCAGGAGACTTGCACGCAAGAAAACTGTATAACTGTAGAACGAGAAAACTATCTTGGCGCTCGAGACAGATTCGTAAGCTAGTCAGAATTCACTAATAAATGCAATTATCGAGGCTCCGCCCCCTCAATTTATCTTCTTTTATTTTTTATTACAAATACGAAGGAGTTTGCGTCTTTCTGTTTGTGCGTTTTGTATTCGGGTCGAAGCACTGTACACGCTGAAACACCATCCAGCCGAATCTGTGACAAGCAATTTTTTTCATTGCGGACCCTATCATTGTTCTGGCTATGGGACGAGATGCTGGAAACTGCTCGAGAGTCTCAACAAGGAGCCGTATCTTTCCGGAATCACCTCTAACAACCTTCCTCACTGCGCTCATGAGATCTGACTTCCTCTGATCCAGAGAAGTGGACGCTAGCTCAGCCTCATCTAGCTGGGCCTCA